>CM042448.1:1145000-1190000 GCA_023631565.1 Gymnocephalus cernua | reverse complement strand
TCCACAACTCGCTCTCCATGCATGCACGCACGCCTGCACACGCCACATATGTAGCCTATTTTCTCCAAAACAAACTCCCAAAGACCCGGAGCGAGTGTGTTGTTAGGTGACAAGTCACGCCCCCCCTTCCTCCCCCTCTGTACCAAAATAAAAACACACACACAAACCCACACACACACACACACACACACACAGAGGTGGCGGGGAGCGCCTACAACCCCCCGCTCCGTCGCTCTCAGCGGGGGTTATTGATTGTGACGTGCGCTTGCAGTGCACCTTCCCAGTCGCCTGTCAGCCAGATGCATGCTGGCAGGTCCGGTCCTGAACCCCTCCCCCCCCCCCCCCCCCCCCTCCCCCTTTGACAGCTCCCGCGCGGCAGCAAGGTTGTAGGGGTGGCGGTGGTGTTGTAGGGAAGGAGAGGGAGGCTAGCGTTTGTCAAAGAGCCACACAGAGGGAGAAAGACAGCTGGCGGGGCCCTGGCCCTTTGGTCCCGCCCCCCCTCCCTGAGCCTGCAGAAGGTGAACCTCAACCCCCCCACCCCTCAGCCTCGCTCTTGTTTGCGTCGTCGCCGCCATCGTCGCTACGAGGTGAGTGGAGCTGCCTGTGTAGGTTAGCTTCTGTTTAAGGGAAACCAAGTTCTGGCACGCATAGGCGGTAATTGCATATATATATATATATATATATATATATATATATATATATATATATATATATATATATATATATATATATATATATACATACATACACACACACACAAATCATTGTGTAAGTAGTAAAACAATGCAAACGCAGATGGGGCAAACACATGCGTTTTAAGTTTAGAAACATTGTGAGTCCCCCCCTCCCTTGCCTTTTCTCCCTTTACATTAACGGTAAACACAAGTCCGAGGAGCTCGTGGGAGAGAAGGAATTGCGTCAGTATACTTCCTGGCAGGGCTGTTTTATTCACTTTAAACACCAAACAGGTGATTCCTCTCTCTGATACACATGATGCTGCGTCATTTCCACCCAGCGTGCCTTCATGCTACACACTGGTTACACAAAATGAGCCAAACAATATCAGTCATCTGGCGAGAGCGCTGTGCTTGTCTACACTGTGACTAGAGTGTGTGAATGAAAAATGAAGTTGTTAAACTCGACTAATTTAGTGGCCGGCTGGCTTGTTAGCTAGCTAGGAGGCTCAGTTCATCATCTGTGTTAGAGAAAAGAAATCACTTCACGACGTTTAAAGTGAATCAAATAGCCTTGCCAGCCTACTAACTCTTGAGTTCCACAACTACACATTTCTATACAACTGTACAATGTATGCATCATCTGTGATCCCTTCGAAAATTGATCTTAAGAAATGTTATGTTTATTGTCCCCCCTCAACTGTTAGATGACATTTACGCCCATGCTGTCACAATGCATTTTTTTCTCATTTTTCACCTCTAAAAAAAAGCCCCTCAGGATGAGGATGGACCGTTTCAATCTGTTCTCTCCATCACTGTCGCTTTTCACCGCCACGCTTAGCCCGACGAATCCCCCCTCCCCACCTGAGCAGCTTGTTTAACGCCAGCGTCTCCAGAAGGTGCACGCTCGGCGGCCGGGACAGGTAATGAGTTAGCTCGGGGCGGCAGGCCGACATGACTGCACGCCTGTGAGAGTGTAAAATTACCTGACACGGCTTTTCATCGGCCTGTGAGGTGCTCCTTCCCCCCCGTCCGTCTGTGTGTTTGCAGCCGTGGGATTTGTGCACACATGTTCACACGGAGAGAGAAACTGGGAGAACGTAACATATGCCACTTGGTGAGCGCTTGAATCCAAACTGCCTGATGGCGCTCTTTCTGTACGCGGCGCCAGTGGCTCCTACACCTGATAATGAAAGGGTTTTCCTCGCCATCTTAAAGGTTGAGGTGCCGAATGAATGAAAGTAAAAGACTTCTCAGATCTAATGATTGCAGTTGGACTTCTTTAGCTTTAACTTTTGTCTTTAAGCTTTTTGAGTGTTATGCATTATCTGCTCTAGCTTTTCCAACATTTTAGACACAGATATGGTGATATTAATGCTCCAGAATGATGTGAAAGAGACGCAAAACTACCACAAAGAGACACAGACCGACTACAAAGAGATGCCAAATGAGCACAGAGACCCAAAACAACCCCAAAGAAAACAGAAAAAGACTGAAAAGCGAGACAGAGACCCAAAAAGGAAACAAAAAGACACAAAATGTATGGGGAACTTGCATTTTTTAATTGAAATATGTAGCATTTTCTTCAAGGACACCTAAATGCGTGCACGTCAGTCTTCCACAAACCGAGGGGAAAGACTGCTGGCATCATCACTGACTACGTTTACATGCAGCCAATATCCGGGTTATGGTCGGGTTAAGGTCACTATTCGGGTTTCTGAAACATTCAGAATAACCCGTTTCCATGCGTGAGCAGAGAGAGTTACTCCTGTATACGTGGAGTTTGTAATCAATCGGCAATATCCCGACGTAAACGGCGACGCGCGGTTAGCGTCTGGACGTACGGACGACCTTAAGACGCAATATGCGTCATTTCAACAAACACAACAACAACAGAAGACATTATATTCATAGTTTTCACCACACTAATGAAGACATTGGTTTCCTCCTCGCTCCAAAAGTGTGGTGCTGTCTGCGTCTCGCCATGTTTACCTCTACTTCTTGTTTACTTCCCGTATACTGCACGCAGGTTTTTGTATACGCCAGACGGTGCATACAAGAAGTTCCTCCACTCAAAAGACCGAGATTCCTTGAGAATAGAACATGTACAGAACACAAATCAATGTTCCTTCTGATGGAGATATGCCGATACGCGTTTACATGACCAGATATTCAGGTTAGAGAAGAGGGAACCCAGGGGTCATATTCAGGTTTTTAAAAACAGGAATATGACCATATTCGGGTTTTTGCCGGTGTTTACATGGCCGTGCGTGACCGGGTTATTGCTAATATTCCGGTTTTGAACGGGTTATTGGCTGCATGTAAACGCAGCCAGTGTCTACGTAGTGTCAGTTAAACAGGTAGCAGTCATACACTCAGCTTCTGAGGCGCTCCCGGCGTGGCAGAGGACGGAACAAACTTAGAGCGCAGCTGGAACGCAGCAAAGACTCGCCCAGTGGAAAATGGGGGTTAAGGACTTAATGTGCAACCAGACTGTACAGCCTACTACCGACTTACTGTGTACTCCTACTTCAGAGGAAAACGTTGTACTACTCTAAGTGGAATGATCCGAGGGAATTTAAGCTGGGCTTTTATTGTGAAGGGTAGACACGGAAGAGCCAGCGTTATGGCAGCACTTTTGTTTTCTTAAACTTTTTTTCCTCAACTTTTATTGTGCGGTCGTTTAGTTTTATTCAAAGTTTATTAAGACACAATATCCAGTTCTGTCCAAACTGCTCCAGATGTCAAACGCCAAGTTCATTGGTTACCCAGTAGATTGGATGAACGGTTCATGAGATATTTCAAAGACACACACACACACACACACACAGTGTTTCACTGTAACGTGGACTGAGAGTAATAACCAGCACGTGTTTTGGGACAAGCCCAAAATACTAAATGGATCATAAGTAATAATCAGCGCAGGGTTGCAGACAATAAGCCCCACTCCCCCCTCGGTATCTCAATCCATTTGTCTTGGAGAAGGAAATTACTAAATCCAATACAGTTCGATAAAAATCTGGCCTGTCTGGATCGGCTGCTGGAGGATAATGCGGCCTGATAAAGGCGCTCGTTTCCGGCCGCACGCCATCCGTCATCTGGGGGGCAGTGGGGGGGGATTGCTCCCCTGGTCAAGCTGTCTGCTGCTCCGATATATGACTGCAGCAGTTCAGCTGCTCGCTCTGCCGCCCCGCAGGCCTCCACTGGCCAGCTTACAAAGTTTAGTTAGTTTAGTGTAAAACAACTCCACTAAGAGCCACACTGGACAATCAGAATCACATCCAGGGCCAGACGTGTGTTGTTTTAATTATTTTTAAGATCATCTTTTGGGCATTTTAGCCTTTAATAGACAGGAAAGGGGGGAGAGAGCGGGGGAAGACATGCCTCTGCATATGGTGGGTGAGCTATCCAGGCGCCCATGTGTCATTTTTTGACATTTTATGTAATCGAAAAAGTCAGCTATCTCGGACTCTCATATAGCTTTGTTTATCATGGAGTTTAGCAGAACTAAGGTTACATTTTAAAAGCAGGCGACTCCCAGCAACCTGTTTCACAGCTGAATTGAAAACTCACTGCTTCCGGGGACATTTCGGAGTCTCAAAGTCTGAAAATCTTCTCAATTCTGCTTTGAGTCATTGAGTGCTTTTGGTTTGGCACACAACTAGACAGGCCGAACATACGGGCCTCTGAGTTTGACACGTGTGATGTAAAACATCACACGTGTCAAACATCACGCTGTGAAAAACGAAAGTTAACTCAATTTGTTTTTACAAAAGTAGAAAAAAAAATGGTTCAGTTTAGCGGCTCAGTGTCGGATAAGAAAGTACATTTTAAATGAGCTACTTTTTACTTTTACTTAAGTAGATTATTATACCGGTCATTTCACTTGTACTTTAGTAAAAGTGCATCAAAGTAATAGTATGTTTACTTGATATTTCTGTACTCTTTTCACCTCTGATATGTATCTATCTACATTTCAGTAGCTTTGCAGGGTCAGCGAGTGATGATAAAAACACACCAGAGACCAGAGGTATCCATAGTTACATCTTCAGCTTCCCATCTAATCACATCTCAACGTTCAGTGTTCAGTTTGTGTTTAAAACGTGCAGTTTTCTCCAGAGGTGATCCTGCAAGTCCTCTTTGTTTTGAGTCGATACGGACCAAACTCTGAGCCGTCTGACTCAAGAGGCCACTCGGGTCACCCGCCCACCCTTCTGAAGGCTGGATAATGTGAGCGCCTCCATTCGCTTCACGTCCCCACCGCAGCATTTTCAAAAGACACTTCATTTCATACTTGTTTATGGCTCTCTCTCTCTCTCTCTCTCTCTCTCTGGAGATCTAAAGTTCAAAATCGCATGCATTTTTAATTCCAAATTAAGCCAGGGAAGAAAGGAGGAGGAGGAGGAGGAGGAAGGGGGGGAAAAATTCCATGTTCACTCCGCCACATTTTGACAAACATGACCTCCCCTCGCTGGGGTGGAGGGATTATGTGGAACAAAAGTTGGCCCGCTCGCCGTACCAGGGCTTAAGGCTATTGGAGGCGACAGATTAGAATATCTTTCACCCTCTCGGGGAGATAAGAGACACACACCCAGTCAAGAAACGGCCGCAAAACAAAGAACTCGTGATCTCCCGCCACCAAAGAGCACGTGTGAAGTTAAGATTCATAAAATCTTCAAAACCAATGCAGATTTTGTGGCTTTTTAATGCGTCTCCTAATGCTTAAAACATGATCTGGGTTATCAAAGGTTGGAAGTGTCTTCCTGCTCATTGTCTTATTCCTCGAGGAAGTCAAAAACCACCCCGCCTGAAAACGTTCACCCCCTCGGCTCGCCTGTTTTTGTTGCCGTGTTTTCATTTCCTATTATCCCATATAATTGCAGATATGTCAGACGTGTCGTCGCCGCGTGACGTCTGCAGACGCCGGGCGCGTTGGCGACCCGTGCGGGCCGGAATGACACGGCGATACATTTCACCCTCTCCTGCTCTCAATTAGCTCCCCGTGCTCCAGGTTAATGGAACTTTTGATTGGGGGAAAACTGTGGTTTCCTGGACGTATATGGGGAGGGGGGGGGGGGGGGCGTTGACCCCGTCCTTATCTGCTGTTGCAGAAACACAGAGTTACTCTGATGTGTGTTTCCCTCTCTGGACCACGGCTAAATGCTTTATCCTTTTACATTTTACAAACTGGAAATACACACTTCAAAAAATATCGTGCGTATTAACAGTTGTATGTCCGTATATTTTTAAAAGTAATTTGTCCATAGAGCGATTCACAGTTTTATGTTTGTTTTCTACATTTCGATTTGCACATTGTCAGGGTTGGTGCGAAGGTAGGCGAGGCTTGGACCCAAATGCAGTTTAAAGAGATATTTATTGACAGGCCAGATTTACTGGGAGCAATAATCCTGAACACGGAAATCACCGACAGGAAACTCAGGAACGCCACGGAGCGCACAGCAAACACAATGAACAGAATCCAGGAAACGGAAAGTAATAATCCGGCGACAGACGAGGGAAACACAGAGACTAAATCCACAAGGTAATCAGAACAACCATACAGACAGGTGCAAGACGTCAGGGCGGGGCAGACAATCATACAGGCGGGAAACACAACACAGGAAGTAAAGGAGACAAGACAAAGAGAAAACTTTTTTGGAAGTTTCTTTTCAATGTTTTCAGAAGTTTACGAACAGAGAATTGTATTTAGGCCTAATAACTAATAACAGAACACTTGTATTTTTCCTGTAGCTACACATCATTTCTGTTTTGTGAAATTCAGGGCAAAGTCTGGGTAATGAGCTGCCGGAATTTGTTCTGTTATTTTACAGATTTATTTCTTAGAGTGCAGGGTGTATTTCAAGTCACTGGGAATTATTTTGTATGTATTTTTAATAAGTTCTTAAACTACAGTCACAGTAAAAAAACAGGAAATTTCAGACTTACAGCCAAAACACATCGCAGGCGTGAGCGGCGCGTATAGCAGCGTAGCACAGCTGTTTTCATTTCGCCGCCCGTGTTATCCAGTCTGTCCGGCCACACCGTGTGCAGCGTCCACGTCGGCCCACGCGCTGCAGCGATAGTTCGCCGTCTCCTCTATTTTTTTTACGCGAAAACACCCAAATTCAATGAAATCAGTTATTAATGAAAACCATCCACGTTTGTTTTTGACCAATTTGGTTGAAATTTTAATTTGAACCGAGGACAACAAGAAATTATTACTTTTTTCAAATATCTTTGTCTAAAATGTCGGAAAAGATAGCAGATAATAAATAAAATAACACTCTAAATGCCTCAAGATAAAACATGCTAAACAGTCGGAGAGAGGGAACCAACTTCAGTCATTAGTCATTTAGTTAGTTTGATGTAATATTGTAATAAGTCTGACAAAAAAGTGGATCAACAATGTAATAAACCTGCCGCTGTAATCGGGGCTTGACATTGACTTGTTTGCTCACCAGCTACTAGCCACTCAGCATCTTCACTAGCCACTATTTTGGGGGGAATTACGTTTTATTTGAATATGGTGTGCTACAATTAGTTAAAATGAAAGAAAAGTTAAGAGACGCCTATCCAGACATGGACACACAGTCAGCCTCGCCTCTGAGAAAACCAGCCCCGCTATCAGAGGATGACACCAAGACAGCGGCCCGCCGGGCATCTTCCTCCTTCCCTCCTTCCCTCCGGAGCAAACGCATCACTGAGTCTCACGTCAGCTTGTCTCGCGGCCACGTTGGAGGCAAGGTGACAAAAACACGAGAGAAACATTCCTGTAATTTCCAACAAAAAGAGCTTAAGGTGGAATTGTTCTCCGAAGGGGGGGGGGGGGGGGGGGGCTGCCACCTCTCTTTCTTCTTCTTCTTCTTCTTCTTCTTCTTCTTCCCCGCCTTCCCCTCGGTTTATCTAACTCACCAATAACAGGGGGGAGATTTATCCACACCAGTGTTTTCCATAGCTTTATAAAAGACTTAGAGTGCACATATTTGCAAAGTGTGTGTGTGTGTATCTAACACTTTTCCGCTCTGTGTGTGTGTGTGTGTGTGTGTGTGTGTGTGTGTGTGTGTGTGTGTGTGTGTGTGTGTGCGCACGTGTGCATTTACTGCTACAGCAGCAAAAATATAATACACACATCACACACAGAATATACAAGAACTAATAAAAAGGATAGAATACAAGAGAAACTATTCAAAAATAAAGATAAAAAAAATGGAAAGAATGTACAAACGTAAATACAAGTGGCGAATAAAAATGTTCAACCTACTTCAGTAGTATTTATAAAGTTGTAAGTTGCACTTGTGCAGTATTGTGATGTATATGAGTCTTATCTAATTCTCAGGATAAAGTGTTATAAAATGAAGTTTTATTAATCGTTTCATATCTTTTTAGGGTGACCTCTTACCTTGAGTCCTGGCTAATTCTGGCACATTTTGACTTTTATGTATTATTAGTGTGCATTGTCCCCAAATCAACCTGAAACAACACATCATTTGGCCACTGTTTCGGGTGCATCCCTCAAGAAAAGTTATTAATTTTAAGATCATGATTTTGTAGCATTATTATCACCACATCTGTGTCTAAAATGTTGGAAATGCTAGAGCAGATAATAGATAAATAACACTCAAAAAGCCTGAAGTCCAAGAAGTCCTCCGAGTCCACCCGTCAGATCAGAGGAAAGGCTCGTAGTTAGTTTTGATGCTCACATCGATTTTACATTCATTCGGCTTAGGTGCTGCCCAAAAACAGCTCGGGTGCTGCATCTAAAAAATTATAACGGTAGGGAAAACCATGCACTCTATCGCACACACACACACACACACACACACACTCTCTTTCTCTCACACACACACACTCACTCACTCACGCACACTCTCTCTCTCTCTCTCTCTCTCTCTCTCTCACACACACACAACCCTCCCGAGGAATGGCTGGCGAGCAGAGAAGAAATGCACCCTGACAATCTCCCCTTCCCTCCGGCGGCTGGATGCCAGAAACGAGCGGCGGTTCTTGCGAGAGATCTTTTACCGAAGATGCCAGGGATTAGGAAAGAAAAGACTGCAGGACACTGCCGTGTCACCTAGCATTAAACAGCCCTAAACTCCCCGGTTATGAGATACTCTGCGCAAAATAGGCCAGGAGAGAGAGAAGGAAAACGAGAGGTTTTGATTTCTTATCTTTTTCTTTTTCCCCCCCGAGCCCTGATGCCCCTGCACACTTCTCTTGGTTCTCGGTGCCTTCACAAACACACACGGTCGTGCACGTACATGCAAATCAGAATCACTTTGTCTGGCAAACTGAAGAGTTTTTGGGTGGAAAAAACGGAGGGATCGAATCGGTTCATTAATTTTTTATACAAAAGATGAAAGAAAAGAAGCAAAATTGTCTTCTGCACTGCGATCTAAATGTTTTCAATCATTCAAGGAAGAAAACGGCTGCAAAAAGGTTATAAGCTGTCAAATTGAAAGATAACAATACAGTTAAGTGTGCAAACCACAAAAACATAAGAAAATAGGAAGTTACCCTTTAACCACTAGCGTCTGGTCTCGCATTCTGAAACAAAAGCGACTAAAAGTTTCCCGTCGTGTTTTGTCATCTTTCGCTCGGCCGGCTCTGAATAATTCAGCGGCTGCCTGGTCGAATGCAAACAAACGGAATAAAGCATAGATAGTCATGAGGCATAAATATGAACACACAGCATCTAAAAGCATTAAGAAAACACGGAGCGTCGGGGGGTTCGGAGCGACAGATGAGGACAGTGTGTTTGACTGGCTGGACCCCACCCCCCCCCCCCCCCATTAATGATGTGTGGCCTGTCAGAGAGACAGTCAAATTACATTCAGGACTACAAAGCCGGCGTCCGAGCTTTTTCTCTCTGTGTGCAACACCCTGAGAAACAATAACTGGGATTCAGATTCAGCAGCTGCAAATTGCACTAAAATTTCCCATTCTCTCTCTGTGAATTATTAATGAGAGCCAAACCAAAAAAGACACACAAAAAAAGAAAGGGGGGTGGAGAGAGAGAGAAATATCTACAGCATGCCCGAGCAGTGGAGAATGCTATAAAGCCGTAATTATGCCAGAGAATGAGAAATGGAAACAAAGTTGTCGGAGCCAGAAAAAGGCGAGGCAGAAACTGAAACTAAGAGCTGGATATTTAGAGCTCAGAGGGGTTGAAAAGAAAAGTAGTTTTTATTACAAATGCAGAAACGCCAAACAGAGCTGCAGGATCGACACTTCGGCAATTAAAACGGGGGGTGAACAACTAGCGTTTGTGTCCTTGTCTGTCCGGTGTGTTCTGTGAGGAAAGTGAAGGAATATGTGAAGGGAAGGAAGCTAAACGTTAGAATATGTTGACTTTTCAGGAAATATGCAATACAGCTTTGTTTCTCTCAGCTGGACTGTGAAAGCATTTCATAAACTACATTAGATTAGATTAGATTCAACTTTATTGTCATTCTGCAGAGTACAAGTACAAAGACAATGAAATGCAGTTTGCGTCCAACCAGAAGTGCAAAAAGAGCAGAAAAGTGATATTCAAGTGTAGACAGGACAACAAATATGGGGCAGTGTAGACAGTAGTGTACAGTCGGTTAACAGAAGGTGGTTAAGAGTAATATAAATTAAATATAAATGTGTGCAGTGTATTAACAGTTACCTTATAAGAGCAGAATAAATATGTAATATAAACAATGTATGAACAACATGTACAGATATGTGCAGTGTAGCAGCAGTAACATTATACTAGTAGTAAATGAATAAAAAATAACAAATAATACAGATATATGCAGAGTATTATTATAAGAGAGTAAAATATGGATATTCAGTATGAACCATATAGACAGATATGTACAGTATGTGCAGTGTGGTAACATTACCATTGTAGTGCAGAAACAGTAACATTATAAGAGTAGTGAGAATAAGAGTATGGGCAGGATGAATAGTATGAAGAGCAGTAGAGTATGACTACGTATAAGTGTAGTAACAGTAATCATCGTAGGACAAACTACTCACAGCGTTTCCGTTGAGAGTAGCAGAACACGGCGCCTCAACCTTTGTTTTAAGACCATGTTTTTGATGGTTTCCCGTCACAAAACGCGTCCGCGTGTTGCAGTTTTAAAGCAACGCGAGGCAGCGTTGCCTCCCGTTTAATAACAAGTGCATTAAATGTACATTAAGGTGCATACAGCAGCAAGTGACGTACGCAGAAAAAAAACACAGGGAAATGTTAGATCAACAACAAAAATATTCAGAAAGTGTTGGAGATGTTTGGGGCTCTGTCGAGTGACGGCGATGAATCCAAGTCAGTGAGTAATGAATAGATAAATCCATACGAAGGTGAATAAACTGTGATTATACAACAGATGCATATGTGGAGGCTCACCAACCAGCCAGAGAGTTGATAATGGCTTTTATTAAATATCAGAGAGTAAGTTCTCCAGTTTCTGAGACTCAATAATTCAAACTTTGTCTGATATTCTGGGGCACACAGTTAAAGCTGACCCAGTGTTCTGACAGTCCTCTTACAGGACCCCTCCTCTCGGTAGCAGGACGCATTAAAGGGACACGCCACCGTCTGTTGAAATAGGCCTTGAAATAGACCCCCCCTATCTACAGCTAGAGGAGACCCCACCTATCTACGGCTAGAGGAGACCCCACCTATCTACGGCTAGAGGAGACCCCACCTATCTACAGCTAGAGGAGACCCCACCTATCTACAGCTAGAGGAGACCCCACCTATCTACAGCTAGAGGAGACCCCACCTATCTACAGCTAGAGGAGACCCCACCTATCTACAGCTAGAGGAGACCCCACCTACCTACAGCTAGAGGAGACCCCACCTATCTACAGCTAGAGGAGACCCCACCTATCTACAGCTAGAGGAGACCCCACCTATCTACAGCTAGAGGAGACCCCACCTATCTACAGCTAGAGGAGACCCCACCTATCTACAGCTAGAGGAGACCCCACCTATCTACATCTAGAGGAGACCCCACCTATCTACAGCTAGAGGAGACCCCACCTATCTACAGCTAGAGGAGACCCCACCTATCTACAGCTAGAGGAGACCCCACCTATCTACAGCTAGAGGAGACCCCACCTATCTACAGCTAGAGGAGACCCCACCTATCTACAGCTAGAGGAGACCCCACCTATCTACAGCTAGATGATGCTCTCTATATCACCAATAGTGCCTCAGTGTCCTTGAACCAATAAACAGGCGTTTGAAAAAATCAGACAGTGTCATAGTCACATCCTTTGAAGTAGCTACAGGGAACTTTTAAATGTTTCAGAAACTGTTTAATTTTTCCATCTGATGATCATAAATGACCAGGAAACAAGACTAAAACCCAGTTCAGATCAAAGATTCACGACAAGACGGTTGAGGAGAAAAGTTAGCGCCATTAGTCCCGACCTAGAGTGTGTAAATATGACGCTAAAGGAGTCTTTTGCGTCTGTAAACAAACGCCAAAGGCGCCTGACTTTGTCACGCGCTGTTAGTGCGAATGTGTTGGCAAACGTTATATAAATAAAATGCCCCATAATCCATTTTATTTCTGTGTCACAAACTTGTCAGCTAGCTGGTGGAAATGGCAGAGTTTTAGACAGAGGATCAACTTAAAAGGTCTTAAATCATCTCAAACTCAGAGACTCTGAGTATTTACATGCACATCAATATTATTCAGAAAATGACAATATTACGAATTTGATACAGGTCATGTAAGCAACGTATTCCAGTTGGATATTCAGAATAGCCTTTTTTTCTGAATATAGCTTTTCTCCGATTAAGACGTGTGTGATATTCTGGTATTATTCAGGTTGTATGTATACAGCACATTCGGGATCGGGATTTTTACCGCAGTTTACGCCCAGTTTATGGCCTCTTGCCTGTTTACTATGTTTACTGTACACAAACCAACCAGCCGACAGTTTGCAGGGCTGCAGACCCGATAAGAAGGAGAAACACTACTTCTACTACTACTTCTACTACTACTACTACTACTTATGAAAGACTTGGATATCAACAGGTTTTTGTTTATGAGGCGACCTTTTCTAGAAGCTGGTTGAAGGAATGAAAGACGGACGCTGCGTTCAGATGCTCCAACTAGTCCTCCGCCGCTGGTTTGCACGTCTGCATGTAAACGTGAATATTAGAGGAATATTTTCTTTTATTAGCCGTGGAAACAGCATAGTCAGAATATTGTCTTTTTCGGAGTATTGTGTGCATGTAAACGTCGTCATTGTCATGTTGAAACAGCAAAAGGGAAAATATGCAACACACATTGTGTGTGATCTTTTTGTTACTTTCTTTTAATAAAATGCCAAATGATGACAGAAGTGTTGACAGGAACTATATTCTTTATGTTTTTGTGAAGAAATTTAATGGCCTTTAAAATAATAAATAAATGTAACCAATGTTAGACAATAAGCCTTGTTTATTTCCCCTTAATGGGACTCTGGCATCATTTATTCAGATGTTTTACATTAATCAATACAGGGTTTAAAAAGACTAGACTCTTTGTTGTTAAATTAAATTAAATTATATCCGTTTCATCTTTTTTTTTTTATAAAGTCAGAATGCTGCATTTTAAAGGAAAAGCCAGAACCTATCATTTGATTTTTAAGAATAAATTCACATTGATTTTTTTATTTTTCCCCGGGGGAGAATATTAAAACGTTTGTTTTATTTATCCGCAAAACGCCTTTCTGAGATCACGGCGTGATATGAGAAACATATCCATCAGGATCAGAATCAGAAAAAGGTTTTATTGCCACAATAACTTATATTTACGTGGTCTTCTGATTTCAATTTCCTTCTGTGGAATTATTTTTGTCTCTCTAAGTCCTGTTTGACAGTGTTAAGTTTTTCCTTTTGAAATGACAAAATTCATATGGATGGATGGATGTACTGTATGGATGTGTGTATGGATGTATGGATGGATAGATTTATTTTACTTCAGTTAGTGATTTTTCTTTGATACTTGAACAGTTTTGTTTGGACTTAAAGACACAAAAATAATTCCATATCCTTCACCTATTTTTTTGGCTTTAGGTGCAATATGTTGTGTCAAATGATTCTCTTCACTCGTTAAATATGACTTCCTGTAACTGACATTTGGTCATGGATAAAGGTGTGTGTGTGTGTGTGTGTGTGTGTGTGTGTGTGTGTGTGTGTGTGTGTGTGTGTGTGTGTGTGTGTGTGTGTGAGAAGCTGCTGGTTGAGATGGGTCCGTGTGTTTCCTGGTGCTGTTCTGCCCTCTGCTGGCTGCTGACAGGAAGTTACAAATGTTCATTTCCACACGGCATCAAAACAAGAAATCTCATTTATCTCCTAAAAAACATGGGGCTTTCTTTGCTTTTTTTTTTTTTGCCCCGTTTAATGCAGGATGTTGCTGTTTTAAAATCCACTTTCCTGCATGTCTTGAAGTCAGTGGTGTTGGAAAAGTGCTGACAAATGAAGGCCAGATACTGCATGCACTAGTCGATTTATAGATTTTTGGGTTATTTACTTTCTTTCAGACTGCTGGGGAAACAAAGCACATGAAAGTGTTTTTAAAAAGCATTGAAAGTGTCAAAAAGTGTATTAAAAAAAGAAGGCGAAAGAAAAGCGTGACAAGGTTCAAAAGAAAAGGCGTTGAAAGCATAAAAAGAAAGTGTCAAAAAGAGTTGAAAGCATAAAAAAGCCAGTTCTGACTAGTGGAAAGAAAACATTTATTTGACAACACTTTGTCTATTTGTGTCTGTAAGATCTCTCCTAAATTGACCAAAAGTTAGCATTAGATAATTAGAATTACAGAACTTGTCCTGATGTCAGGTGGTGGTATCTGTTAGTTAAATGTTTACCCTGTTCACCTGTAGAGTCTTCAAAATGTCTGACTTCTCAGACAGAGAGTTACTCTGCACTATATTTATTGGACATTTTTGTTGCTTTCTTTGGGACGTTGTTTTGTTGCTTGTTTCGGCATTTATTAGCAACATTTTTCAAAATGTCTTCAATGCTTTTGTAGCTTTTTTTTTTACAGCTACATACTTTTTTAAATGATTTTGACACCTTTTCAAATTTCTTTTCTTTTGTGTGTGTGTGAGTGTGTAGTAAGTGTTTATTTGTGTGTGTTTAAGTGTGTATCTATCCGCTTTTCCTGTGTGTGTGTGTGTGTGTGTGTGTGTGTGTGTGTGTGTGTGTGTGTGTGTGTGTGTGTGTGTGTGTGTGTGTGTGTGTGTGTGTGTGTGTGTGTGTGTGTGTGCGGTTGTGGTTGTCATGGTCCAGTCAGGTCTGAGTATCCTGAAGACACTGTCAGGCAGGATTGATTTTCTCTTACCCGATCCGTGGAAGCGTTCCTGTAACACAGCTGACCCCCCGAGTTGCGTTACCTTGTCATTTTGCGACACAGATCAGAGTGAAGACGAGCTGGAAATAGACACACACACACAGACACACACGCACACACATGCACACACACACACACACACACACACACACACACACACACACACACACACACACACACAGGAAACGTGTATATATTCCAACTTAACTCACAAATAAACACTTTTGTTACTACAAAAGTACACACAAACACAACCAAATACAGCACACACAGAGAGGAAAAATATATAGATACACACTTTAACTTGCACAAATTAACACTCATAGTACACACACACATACACACACACACACCCAGAGAGGAAAAGTATATAGATACACACTATAACACACAAACACACTCGTAGTACACACAAACCAGCCAAATATAGCACACACACACACGCTGCAGCTGTCTCTCTGTCTGACACAGATAACCTCTGTCAGCCTCGGTTTGTCTGTCGTCTTGTCAAGGTGCATCAGAAAGACAAGGTGTCGGCTGACTGCGTCCGAAGAGTTCAGCTCGGATGTTAGAGGAGAGATGGAGATCGAGTTTCGGTGAACTTTGACACGAGAGTTTGTTCCAGATTGACCAGAAGCAAAAACCAAAATCTATGTAGACCTACAAGAACATAGATTTGTTTTCTCCACTTTCAACTGTTTCCCGGGAATTTTGTTTGCTAATTGGGCCACGGATGACAAAGTGCTCTACAAAGTTTTTCTGAAGTTTTGTCAAGCAATACCAATATCTGTTTTAAACAGCGCACGTTACCGCCGTCAATGAAGGTTGAGCTGAACGTACATATGGAAATGTGAGACATCGAGGGAGGAAGCTGGAGTGTCGGGATGCCAATAGATTCATGTCCAAAACAGGAAAAAATGTATCACGTTATTACATGTTCTAATATGAAATCCACCTGAAGAGACTCAATAATCAATCCTGTATGATCACCCAGTCTAAGGCACATGTGTCAAACTCAAAAATACGTGTTTTTTCTAACTGATTACGTGACTTTTAAAGCAGAATTTGTTCGATTGTCCGAGTTTGAGACTCAGAAATCCCCCCAGAAGCAGAGAGTTTTCATATTCAGGTTGTGAAACATGTTGCTGGGAGTAGGCTGGGTTGTATAGCTGATTTTATAAAATGTAATCATTGTTTTGCTGATTTGCTAAACTCTATTATGGCTAAGGAACTTTTTTGATGAGTTGTTTACGGCTTTATGTCGACCAAATTGTATGTGAGAAAGCTATATGAGACATGCATTAATACAGTCAAAGATATTTGACTTTTTCCATTAGATATATTGTAATTAACATGTCTGGCCCTTGATGTGATTCTCATTATCCAGCGTTGCTCTTAGTGAAATTAAGTTTGACACCCCTGATGTAGACATAGTATGTAGTAGAGTAGTATGAAGAGAGACAACAATAGAGAGTAATATGTAGAGACAACAGTAGAGAGTAGTATGTAGAGACAAAACAGTAGAGTAGTATGTAGAGACAACAGTAGAGAGTAGTATGTAGAGAGACAACAATAGACAGTAATATGTAGAGACAACAGTAGAGAGTAGTATGAAGAGACAAAACAGTAGAGTAGTATGTAGAGACAACAGTAGAGAGTAGTATGTAGAGAGACAACAGTAGAGAGTAGTATATAGAGAGACAACAGTAGAGAGTAGTATGTAGAGAGACATCAGTAGAGAGTAGTATGAAGAGAGACAACAGTAGAGAGTAGTATGTAGAGAGACATCAGTAGAGAGTAGTATGAAGAGAGACAACAGTAGAGAGTAGTATGTAGAGAGACAGCAGTAGAGAGTAGTATGTAGAGACAAAACAGTAGAGTAGTATGTAGAGACAACAGTAGAGAGTAGTATGTAGAGACAACAATAGAGAGTAATATGCAGTCCCTCCAGAAAAACGCGATTATGCGATCGCAGAATTCAATGCATAATCAGCCAAAGTCCGCATATTAATGCGGGGGCCGCATTTTTTCAAATACGGCGCACTTTCGCCGCATAAATTGCTGATTTCCGCGCAAAATATGCGGGGCTTGCATGATTTCATAATCACCGCATTTTCGTTGCAAAAAAGTCACATATATCTCAGCAGAAAGTTGAAAAATGTTGCGTTTACTTCACACAAGAGCAGCCATTTTCCCCTGTTGCCATGGGAACGTTATGAAGTGACGTAATTTCACCTACTGAGAACACTGTGTTGGGGGAATCACTTCTTTTCTCTTTTTCATCAAACCGCAGTTTTTGCCAGTTCCCGCAAGTTCCCGCAATTTTTGCAAGTTCCCGCATTTTCATCGCATAAAATGGCATAAATATCCCGCATATTCCATCGCATTTTTTAAGAAAACGTGCCGCATAATCAAGGATTTTTGCCCGCAACAATCACAAAAAAACTCCGCGTTTTTCTGGAGGGACTGAATATGTAGAGACAACAGTAGAGAGTAGTATGAAGAGACAAAACAGTAGAGTAGTATGTAGAGACAACAGTAGAGAGTAGTATGTAGAGAGACAACAGTAGAGAGTAGTATATAGAGAGACAGCAGTAGAGAGTAGTATGTAGAGACAAAACAGTAGAGTAGTATGTAGAGACAACAGTAGAGAGTAGTATGTAGAGAGACAACAGTAGAGAGTAGTATGTAGAGACAAAACAGTAGAGTAGTATGTAGAGACAACAGTAGAGAGTAATATGTAGAGACAACAGTAGAGAGTAGTATGAAGAGACAATACAGTAGAGTAGTATGTAGAGACAACAGTAGAGAGTAGTATGTAGAGAGACAACAGTAGAGAGTAGTATGTAGAGACAAAACAGTAGAGTAGTATGTAGAGACAACAGTAGAGAGTAGTATGTAGAGAGACAACAATAGAGAGTAATATGTAGAGACAACAGTAGAGAGTAGTATGTAGAGACAAAACAGTAGAGTAGTATGTAGAGACAACAGTAGAGAGTAGTATGTAGAGAGACAGCAGTAGAGAGTAGTATGAAGAGAGACAACAGTAGAGAGTAGTATGTAGAGAGACAGCAGTAGAGAGTAGTATATAGAGAGACAACAGTAGAGTAGTATATAGAGAGACAACAGTAGAGTAGTATGTAGAGAGACAGCAGTAGAGTAGTATGTAGAGAGACAGCAGTAGAGAGTAGTATGTAGAGAGACAGCAGTAGAGAGTAGTATGTAGAGAGACAACAATAGAGAGTAATATGTAGAGACAACAGTAGAGAGTAGTATATAGAGAGACAACAGTAGAGTAGTATGTAGAGAGACAGCAGTAGAGAGTAGTATGTAGAGAGACAACAATAGAGAGTAGTATGTAGAGAGACAACAGTAGAGAGTAGTATGTAGAGAGACAGCAGTAGAGAGTAGTATGTAGAGAGACAACAATAGAGAGTAATATGTAGAGACAACAGTAGAGAGTAGTATATAGAGAGACAACAGTAGAGTAGTATGTAGAGAGACAGCAGTAGAGAGTAGTATGTAGAGAGACAACAATAGAGAGTAGTATGTAGAGAGACAACAGTAGAGAGTAGTATGTAGAGAGACAGCAGTAGAGAGTAGTATGTAGAGAGACAGCAGTAGAGAGTAGTATGTAGAGAGACAACAGTAGAGAGTAGTATGTAGCGAGACAACAGTAGAGAGTAGTATGTAGAGAGACAACAGTAGAGAGTAGTATGTAGAGAGACAGCAGTAGAGAGTAGTATGTAGAGAGACAACAGTAGAGAGTAGTATGAAGAGAGACAACAGTAGAGCGTAGTATGTAGAGAGACAACAGTAGAGAGTAGTATGTAGAGAGACAGCAGTAGAGAGTAGTATGTAGAGAGACAACAGTAGAGAGTAGTATGAAGAGAGACAACAGTAGAGAGTAGTATGAAGAGAGACAACAGTAGAGAGTAGTATGAAGAGAGACAACAGTAGAGAGTAGTATGAAGAGAGACAACAGTAGAGAGTAGTATGAAGAGAGACAACAGTAGAGCGTAGTATGTAGAGAGACAGCAGTAGAGAGTAGTATGTAGAGAGACAACAGTAGAGAGTAGTATGAAGAGAGACAACAGTAGAGAGTAGTATGAAGAGAGACAACAGTAGAGCGTAGCATGTAGAGAGACAGCAGTAGAGAGTAGTATGTAGAGAGACAGCAGTAGAGAGTAGTATGTAGAGAGACAGCAGTAGAGAGTAGTATGTAGAGAGACAGCAGTAGAGAGTAGGATGTAGAGAGACAACAGTAGAGAGTAGTATGTAGAGAGACAGCAGTAGAGAGTAGTATGTAGAGAGACAGCAGTAGAGAGCCCCCGGCTGAGCGCCGCTACATTGGAGTTTACCCCGGTGGACCAGAGGGTCGCCTCCCTACGCCTGCGGGTTGTTGGGGGGAAAACTCTGACTGTTGTTTGTGCATATGCACCAAACAAGAGTTCAGAGTATTCGGCCTTCTTGGAGACCTTGAATGGAGTCCTGTATGGGGCTCCGGTGGGGGACTCCATAGTTCTGCTGGGGGACTTCAACACGCATGTGGGCAATGACGGAGATACATGGAGAGGTGTGATTGGGAGGAACGGCCTCCCTGATCTAAACCAGAGTGGTTGTCTGTTATTGGACTTCTGTGCTAGTCATGGATTGTCTATAACAAACACCATGTTCAAACATAGGGATGCTCATAAGTGTACTTGATACCAGAGCACCCTAGGCCGAAGGTCAATGATCGATTTTATAATCGTTTCATCTGATCTGAGGCCGTATGTTTTGGACACTCGGGTGAAGAGAGGGGCGGAACTGTCAACTGATCACCATCTGGTGGTGAGTTGGGTCAGGGGGTGGGGGAAGACTCTGGACAGACCTGGTAAGCCCAAACGGGTAGTGCGTCTGGAGGAGGCCCCTGTCCGACAGACTTTCAACTCACACCTCCGGCGGAGCTTTTTGTGCATCCCTGTGGAGGCTGGGGGCATTGAACCTGAGTGGACAATGTTCAAAGTTTCCATTGCTGAAGCTGCGGCGGGGAGCTGTGGTCTTAGGGTCTTAGGTGCCTCAAGGGGCAGTAACCCACGAACACCGTGGTGGACACCGGTGGTCAGGAAAGTCGTCCGACTGAAGAATGAGTCTTTCCGGGATATGTTATCCCAGAGGACTCCGGAGGCAGTTGCAAGGTACCGAGGGGCCCAAAGGGCTGCAGCCTCTGCTGTGAAAGAGGCAAAGCAGTGGGTGTGGGAGAAGTTCGGAGAAGATATGGAGAAGGACTTTCGGTCAGGTGAGGGTTGGCCTCCGCCAGAGCTGCGCTTTGTCACCAATCCTGTTTGTGATATTCATGGACAGGATATTGAGGCGTAGTCGTGGTGGGGAGGGTTTGCAGTTCGGTGGGCTGGGGATCTCATCGTTGCTCTTTGCAGATGATGTGGTCCTGATGGCATCATCGGCCTGTGACCTTCAGCACTCACTGGATCGGTTTGTAGCCGAGTGTGAAGCGGCTGGGATGAGGATCTGCACCTCTAAATCTGAGGCCATGGTTCTCAGCAGGAAACCGATGGAGTGCCTTCTCCAGGTAGGGAATGAGTCCTTACCGCAAGTGAAAGAGTTTCAATACCTTGGGGTCTTGTTCGCGAGTGAGGGGACAATGGAGCGGGAGATTGGTCGGAGAATCGGTGCAGCGGGGGCGGTATTACATTCAGTTTATCGCACCGTTGTGACGAAAAGAGAGCTGAGCCAGAAGGCAAAGCTCTCAATCTACCGGTCAGTTCCTACCCTCACCTATGGTCATGAAGGCTGGGTCATGACCGAAAGAACGAGATCCAGGGTACAAGCGGCCGAAATGGGTTTCCTCAGGAGGGTGGCTGGCGTCTCCCTTAGAGATAGGGTGAGAAGCTCAGTCATCCATGAGGAGCTTGGAGTAGAGCCTCTGCTCCTTCACGTCGAAAGGAGCCAGTTGAGGTGGTTCGGGCATCTGGTAAGGATGCCCCCTGGGCGCCTCCCTAGGGAGGTGTTCTAGGCACGTCCAGCTGGGAGGAGGCCTCGGGGAAGACCCAGGACTAGGTGGAGGGATAATATCTCTAACCTGGCCTGGGAAGGCCTCGGGATCCCCCAGTCTGAGCTGGTTAATGTGGCTCGGGAAAGGGAAGTTTGGGGTCCCCTGCTGGAGCTGCTCCCCCGGCGACTCGACACCGGATAAGCGGCTGGAGATGGATGGATGAAGAGAGTAGAGAGTAGTATGTAGAGAGACAACGGTAGAGAGTAGTATGTAGAGACAACAGTAGAGAGTAGTATGAAGAGACAACAGTAGAGAGTAGTATGAAGAGAGACAACAGTAGAGAGTAGTATGTAGAGACAACAGTAGAGAGTAGTATGTAGAGAGACAACAGTAGAGAGTAGTATGTAGAAAGACAACAGTAGAGAGTAGTATGTAGAGAGACAACGGTAGAGAGTAGTATGTAGAGACAACAGTAGAGAGTAGTATGAAGAGACAACAGTAGAGAGTAGTATGAAGAGAGACAACAGTAGAGAGTAGTATGTAGAGACAACAGTAGAGAGTAGTATGTAGAGAGACAACAGTAGAGAGTAGTATGTAGAAAGACAACAGTAGAGAGTAGTATGTAGAGAGACAACAGTAGAGAGTAGTATGAAGAGACAACAGTAGAGAGTAGTATGTAGAGAGACAGCAGTAGAGAGTAGTATGAAGAGACAAACAGTAGAGAGTAGTATGTAGAGACAGCAGTAGAGAGTAGTATGTAGAGAGACAACAGTAGAGAGTAGTATGAAGAGACAAACAGTAGAGAGTAGTATGAAGAGACAACAGTAGAGAGTAGTATGAAGAGACAAACAGTAGAGAGTAGTATGAAGAGACAACAGTAGAGAGTAGTATGTAGAGAGACAGCAGTAGAGAGTAGTATGAAGAGACAAACAGTAGAGAGTAGTATGTAGAGACAGCAGTAGAGAGTAGTATGTAGAGAGACAACAGTAGAGAGTAGTATGAAGAGACAAACAGTAGAGAGTAGTATGAAGAGACAACAGTAGAGAGTAGTATGTAGAGAGACAGCAGTAGAGAGTAGTATGAAGAGACAAACAGTAGAGAGTAGTATGTAGAGACAGCAGTAGAGAGTAGTATGTAGAGAGACAACAGTAGAGAGTAGTATGAAGAGACAACAGTAGAGAGTAGTATGGGTTAAACAACTCAGGATTTTCCCCAAGGAGACCAGGGTTCATGTCCCATTCTTGTCCCGCGTGTCACTAAAACGTACATTTTATAACCCTACCCACCATTTTTCCTAAACCTGTCCCGTTCTTGTGCTGCATGTCAGTTAAACGTACATCGTGACCCAGACCATCAAAAAGTGACGCCAAGAGTCCCAGCCAAGAGTGTCTCAATATGATGCTAAAGGAGACTTTTTACTTCAATAACAAACGTCAAAGTCACACTCTTTGTGACGCGACAGGAGTCAGAATGTGTTGGAGAAACATTTTGCGCCGCCCCCTGAACATGACATGAAATGCATGCGCTATATTTTTATCATTTTAATACTTGCATTACATTACATACTCCCTCTCAGGTCATTGAGCATTCCCTGCTAGCTAATTACAACAGGGCCTGTAGTTGTCTGCACCCCCCACCCCTGTCTGGAAACACACAGGCATCTGCGGAGGACGGCGGGAGGGTCGCGCACGGGTTGTGAGGGACACATATTTCTGACGAATGTGCCATCTCCATAATTAGCTCCGATGCAACATATGAAACATTAAACACGCCAGGCGCTGACGGCAATCAAAACAGTTCATTTGTTGTCAATTATTCATTACTTTGAAGGTTCTGAAGGGGTCGTTAATATGGAAATAAGCCTCGATGCTAACGAGGCTGTAGTATCTGATTACAAATCATTTGAGCACAGAGCACCCCTTCTTTCCTCTTTCTTGTTTGTTTTGGGCTAATATTTTGCCTTTTTGTGTTGACTTTTCTGTCTCTTTCATCATTGAGCCTCTTCTTCAAACACAGACCATTTCTCTTCACTTACCAACAATGTTCTTTTATCCACTTTATTAAAAGTATTTGATTAAATTCTTTGATAGCTTAATGTTCTCAACCTCAAATTAAGTTAAACCAACCAAATCTAATACAGTACAATATGTTTTACAGTTTCCTTTTTGCACCTGGCTTTATAAATGTGCACTTCCCACTACCCCTGGGTGCTGGAATGTAACTAAGTACATTTACTCCAGTACTGTACTTCAGTACCAAATGTTGAGGTGCTTGTACTTTACTTGAGTCTTTTCTTTTCATCCCACTTTCTACTTCTACTCCGCTACATTTCAGAGATATATTGTACTTTTTACTCCACTACATTCATCTGTTATAGTTTTAGTTACTAGTTACTTTACACATTAATATTTCTGCACACAAAACACATGTAGTTTATAAAATCTGATGTTTTATTCTAAAGTAAACTAGCCGACAATATAACGGCTACAAGTCCAGCTGAGATGATCAGACCATTAAACACACAGCTGGTTGATCCTTTACACTTTCTACAATGGGAGGAGAGTTCTTTACTTTTTTTCAATGCAGGACTTTAACTTGTGACGGAGTATTTTAACAGTGTGGTATTAGTACTTTTACTTAAGTGAATACTTCTGTCAGCACTACATACCAGACCCCCCAAATAGAGCGGCCACTAAAAGTTCCCCTTTCTGTCGCTTTTCACGGTTTAGTTCCCCTACAATAAGTTAACGGGATGAAAAGACAAATGCAGCACCTCACGCTTTGCCAGCTGTCAAATTGGAGTGACGTGGACTGAAAACAAATGAAGCCTGGGGGTATTTGAGTTCAGAAACATCAGACAGTTTCTACTTTCTTTAGGTGGCAGGAGGGAAAATAAGTCGTCCCCAACACATTTGTTGTGTTCTGGTCAAAAACTCCGAAATAAGCTACACAAATAGTTTTTAAAGCTGCAAAAATGTCCAAAAAGCACAAATTATGCCTATGGTTTTGCCTGTGCTTAATGCATGCAATTTACTTCCCTATTTTAATTTATTGTTAATGAGTTGCAGAGAAAACACAACACATGGACAGCACCGAGACAAGCAAAGATTTGAATTTCAATCTGCTGAAATAAATGCTCTTCTTTAACTGCCAAACTGCCGACTGCGTCACATGGATGTCTGCTGAGTCAACTCTGCAGTGTTTCCCATCACTTTACTGACTGTTTATGACATATTATGACTTTTATCACATTTTTATGACAGTGCTATGCAGTGAAACAATAGTTGCATCTTTGCACATTGGGTTTAGTAAATATAAATTGCAAATTATAAAAAATGTCATTGAAAATCCAATATGTTTCCCCTTTTCCCGATATGTGCACAGATGGAGGAGATACCAGGATCTATTAGCGAGGATGGAGGAGGCATCTCCGAGGAGCTATGAGTGAGGATGGAGGAGGGATCTCTGAGGAGCTATGAGCGATGATGGAGGAGGCATCTCCGAGGAGCTATGAGCGAGGATGGAGGAGGGATCTCTGAGGAGCTATGAGCGAGGATGGAGGAGGGATCTCTGAGGAGCTATGAGCGATGATGGAGGAGGCATCTCCGAGGAGCTATGAGCGAGGATGGAGGAGGGATCTCTGAGGAGCTATGAGCGAGGATGGAGGGATTTCTGAGGAGCTATGAGTGAGGATGGAGGAGGGATTTCTGAGGAGCTATGAGTGAGGATGGAGGAGGGATTTCTGAGGAGCTATGAGTGAGGATGGAGGAGGGATTTCTGAGGAGCTATGAGCGAGGATGGAGGAGGGATCTCTGAGGAGCTATGAGCGAGGATACAGGCAGCAGCCTTCCCTTTTTATTTACTTTTTCAACACACTATAGTATGCCTTTTTTAAACTTTTTTGACATACTATGACTATTATCACTTTGACTATACTACGAGTTTTTCTGACTTTGTTGAAATATTATGTCTCTACCTCACCATTTATGACTTAAACCACACCAGGCAGAACAAGAGGATTGATGTATTTTTTTATTATTTACCTAGCAGGCTAGCTAGGCTAACGTTAGCTAATGCTGTTGCGCTAGCTAACGCTGTTGCGCTAGCTAATGCTGTTGCGCTAGCTAACGCTGTTGCGCTAGCTAACGTTAGCAAACGTCGGCCTAGCTAGCTGTCTAAACTTGTGAAAAGCCGAACAGTATCCAGTCCAAGCTGTGTTTCACTTTCCCTGCAATATTATTATACACATAATAAAGACACATGGACTCGGTCGAGACCAAAAGTCATATTTTGCAAGACCAGTGTCAGAGACCAAGACCATAGACAGTGAACCCAGATGGGCTTTGGTCTATCGTCTCCCCAACGTGACGTTAATGCAATGCATTGTGGGGGAAAAACAAACTTTCTTGTTATATTCCGTTTTGTGATACCCAACAATATCAGATACAATGGATAACAGTTTAAATGTTTATTACCAACAAGCAATTAGAGCAAAGTCGTTGGAAAATTAACCCTGCAACATGGCCTTTAACGTTAACTCTCCTCTGCTCTGATTGCTCTCTTTCTCTTACGCTCACACTGCATCTTCTGTCCCTTTCTCTCTCTCTCTTAAGCAGCTGTCCCCAGATGAAACTCAAACTGTTCCTCCAACACTGAGCTGGCGGGAATATCCGATTACTTCGCATTTTCGCATCACTTATTCGTCACGCACCCGGTGTGTAACGGCCTTAACACTTACATTTTGGTCACATTGAATGTTATGCCTGAAAGTTTGATATACTGTTTTGTTTATGCTAGATTGTAGAGTTCAATTCTGTTCAAGGAAAGAGAAAATTAGGTACAGATTGTGGATGCATTAATGATGTAATTCAAGATTAGCTTAACCTAATTTGTTATTGATTGTTATTCAGATCTGTGACATTTTCTTTAAATATTCATTTCTTTAGACAAAATCGTCCATCATCTACCTGCAACTAAGTGTAAACCATGTCTGTGTGAACGACAATAACATGTTGGAACAACACCACTGGATCCTGTGTTTTAAATGTGCCATTACGTCAGATGTTCAGTGAGACAACACCATCAGCACTTCTTCGACATACTGACTTTTTTTAGGACTTTTGACAAACTGTACTATGTTTTTTTAATAACATTTTTCAACAAAAAAAGCTGTCAAAAAAGTCATAGAATAGTATGCTTTTTTTCAACGTACTATACTATGATTTGTTTATCACTTTTGACATACTTTTTGACATAAAAGTATCCCTATACAGTATGTTACAAAAAAGTTATGAAAAAGTCATAATATAGTTTAGTAAAAGCCATAAAACATGTCAAAAAAGTCATACTATAGTAGGTCAGAAAAGTGAAAAAAGTCATAGTATAGTATGTTGAAAAAAAGGTGTCCATGGTCCTGAAATGGAGGGTGCTGTCCATTGTGCTGAAAAAGAGCTGTTCATGGTGCTGAAACAGATTATTCTGGTTACTAAAACGGAGCATTGTTACTAAAACAAAGGGAAGCTGTTCATGGTGCTGAAACAGAGCATTACTACTAAAAGAATAGTAAAACAGAGGGAAGCTGTCCATTGTGCTGAAACAGAGCATTATTACTAAAACAGAGGGAGGCTGTCCATGGTGCTGAAACAGAGCATTATTACTAAAACAGAGGGTGCCTGTCCATGGTGCTGAAACGGAGCATTGTTACTAAATCAAAGGGAAGCTATTCATGGTGCTGAAACAGTGCATTATTACTAAAAGAATAGTAAAACAGAGGGAAGCTGTCCATTGTGCTGAAACAGAGCATTGTTACTAAAACAGGGAGGCTGTTCATGGTGCTGAAACGGAGCATTATTACTAAAACAGAGGGAGGCTGTTCTGTTTTGTGTCGTGGTTCCCTGTCGTGGGTTTGCTTGAGTTTTGGATTATTGCTTCCAGTAAGTGTTTGCGCTTTCAGAAATAAATCTCTTTAAACTGCATTTGGGTCCAAGCCTTGCCTACCTTCGCACCAACCCTGACACTTCCTGAGCTTGTCTGTTGTGTTTCTATTCTGATTCCATAGCCGGTGCAGTCGGACCCCCTTGGTCTCCTGGAGCATGAGGCAGCGGGGAAGCAGCAGAGATGCAGTGGGACGTCAGTGAACAGTGTTGGCGGCCCAACCGGCCTGGACTACTCCCAGAGACCTGGACATGGTGTCTCCTCTACCAGCGTGCGTGTGTATGCTCCTCAGCAGCCCCTTGGTGCTCTGATTCCATATTGGCGCATCTGAGCTTACTTTTTCTCAAAGGCAGAGCAGGATACCCAGGGCTCAGTTTACACCTATCACCATTTCTAGCCACTGGGGGGGCCATAGGCAGGCTGGGGGGACTCATATTAATGTTAAAAAACCTTATAAAGTGACATTTCAATGCCATGGGACCTTTAAACTCACTGGGGCTGCAGCTAACTCATGTTTTCATCATGGATTATTGTCTGGATGAAAGGATGAGTTGTTTGGTCTCTAAAATATGGATCAGTGTTTCCCAAAAAGCCCAAGATGACGTCCTCACGTCTGTCCAAGATCTTCAGTTTCCTGTCCCAGAGGAGAGAAGACACTAGAACATATTCACATTTAACACGCTGACATCAGGAGAATTTTGACTGTTTTTGATTCAAACAGATTAAAATAGTTGAGATGATTCTAAGAGTTGAATGTTTGCAGCTTTCTTCCTAAAGTAAAATGTTGTCATTGAACTGGTGCACTTCTCAATGTGCTCTGGTTAATGACGCAGCTGCGTCGTTTGGCCACATGAGGACGCTGTTGTCCAGAGTTAGCCTGGTTAACAGCAGCACTGTTCCAGAAAAAGGTACATAACATGTGACATGATAACTGGAGAACAGTGGGAGGGTTAGTATAGCTGTAAAATTCCCATGATTGATGCCAACCTTTGGGTTCAACAAAAGTAAGACTCCAAATCTGTCAAATCTTTTTGGATATTCCACAATAAAAAAAAAAGGTGAGATTGTTTACAAAATGTACAGGAACAATCAATGTGGGCAAATCTAGCACCAAGGTGATTAGTAGGGTATATGTAATGTAAAATGTTGACGTGTACTTCCTTAGCTTTACTAGAAACACAGTACTTATACGCTAGAAGCCGAGAACTTCTCCAACTTATCTTCTCAATTTTAGATCTCCACACAAACTGTATTCTTTCTCTGAAAAATTTGTCAGATTGATGTAGTGGAGTAAAAAGTACAATATTTCTCAAATATGAAGTTATAAAGTACAAGTACCTCAACATTTGAACTGAAGGACAGTACTGGAGTAAATGTACTTAGTTCCACTCCAGCCCTGAGAGCAGTGACCAGAACACAGGTGATTTCACTTCCGGCTGATTAAACTCTGATCAGGCTCAATGTGGACGGAGCTTAATCTTTTCCTCCAATAAGAATGAAGCAGCTGTCATTAGCCCCGCCCTAACCGGAGGAAGCTGTCAGTCCATCAGTGTAACCCCGCCCACCCAATCAGCCAGATCACCTGGAACAGCTGTGGCAGGTTAGACTTTAAAGAGGCCAGCAGTTTGCGCCACAGCTCTCGGACAAATCATGGTGAGTCACATTTAATCTCCAAACGGTGTGCTCTGTAGCAGTATGCTGCCATCACATGGAGCACGATCATAGATATTATCTTGTATCTTGCAAGGCAAAGGCGGGAGAGGCAGGCCCTCGTTCAGTGCCAGAAGCAGAGACAGGAAGCGACGGTCCTACACGCTACATTTGATTTCCTTTTTGATTTCTTTAGGTTGAGATGTTGTTACCAGGTTGGACGTTGGAAGGTAACTTTATTTCTGCAGCACATTTCAGCAACGAGGCAATTCAGTGCTTTACCTAAAACTAAATTTAAAGATCACTTAAAAAGAGATAAAACGCTACAAGAGAATAAGATGCATCAACAAGAGTAAAGTTAATTAATAATTATTTGGTTGAATAGGTTGTATGGATGGGTTTGGGAGGGGTTTTATTTTGTGTGGTGTGTTAAATGTTAACGTCTAAATAAATGACTGTTCCAAGTAAAGAGAAGAAATATTGGAATTATTTTTACAACTGAAATAAGAGAGAAAGAATTTAAGATTTGACAGTTTTGAAACAACTCGTCAGCTTTCCTTTTGAACAGGAAACTACCGGAGCATGCACAGTTCAACAAGATGGCGCCTCCATACCACCAGTCCCGTTGGCGAGATTACGAATCCCACTATGGCCACGCTAAGACCCGCCCTTCAATCACTACTATTGGCCAGGCGTCCAAGGTAACGTGACCCCATTTGTTCAGGTCCTGTCCCCTGACCAATCGGCTATCCTAACCTTAACCACTCGAGGTAAAATGCCTAACCCCAACCAATCGAGCTGCTTCGTAGGGCGGGTCTTGGCGTGGTCATAGTGGGATTCCTAATTTTGCGTCCCGTTGTCACTGTGATAATCACGTGACCAGTGACGTCCGAAGCTTCGTTTCACACACACCCACGTGACTGCTTCGAAGTTGAATTCAAAGCTTTAAAAATGGTGCGACACAGGGCGCGTCTTTGGGTTGTTGAAGTAGGAGAGTCAACGGAGTCAGGAGAGAGAGATATTATTATAGCGAGTAGAGTTTATTGAAGGTGAGTTTATAGAGAGTAGAAAGTGTATAGCATTGAGAGTTTAGCGAGGAGTAGACATGGAACCTGCTGCAAAGAGGGCGTTCAGAGATGTGGCAACACTCTGCTTTGATTTCGCTCAACAAGGTTGGCAATAGGCTGTTATTATATTATATGGGATACGCCGGTGGCCGTTAGGCTATGCAGCTCCATAATGTGGAAAAGTCTGCATTTAAATTGGCTACAACCCAAGTTATATCTTCATAATGAAATGGTTTGTGACTATAGGCAATAGGAACTTCTTAATATTCACATCTTTCATATAAATTCTGCCAAGCGCTATCCTATTCTACCATTTGGGATATAGGCTTGGTGCAGCCTATTCACAAAATCTGTTATGCGTTTGCATCTATCATGTATCATCTGATGTTGGCTCATATTCCGCCACTGGTCGGGATCTTTTTTTCAATAGAATGATCAGACTATGGCCAAACATGAGAGAAGCGCATCCTTTCATTGGAAAACAAACATCACTTAAATATACTACTTGTGAATTATTTTGTAGGTCCAATGTTTGATGGCAACGGTGGAGCTGTCAGCTGAGAAAACGGTCTCTGGCTCCAAGATCGTTCCCCTTGTGCGAATGCTAAGGCATGCCATGAGTTGGAAACATCAGGAGGTGAATGGCGAGATGGCTAAGCAGCTCTGCAACAATCTCACGTGGCTCATGACAGATTGAGCCGCTACGAGACGGCCAGTCAACACTCCCTGGCCACTCTCCTGGATCCACGATTCAAGACAATGGCAGTTCAGGGAATTCTGATAACGCTGTGAGAAGGCTCACCGCAGAATGCTCTTTTCTTTTAAGAGCCAGCAGCACTCCACCTGACCCAGCAGCACAAGAGCCTGCTGAATCCGCAGGTATGAATCTATGGTCAATATTGTCGTGTGTGTGTATTGTATTTTTGTAGCCTAATGCATTGTCTTTTGTGACTATTCAGGAACTGGCCTATGGGATTTGCTGGACCAACATGTTTCAGAGACCAGGAAGGTGAAAAATGCCACTGTAGAGGTGCAGCGGTACCTCAGCGAGCTGAACGTCCCATGCTCAGATAACAGTTTTGCGCCCAGCAAAAGCATGTGTACCCTCATTTGTATGTGCTGGCACGTAATATTCTGTGCACACCCTCCTCTCTGCCATGTGAGCGTGTTTTTTTTCAAAAGCTGGTGAAGTGGTCAGCAAGAAAAGAAATAGGCTCAGCCCTGGAACAGTGGCATTTTTTTTATTTCTGAATAAAAATGACATTTAATTTAATCCCACAAACATTTGTCACCAAGCACAGTAATACCCCCTGACGTGTCCACAAGCACTGTTATTGTCCATAAGCGCCATGACTGTTAACTGTCACAAGCACTTTCACTGTCCCAAAGCACTTCCCCAATCAATTGACTCAAACTATTTTTATAAACCACACTGGCAGTAGACTAAATGTCAGAAAGCTCATATAGCCGGCGCCTTCTGCACTGCCTATCTCACCTATTTGGCCGAGGAGACAATGTTCATGTTGTTCATGTTCATGGCTAATATCTGTGAAAGTTTGTGACATAATGCTGTCCTTAACTTTCACCACCAGATGTCCCCCTAGAGGTCTGAAGCTTTGAGTACTCAACATTTTTTCGATACAACTGGATTGAAAGCTTGTAACTAGTGTTCATCTCCATGAAATGAAGAGGAAATGTGTTTGTGGTGCAGAGTTTGAAAACCTGCACATTTGTTGAGCAGTTTTCTCTCAAATATCCAGATTGCATTTCTTTAATTTGACTTAATTGTTTATGCATCTCCTACGCCAGCGGTGGAAGTGGCGAGACTCGTATCACCACCCGTCGGCAATGACCCCTTCCCCCCCCCCCCCCCCCACTGGCTGACTGATAACCGTAAAATTATACAGTAAAATGTAGAAATGAGAGATGATTTGCTCGTTGAGCATGATTTGTGTCTTTGAATGATTTTTTTCTGTTTGAATTTTCTGTTTCAGGATGGCGGAGGTGATGGTGAAACTACTAATCCCACTATGGCCACGCCAAGACCCGCCTTTCAATCACTACTATTGGCCAGGCGTCCAAGGTAACGTAACCCCATTGGTTCAGGTCCTGTCCCCTGACCAATCCGCTATCCTAACCTCAACCACTCGAGGTAAAATACCTAACCCCAGCCAATCGAGCTGCTTCATAGGGCGGGTCTTGGCGTGGCCATAGTGGGATTCGTAATTTTCGTTTTATGTTCACACTACAACTGTAGTCTATCAAAGATTTTCTGTGAAACACTCCTCACTTCCTGTCTCTTCAATGGGCTACAAGTCATATTTATCATCAAGAACATTAGTTTTGTCAGGGCGTTGTGAACTTTAGCTTCTGTGTTGCCAGATCTGGAGAGTTTGTTCCTGAGACAAACGGGTCTGGAAAACAGTACATTTTCTCCTGATGTGTCTGTCTGAAAAATGCCATTTTAGTGTCAATGTTCTGGAGGTATGTGGCTTGTAAAGAATGGCTCCAATGTTTTGTTGAATGTGGAGTGAAAGAATCTCTCAGTCTGTGTTCTCATTCACTTCTCCTGTTGGCAAGTTTATTTATAGAGCACCTTCTTATACACAGGGGTAATTTAAAGTGCTTTACAGGCACAACATACAATGTAAGGACAGACACATGATCTCCACGTTTTAACCACCTGGCTGGAGTGGAATCTGGAGACAACATTTCGGTTTTTCAATTTCCGTTTTTTAATAAAATGTGGAACTCTTGAGCTGTGTCTTGTGATTGAAAAAGGCCAACATGTTTCTGGACTTGTGATTGGTTGTAGAGTTAACTGAAGAAAAAAGGCTGAGAGGTGGAGGAAACCTGCACAGAGGCCTTCACTTTTACTGATCCAAGAACTTCTGGCAGCTGTGTGGCTGTTATTTGGGACATACTGTTCTGCTACTCTAAACTTAAACTCACTCGGGCTGCAGCTTACTCATGTTTTCATCATGGATTATTGAATGGATGAGTTGTTTGGTCTCTAAAATATGGATCAGTGTTTCCCAAAAAGCCCAAGATGACGTCCTCACATGTGTTTTGTCCACAACTCAAAGATCTTCAGTTTCCTGTCCCAGAGGAGAGAAGAAACTAGAACATGTTCACATTTAACACGCTGACATCAGGAGAATTTTGACTGTTTTTGATTCAAATGAATTCAAATACTGTAGTTGAGATGAATCTCAGAAAGTAAAATAAAGTAAAATGTTGTCATTGAACTGGTGCACTTCTCAATGTGCTCTGGTTAATGACGCAGCTGCGTCGTTTGGCCACATGAGGACGCTGTTGTCCAGAGTTAGCCTGGTTAACAGCAGCACTGTTCCAGAAAAAGGCACATAACATGTGACATGATAACTGGAGAACAGTGGGAGGGTTAGTATAGCTGTAAAATTCCCATGATTGATGCCAACCTGGCTAACATCCTCCTCTCCTGATCTGACTCTGCTCTGAATGACCAAACAGTTGGAGACTTTATATTGATCTGCAGTTTTATCCACATCTACTTTGTCTATGTTTAAACAGGACTGCCTCTAAAACGTGAAATATGAAGTACATTATTTGCCTCTAAAACATGAAATATAAAGTACAATATTTGCCCTAAAATGTGAAATATAAAGTAATTTTTTTGCCCTAAAACGTGAAATATGAAGTACATTATTTGCCTCTGAAACTTGAAATATAAAGTACATTATTTGCCTCTAAAACGTGAAATATAAAGTACATTATTTGCCTCTAAAGCGTGAAATATAAAGTACAATATTTGCCTCTAAAACGTGAAATATAAGTATATAGTAAATAAACTGTGTTTCTGTGTGCAGGTCTGTGCGGTTGCTGCTGGGCGTTGCGTCCTCGCTACAAGCGGCTGGTTGATAATATTTTCCCAGAAGACCCGGAGGTACACGTACACACACACACACACACACACACACACACACACACACACACACACACACACACACACTTAATTAAATGGGTCAGCTCACTGAAAACTTTCTATCGATAGTGGTAGATGTGCATGCATATGTGCGTGTTCAGGACGGGCTGGTGAAAGCCAACATGAAGAAGCTGTCGTTGGCTCCGGAGAAACTCGACCGAATCGGCGCGTACCTGTCAGAGCGATTGACCCGAGAGCTGAACCACCATCGCTACGGGTCAGTACACGCGCGCGCACGCACGCACGCACGCACGCACGGGAAAATCAGCCGGCAGTGACTCTGTTGCAAATAATCTCCCCCCCCTCCCTCCCTGGCATACGTCACAGTCAGTGCCACTGAGTGAAAAGCGCGAAATGCGGAGCAGTATAGCCTGTATGTCCCTTACGGGCTACCGTATTTCAAGATGGCACATGGCTATGGAGCGTCTACACCAGTTCAAGTATGAATATGGAGCGTCTACACCAGTTCATGTTTGAATATGGAGCGTCTACCAGTTCATGTATGAATATGGAGCGTCTACCCCAGTTCATGTATGAATATGGAGCGTCTACGCCAGTTCATGTGCCACACTGAACACGAAGATGCCGACATGCATAACAAGTCAGTCCCTCTCGATCCGTCTCCTGCAGAGATAGTTACTCATGAGGATGCAGCAACTAGAGGGTGTGTGTGTGTGTGTGTGTGTGTGTGTGTGTGTGTGTGTGTGTGTGTGTGTGTGTGTGTGTGTGTGTGTGTGTGTGTGTGTGTGTGTGTGTGTGTGTGTGTGTGTGTGTATTGACATCATTTTCTATTTCATTGCTAAATTGTTAAATTAAATGTTTGACTTTATCTGGAGAAATAACTTAAAACTAGAACTGCAAGCAGTCCAAGTCCCCGATGCAAGTCGCCCCCGACGCCCCGAGGAGCGCGAAAAAGCGGAACCTAAAGCCTGATGGCGCGGAGGCAAACGGCGGTAAATATCGAGAGGCGTTAGCTGCAAGGTCTGCGTTACGTTGCGATGCAAATATCCCATCAACATCGATGGACCAAAAGAGCCCAATCTGGTCTACGTTGACTTTAGCGCCCCCTAATGGCCGATCTTTACCAAATTTGGTATAGAGCCTCAGGGCGGCATGCCGACGAAGCCCCCCAAGTTTCGTGCTGATAGCATGTACTGTGGCTGAGACACTACAATTTAAATGCATTGAGTTATTTGCTAACTGCGAGGCGACCTCTTGCGACCGCCTCGCCGTCTCTGTTACCGCCAGACTCAAGTCCTTCATTAGCCGCAATCTTTGCGAGACGTCTTTGTCCGGTATTCCCACAACGATTTGATCGCGAATGTTCTCTTCCGTATTCGCGCCGAAATCCCAGTGCTCGGAGAGCTCGTAGAAAACCGTAATAAAAGTCTTATTCTGCAGGTCTTTGCACATGTTGTTGGAAACATGTCCTTTCATGTATAACATACTTCTAGGCCACGAAGTACTTCTCAAACTTCCCCAGTACGATGGCAAACCTATCCTGTATTCTCTGCGTCGCTGCCCATGGCGTGTATCAGGTTGCTCGCCCGCACCATCTTCTTTGTTAAGTTTGGTCGCAGCAATCCGGCCGCTCTCCTGGCTCGTCGAAGTAAAAGTTCGTCGGAGGATTGAATTTTGCCATGACGGCGTGACGCTTCACCAGTAGTTTGCTTCGGACACCATGTAAAATAATAGCGAAGGAGGCAGTTTATCATTTAGTCTTCTGTACTCTGAACTCCTCATGTCGGTAACAAGTGAGCAGTGACACACATTCTGGGTCCATTCATCTTTGTCCGCTTATCCGTGGTCGGGTCGCGGGGGGAGCAGCTCCAGCAGGGGACCCCAAACTTCCCTTTCCCGAGCCACATTAACCAGCTCTGACTGGGGGATCCCGAGGCGTTCCCAGGCCAGGTTGGAGATGTAATCCCTCCACCTAGTCCTGGGTCTTCCCCGAGGTCTCCTCCCAGTTGGACGTCCCTCCACCTAGTCCTGGGTCTTCCTGAGGTCTCCTGTCAGCTGGAGCTTCTCACCCTATCTCTAAGGGAGACGCCAGCCCCCCTTCCGAGGAAACCCATTTCGGCCGCTTGTACCCTGGATCTGGCTCTTTCGGCCGTGACCTCCAGCCTTCGTGACCGCAGGTGAGGGTAGGAAGGAAAACTGACCGGTAGATCGAGAGCTTTGCCTTCTGGCTCGGCTCTCTTTTCGTCGCGACGGTGCGATTGCGTTGACGTTGTGGGTGCTGCCGTAAATAAGAGTATATGCGCAGGCGCCTTGTAACTACCGTACATTACGGTACACGTGTGTGGTTTGTCGTAGGGTTGGGCAATATATTGATATTATATCGATATCGTGATACGAGACTAGATATCGTCTTAGATTTTGGATATGGTAATATTCTGATGACTAAGTGTCTTCGTGGTTTAAAAGGCTGCATTACGGTAAACTTTTCTGAACTTACCAGACTGTTCTAGCTGTTATATTATTTGCCTTTTCCTCACTTAGACATTATATCTAATTGCTGATGATTATTCATCTGAAATGTGTGTGTGTGTGTGTGTGTGAAGATATTTTGTTGCACCAATTGTCAACCGTGGAATATGGTCGCAATATCGATATCGAGGTATTTGGTGAAGGATATCGTGATATCCGATTCTCTCCCTATTGCCCGGCCCTAGTTTGTCATCCTCCAGGTGTAGCGGAGGTGACGATGAGATGACTGGGGGCACCTGGCCGGTCCTCCCAGGCTATTTAATCCCGCCTGCCCTGAGTTTAGATGCCTGCATTGTCCTGAATGACAATGTGCACGTCACATCCTCCACTCCATCCATCCAGACAGTCACACCTCATGTTCCTTTTGTTTGCAATATAATGTAATAAATGTCACGTTGTTATTGTGAAGTTGTTGCGCGTGTCCTTTTTTAGTTGTGATTGTGGGTCGGCCACACTTTGTAGGCTTTAGCATGTGTTTAAGAGGTGGTGCGCCTGCTTAATTGTGTGTTCAATTGAATGTTGATGAAAATGCTTCTGCGTAAGTCATGAAGGAGTTTCTCCTTAAGTGTGACCGTGACCTTCTTGTGTTTGTCTGCCAGATGTACAACCATGATCAGCGTTTGATGGGTTTTGGCTGTTGTGGTGTATTGCGATTGAGCACAAGGTTGAGTTAACGTGGTGGCTGATGCTGTATTTGGTGGGTAGTATGTGTGGGCACCAGTCTTTGACCGTATGACCTCAGCGCACTGGTGAGGTGTTTAATTTGTTCAGCTATATTGTCAGTTACAAATGTGGTTCCTTTGTCTGTCTGCCTGTGTGTCCTCTGTTTTCCAGGTTGACTGATGTTTGGTGAACGAGTACACCTGTGTTGGCCCGGCTTTTTCCCTGAGTGTGTAATGGTAAGTGTTTATGTTGTGCTTGGCTTGTTTGTGATGTAGTCTTGGTTTTTTGTGAGTTTCTAATGCCATTGTCTGGTTTATTTGTAGATGCATCTCTGGTGCGATCACCTTTGTTTATTGTAGACATGTAGTTTACACTTGTGAGATGAATAAATCTGAGTGATTTTGTAACCAGTGCCTGCTGTTGTTCCTTGAAGTTATTTTGACTAGTGCTGCCCATTCTTAGTCGATCAGTCGACTAATCGGTCGTTTTGGTCTAAAGATTTCTTTAGTCCATAAGTCAGTTTTTACGCTTATTCATGCTTAATTACTCACTTCCAAGCAACTTATGAGAACATTTCTGGTGAACACAAGTTTGAAAGTGGTGCTTTTGCCGGAATAATTTGGGAGAAACTGAGTTTTACAGATGGTTGACTACATTTAGTGTAGTCGATTAAGAATGTCTTTAGTCGAGGACAGCGCTAATTTTGACATCACCACTTGCTTCTACAGTTGAGTGAACGAGACAAGTGTTAAGTGATGTCAGGTATATTTGTACACGGGAGCATTTTCAAGCATTTAAGAAGTGACAATTCCATGACGTTTAGGCAAAGAGTGCTGTCTGTTATCTTGTGAGCCACATGTGGCGAGAGCTCTCGGCCGGGAAGCAACCTCCACACGCACCTGGTCTCGTCAGCGAGACGTAGCGATCTCCAGGCTGGTCCTCGTCAACACTCATCTGCGTTAACGAGAGAATCAGTGATCCAACCGGCCTTTTTGTGGCACCTCTGCATGCAGGGGAGAAGATATTCATGGCAACGCTTTGTAACATAGTGGAGTGTATTGTGTCTGGGCTCAAAGCCCGTGAAGCGGAAAACTTACCTGTGTCATCGTGCGGCTGTTTGAGGAGTGCGGTAGACGCAGCAGCACATGCAGGCTTGAGCGGCAGGCGAAGTGTGCTCCCATGCTACCTGGCAGGTGTCGGTGCAGGCTCCTGTGTGGAGGGATAGTCGATGGGGGTTTGTGCTCCCCTGATGGATTGAGTGGTTGCGGCCTGCTGGTTAGGGGTTCTGCGCTGTGCGTCCTCTTGCGCAGACTCCTGCGTCGACTCCTCTGTCTTAGGCCCCCGGAGTCTTCGGCCGCCCGAGAGGCTCGGTCGCCTCTGGCACACACCCGTTGAAATAGAAGGACCAGCGCACCTGGAGACCACACCCACCACAATCACCCAACCTGCACCAGGTGTGGAGGGAGAACACCAGCAATGAACACTCATTAACCACAACGCGACACCTCGGTAACACTGACACTGCCTATCGCAACAAAAAAAAACCAACCACACAAAAACAGGACAACTACCACACAAGCCCTATAAAGTAAACACTTATCATAGTTGTAGCTGACTGGCAGTACCTCTCCAACTACCTCTGGTCTACCAGGAGCCAGCCTAAATACTTGTCTACAGTTGAGGAGGACCCACCCTACCTCATCACTTAAAGCACCTGGACACCAAACAATTACACATGAAGTTGATACATCTACACAACTAAAATACACTACAAATACCAACTACACCAGGGGTGTCAAACTCAACTTCCCACAGGGCCACACTGGAAAATAACAATCACATCAAGGGCCGGACATGTTTAGTTTATTGATATGCTTTTATTTAATCGAAAAAGTCAAATATCTTTGACTGTATTATTGCATCTGTCATATAGTCTTCTCTCTTACAGTTTGGTCCACATAAAGTCCTAAAGAAGTCAGGAAAAAGTTCCTCAGCCATCATTGAAAAGAAGCGCCCAAAAACGTCACAATAATTTAATAAAACCTCGGAAAAAACTGACAAAAATGTCGGAAAAAGTACAAAAACTAGTGCGCCAAAATGTATTGTGAACCTAAATTGATATGCGGGCCGGATCATAATCTGCGAGAGGCCGGATTTGGCCCGCGGGCCTTGAATTTGACACATGTGAACTACACATACCACTACAAATACCGCTTTCTCCACTTACCAAGACAGACAAACACTGGAGAGGAAAAGACATGACATTTACAAACTTCAACTAAGCAGACCACTTTAACATAGTACGCTGCCAGATTACATCTACTACAACACAGATTATACTACACCAATCGCTTGTACACACTATGTACTGCCTGGAACCGACTCTACAACTCAGACTGTAAACATCATTTCAACAGCACTGTGTGCTTCACTTTTCACACCATACTGTCGCTATATTAACTCTACCTTTTCCCAACGTGCCATTTCCTTTTGTGGATGTACTTTCCACTCACTTTCCATCACACACAATAAAACATACTATTACCATTTTAAAACTATACTATACTAATTTCATTAAATATGCCTTTTTTACAGCAGAGCTTTTAGGACATACTTAATCACCTTTGTAAGACACACTGTACTATGCTAAATGTATGATATACTACAACTTCTTTAACTACTAACAACCTTTTCACTGCATACTGTCACATTTTGGACTACATACTATACCATGACTGCTATGCACAGGACACAGGAGTTTTCTAAACACTTATATTGCACAAACATTGAGATTGTACTTATCACTTCAACAGTACAACTACTACAACTTCATTCCATAATTACCAAATATTTGTCCAACACACCACACTTCATCTTCTCAGAGCCCTTCAACTCCATTTCGTCAGTCGGCAGTCTACACAAAAAACATACATAAAAAACATATATGGAGCCAAACCACACTTCACCATTTTAAATCAGACGTTATGCAACAACAACCTGTGGTCACGACTTGCCGATGATGAAGTAGCCACGCCCTAAAGCATACCCTACTGGATTACTGTAAAGCGGACCACAATATCCAAAATTAACACTGTCCCATATTTAGACCAAATAATGGTAAAAAGTGCCTGTACCGTCATTAAAAACGCTAGAAACCACATCTTTCAAAGGTCACATGACATGCTGCTCTTTTATATAGACCTTAGTGGTCCCCTAATACTGAATCTGAAGTCTCTTTTATACTATTGCCATTTCTAGCCACTGGGGGACCACAGCCAGGCTGGGGAAACTCATATTAATGTTAAAAAACCTCATAAGGTCACATTTCCATGCCATGGGACCTTTAAAAACAAATCAATCAATATCAGGACTATATTTCGCTCACTCTGTGAGTTCATCGTGCATCCGCTGCTCGTCTTGGATCTGGTCTGGGATCAGCCTCCCCGTGGTCCACCAGCATCTTCTGGAAAACGGAGATGCAAAACAAACACATTACAGACATACAACCGTTGTATACTATGTAGACATATTTATATTTAAAACACTACTCAGCTACTATCTACAGCTAGAGGAGACCCCACATTGTCAATGCCAGTGCTGTAAGCTACAGTACAGCGATGGACAACTCTGCAGTTTAATGTGGAAGTCAGACGGGACATATTTCGGTTTTCTCTATGCCGGCTAAAAACTTTAAGAACTCCAGCCGTAGAGAATTAAGCGTATGAAAGATAAGTGTCCCGTGTAGCACTCAGGTTACTGCCAGGGCAAAGTACTCAGAGACAGATGCTGTTGAAAACGACTGGAGGCCTTGTTTACATTATGAAGTTAAAGTGCCCTTGTTATTACACTTTTTCTGGGATTTGGGGTGTTATGTTGTGTCTCTGCTGCTTCCACACACATAACAACTTGGAGAAATATCCATCCGTGTTGTTCTGAGTGAGATACGGTTTCTGAATGATTCCTGCCTTTAGTCTCTGGGTGAGCTGGTCAACATCTGCACGGCTTTCTACGTAACTTGCCGAAACGAGCTGGCTAACCACAACCGTTAGCATGCTAGCGCTAGCGTTAGCATTCTAGCTCGTTCTCAAAGGCAAAGCGCTGCTACAACACACACAAGTTCACCATAATCTCCAAAAGAAGTACTTCCATGTGCGCCCTCCTTTAGAAGAAGTCTCCCGGCTAATCCTGCCTTGTAACTGACCAAAGTTGGAGAAACAACCTTTCTTTTACTGTCTGTGGAGCTAACTGACATGATCTACCATCTGAGCTACTGAGCATGTGCAGAGTGGAATCAAAGATAGTACAGAAGGAAAGATGATTCACTCTGTAGCTAAAACAGAGACCTGAACACAAGGTGAAAAGAGGAGCTGCAGCAGTGAGAGAGAGATGTGCTGTACAACAACAATATATTAAACCATGTAAACATATTCTGGTACAACCTTAAAATACAATTATGAACCTGAAGATGAGCAGAATATGGGACCTTTAAACTGTACGAAGGTTACAGGAAAATAGAGACAACTAGCGATTACTTGTGAGACGAGTTTGACAACGTTACTGATCAGGTTAGCCAACTCGCTTCACTTTAAACTATGTCCTCACCTCGAGTTAAAGACATTATGATAATGATTATTAACATAGAGAGTTTATGTCATACGTCATGACGACAGTCGGCCTGTCGGCTGTTTTCCGTGCCTTTCCGGTTCTCCTGTGCGTTCTGCTTGCCGGTGCCGGTGTGGTCATCGGAGAGGAAGTGGAACCCTTTATCATCGATGTTTCCCCCCCACCTGCAGAAAACAGGAGGATGAAAGACATTTTAGGGTTCTGATACAACACGTGTCAAACTCGAGGCCCGCGGGCCAAATCCAGCCCCTCGCAGATTATGATCCAGCCCGCATTTGTCACTTTTTGTGACATTTTTGTAAATTTTTACAACGTTTCTGTCACTTTTTCTCCAACGTTTTTATCACTTTTTTTCCAAGTTTTTGTCACTTTTTACGACATTTATGGGCTCTTTTTTTCTACGATGGCCGAGGAACTTCTTTAGGACTTTGTGTCGACCAAACTGTAATTGAGAAGACTTTATGAATAATAAAATCAGAGATATTTGACTTTTTCCATTAAATAAAAGCATATCAATAAAGTAAACATGTCTGATTGATGTGATTCTTATTTTACAGTGTGGCCCTCTGGGAAGTTGAGTTTAACGCGCCTGTGCTACAACATTAAACTACTCGTGTTTTGAGTAACGTAATCGGAAAAACTCCATCTGCAACAAAAGAATATTTTTTTTAGATTTTATGTCACTGCTTTAGAAATGGAGAAATGAATTTGAGGCTTTCAGAAAATTGTCATTTCCCAAAAGATTAACTACGGTGGCCCTGAAGTGCAAATCGCAGCAACGCATCATAAAACGCAACAGCATTAACTTTTACCAGAACAGGTAGAGCCTGTCTAGCAGAGGACGGACCTGCTGATTGGAGGATGACGGCGAAACATCCTTGACCGGTTGTGGCGCCGAATGGATGCGGTCTAGCAAGCTAGTCACAGAGTACCTCACTTCCTGTTAAAAGACAGAGTGTGTGTGTGTGTGTGTGTGTGTGTGTGTGTGTGTGTGTGTGTGTGTGTGTGTGTGTGTGTGTGTGTGTGTGTGTGTGTGTGTGTGTGTGTGTGTGTGTGCGCGTACGTAGCCGATGCTGTGTGCAAGATGCTGAAATAGCCTACGGCAGGAGAGAGAGAGAGACCTAAACGCATTTACAACTTTATAAAAACGTTATAAAACCTGCTAAACCATGTTTAAGCGACCATTTATCAATGTATCGGTCAGTGCTACCCTATCGTAGCACGCTGTACTGGTGGAGATGCACGCCAGCATCTGATAAGAAGACAAGTGCCGCTCTCCCGGCTCTCCCGTGAGGGTCTGACTTTCTGACCCTGCCTCTGCCGACCGAACACCGTGGAACACTCTGCTACCCCCTGTTGCGTGGGCGGTGCATTGCATTTCACGCATTGCCCGTGACGCCTGCGTCCGCTTGTGTCTGCTGTGTAGACTATGAAAGGAAGCGCGTCGCTCACGTCGCTTGCTCGCGTTGCTCGCGTCGCTCGCGTTGACTCTGTCAGAGCCCTTAAGACTCTCCTCTTTGATAAAGCTTAGGCTATAGTTAGGGAGTGAGGAGGTGCAGCATCTACCTAGCCCGGCCCACCTGCTTCTCTGTCCCAGAAATGCTTGTTACTAACCTAGCTCTGGGAGCTTGTTACTAACCTAGCTCTGGGAGCTTGTTACTAACCTAGCTCTGGGAGCTTGTTACTAACCTAGCCCTGGGAGCTTGTTACTAACCTAGCTCTGGGAGCTTGTTACTAACCTAGCTCTGGGAGCTTGTTACTAACGTAGCTCTGGGAGCTTGTTACTAACCTAGCCCTGGGAGCTTGTTACTGACCTAGCTCTGGGAGCTTGTTACTAACCTAGCTCTGGGAGCTTGTTACTAACCTAGCCCTGGGAGCTTGTTACTAACCTAGCCCTGGGAGCTTGTTACTGACCTAGCTCTGGGAGCTTGTTACTAACCTAGCCCTGGGAGCTTGTTACTAACCTAGCTCTGGGAGCTTGTTACTAACCTAGCTCTGGGAGCTTGTTACTAACGTAGCTCTGGGAGCTTGTTACTGACCTAGCTCTGGGAGCTTGTTACTGACCTAGCTCTGGGAGCTTGTTACTAACCTAGCTCTGGGAGCTTGTTACTAACCTAGCTCTGGGAGCTTGTTACTAACCTAGCTCTGCGAGCTTGTTACTAACCTAGCCCTGGGAGCTTGTTACTAACCTAGCCCTGGGAGCTTGTTACTAACCTAGCCCTGGGAGCTTGTTACTAACCTAGCTCTGGGAGCTTGTTACTAACCTAGCCCTGGGAGCTTGTTACTAACCTAGCCCTGGGAGCTTGTTACTAACCTAGCTCTGGGAGCTTGTTACTAACCTAGCTCTGGGAGCTTGTTACTAACCTAGCTCTGGGAGCTTGTTACTAACCTAGCTCTGGGAGCTTGTTACTAACCTAGCTCTGGGAGCTTGTTACTAACCTAGCTCTGGGAGCTTGTTACTAACCTAGCTCTGGGAGCTTGTTACTAACCTAGCTCTGGGAGCTTGTTACTAACCTAGCTCTGGGGAGCTTGTTACTAACCTAGCTCTGGGAGCTTGTTACTAACCTAGCTCTGGGAGCTTGTTACTAACCTAGCCCTGGGAGCTTGTTACTAACCTAGCTCTGGGAGCTTGTTACTAACCTATAGCTCTGGGAGCTTGTTACTAACCTAGCTCTGGGAGCTTGTTACTGACCTAGCTCTGGGAGCTTGTTACTAACCTAGCCCTGGGAGCTTGTTACTAACCTAGCCCTGGGAGCTTGTTACTAACCTAGCTCTGGGAGCTTGTTACTAACCTAGCTCTGGGAGCTTGTTACTGACCTAGCTCTGGGAGCTTGTTACTGACCTAGCCCTGGGAGCTTGTTACTAACCTAGCTCTGGGAGCTTGTTACTGACCTAGCCCTGGGAGCTTGTTACTAACCTAGCTCTGGGAGCTTGTTACTGACCTAGCCCTGGGAGCTTGTTACTAACCTAGCTCTGGGAGCTTGTTACTAACCTAGCTCTGGGAGCTTGTTACTGACCTAGCTCTGGGAGCTTGTTACTAACCTAGCCCTGGGAGCTTGTTACTAACCTAGCCCTGGGAGCTTGTTACTAACCTAGCTCTGGGAGCTTGTTACTGACCTAGCTCTGGGAGCTTGTTACTGACCTAGCCCTGGGAGCTTGTTACTAACCTAGCTCTGGGAGCTTGTTACTAACCTAGCTCTGGGAGCTTGTTACTAACCTAGCTCTGGGAGCTTGTTACTAACCTATAGCTCTGGGAGCTTGTTACTAACCTAGCTCTGGGAGCTTGTTACTAACCTAGCCCTGGGAGCTTGTTACTAACCTAGCCCTGGGAGCTTGTTACTAACCTAGCCCTCGGAGCTTGTTACTAACCTAGCTCTGGGAGCTTGTTACTGACCTAGCTCTGGGAGCTTGTTACTAACCTAGCCCTGGGAGCTTGTTACTAACCTAGCCCTGGGAGCTTGTTACTAACCTAGCTCTGGGAGCTTGTTACTAACCTAGCTCTGGGAGCTTGTTACTAACCTAGCTCTGGGAGCTTGTTACTGACCTAGCTCTGGGAGCTTGTTACTGACCTAGCTCTGGGAGCTTGTTACTAACCTAGCTCTGGGAGCTTGTTACT
>CM042448.1:1090000-1140000 GCA_023631565.1 Gymnocephalus cernua | reverse complement strand
AGCAGGCTCCACCCTGAAAGGTGGGGGGGGCATTACATCATCTCACAGCTTCATTCTGATCTAATGGAGGAATTTACTCATTTATATTCAGATCAATTAACAGATTTAATGCTGTTTCATTTCTGGTTATTTACCGTCCATAAAATGTCTTTAATAGATTAAATGTTTGTTATAATACTTAAATAAATAATAATAAATATTACATCATGATGACATCAGCTGGACACGAGAGAGAGAAAAGTTCAAATGTTATACGTGTGTGTGTGTGTGTGTGTCTCCGTGCGTGTGTGTGTCACACACACGCACGGACACACACACACACACACACACACACCTCTGGTACCTGCTAACAGGTACTTTATGTAGTATTCTGTGTTTTAGGTAGTAGGGGAGAACCGGGACGAATGAAAGAGTTTTTAATTAAAGGTCATTTCCAAAGACATCGTTAAACACTGAAAGGTCATATTTAGTCCCAACCGACCTTCATCTGTCCTCTGTCAAATACAGCCGCATGTTCAGCTCTGGACTAAACCGTACGGGAGCTATTTAAGCAGTACTCGGGTTTAATCTGTGTACACTTACCACAACTTCAATATTTGGCCCATATGATGAATGGTACTTCAGATGGGTGGTATTTCAGGTAGATTACTGCAGTACTCTACGTCTTGGTGAATGTCTGGTAACAGATCATTACCGTCATCATGAAGCGCGGATCTCCTGGTTATGTAAATACCTGCACTACGCCATTTATACAGCTACAATAATACGTGTTTCAATGATATAATGTGTCTATAGTACTACATGTTATTTCACTCTGTTGTTATGAGGTAAGACCACCGCACATCCAATAAGAGCCTTCAGGACCCGTCAGTCTCCATGGTAACATGGTCGACCTCCTACCTGAGAGCCCCAAATATATTTACATCTTTCCACGTCTCACCTGCATAACATATAGTATAAACACAGATATGTGTATAAATACTCAGAGTAGATGGGGTTTACTGCCTGGTTGTCAGTCTCCTGTCGTATCACCATGACAACGGTACATGTAACATTTACTACTGTACTGATGTTTTCAAAATGTTTCATTCGTCCTCCGTTTCAATCGTCCCGGTTGAACCCGACCACCTCCGTAAATAGTTTTACCAGCTGTGTGACGGGGGGGTCCTGAACCAACCGCCATGTTTAAATAGTTTAACCAGCTGTGTGACGGGGGGGTCCTGAACCAACCGCCATGTTTAAATAGTTTAACCAGCTGTGTGACGGGGGGGTCCTGAACCAACCGCCATGTTTAAATAGTTTAACCAGCTGTGTGACGGGGGGGTCCTGAACCAACCGCCATAGTTAAATAGTTTAACCAGCTGTGTGACGGGGGGGTCCTGAACCAACCGCCATGTTTAAATAGTTTAACCAGCTGTGTGACGGGGGGGTCCTGAACCAACCGCCATAGTTAAATAGTTTAACCAGCTATGTGACGGGGGGGTCCTGAACCAACCGCCATGTTTAAATAGTTTAACCAGCTGTGTGACGGGGGGGTCCTGAACCAACCGCCATGTTTAAATAGTTTAACCAGCTGTGTGACGGGGGGGGTCCTGAACCAACCGCCATGTTTAAATAGTTTAACCAGCTGTGTGACGGGGGGTCCTGAACCAACCGCCATGTTTAAATAGTTTAACCAGCTGTGTGACGGGGGGTCCTGAACCAACCGCCATGTTTAAATAGTTTAACCAGCTGTGTGACGGGGGGTCCTGAACCAACCGCCATGTTTAAATAGTTTAACCAGCTGTGTGACGGGGGGGTCCTGAACCAACCGCCATGTTTAAATAGTTTAACCAGCTGTGTGACGGGGGGTCCTGAACCAACCGCCATGTTTAAATAGTTTAACCAGCTGTGTGACGGGGGGGTCCTGAACCAACCGCCATGTTTAAATAGTTTAACCAGCTGTGTGACGGGGGGGTCCTGAACCAACCGCCATGTTTAAATAGTTTAACCAGCTGTGTGACGGGGGGGTCCTGAACCAACCGCCATGTTTAAATAGTTTAACCAGCTGTGTGACGGGGGGGGTCCTGAACCAACCGCCATGTTTAAATAGTTTAACCAGCTGTGTGACGGGGGGGGTCCTGAACCAACCGCCATGTTTAAATAGTTTAACCAGCTGTGTGACGGGGGGGTCCTGAACCAACCGCCATGTTTAAATAGTTTAACCAGCTGTGTGACGGGGGGGTCCTGAACCAACCGCCATGTTTAAATAGTTTAACCAGCTGTGTGACGGGGGGGTCCTGAACCAACCGCCATGTTTAAATAGTTTAACCAGCTGTGTGACGGGGGGGGTCCTGAACCAACCGCCATGTTTAAATAGTTTAACCAGCTGTGTGACGGGGGGGGTCCTGAACCAACCGCCATGTTTAAATAGTTTAACCAGCTGTGTGACGGGGGGGTCCTGAACCAACCGCCATGTTTAAATAGTTTAACCAGCTGTGTGACGGGGGGGTCCTGAACCAACCGCCATGTTTAAATAGTTTAACCAGCTGTGTGACGGGGGGGTCCTGAACCAACCGCCATGTTTAAATAGTTTAACCAGCTGTGTGACGGGGGGGTCCTGAACCAACCGCCATGTTTAAATAGTTTAACCAGCTGTCTGACGGGGGCGTCCTGAACCAACCGCCATGTTTAAATAGTTTAACCAGCTGTGTGACGGGGGGTCCTGAACCAACCGCCATGTTTAAATAGTTTAACCAGCTGTGTGACGGGGGGGTCCTGAACCAACCGCCATGTTTAAATAGTTTTTTGTGTTGTTGTTGCTCCTCCAGCTTAATCTGAAACTAAATGTGTCTCCTGACAACAACAACACACCTTCACGTTCTGTGTGTGTCGCGTTAGGTCACGGCAGTTTACTGCAGCGCCGATATAAGACGACCAGCCACGCTCGCCTCACACATGAGGCGGGACTAATGCTGCCATGGAAACAGGAGGACGGGGCAACGCGGCAGAGTGAAGCCGAGTAGAGCCGGTACTAGTAGTGGAAAACACTATTAGAGAGAGAGAGAGAGAGAGAGAGAGAGAGAGAGTGTGTGTGTGTGTGTGTGTGTGTGTGTGTGTGTGTGTGGGGGGGGGGTACTTTACACCTGGTCCTTCAGTTCTATCTACAGCAATTACATCACCTTTGAATAACGTCACCATGACACTAGGACATGACCGTGTGGAATAACGTGATTTAACCCGTAGAGACCCTGACCACTACTGCAGAGACCTGAACACACACCTGATCCACTACTGCAGAGACCTGAACACACACCTGATCCACTACTGCAGAGACCTGAACACACACCTGATCCACTACTGCAGAGACCTGAACACACACCTGATCCACTACTGCAGAGACCTGAACACACACCTGATCCACTACTGCAGAGACCTGAACACACGCTGACTGAAGCATCACTTCACACAGTATGACAGGATGCTGCATCACATACAGTCAACATTAATTAGGGCTGAAACCATTCCTCCAATAACTCAAATAATTACATTACAATAAATCCTCAAAGCAAAATTCTTTGCCATAAAGCGTCGTTAAAAGGAGACAAACCAGCCCCCCCCCCCCCCCCCCCCCCCCCCAGCATGGCTACTTCATATGCACGTGAATGACGTCCCCGGACCATGACGGTGATGTCTGCATTCTTTGTTCTTTCTCCTTCTGAAGATGTGGCTCCAGAACAGTGGAGCTGAATGGACCTGCTGTAAGCTGTAACAGTCACATTTACCCTCGTGTTGGTGAACAGCTCTTTTTCATATCCAGTGCAAAGAGCCAGAGGCAAGAAGGGGGGGGTGGGGTGAAAAAGATTTACATTTGGGCCTCCAAAAATGAACTTTATTCAAAGGTCTTGGAATTTGGCAATAAAAAATGTAGCCTTTTCTAATAAAAGTAAACAGCTTTAGGCTTTAAGTTTTTTAGTAAATAATGAATATATTTATTATTGCTGTTTACTAAGTATTTCTTACTAACTGTGTCTTATCAGATTACTCGATTAATCGATGGAATAATCAGTAGAATACTCGATAACTAAAAGAATCGATAGCTGCAGCCCTAAAATGAATGCAATTACCAAATAAACCAAAACAAACCCACAACAGCCGGTCATATTTACTCATACGGTGACCACAAAGCAATCAAAAACACTAATAACACAATCAGAGATCAACAGGCCTCCCCACAAGTTCCAGCCAAGCAGCGGGGGGGCTTAACACACATGTCACCACACACACACAAAGACACAGCGGCCACTGGCACTGATCACATCTTCAACACATAAAGCCAGCAGTAATAGCTAGAAAATCATTTCACTAACATGCTGAAAAATCTATTAAACTTACTAAAAGCTGCTCATCATGTGAAGAAAAGGTACATCCACCATTCATTCATTAACTTTACATCTAAACATGTAAACAAACTTGCAGCATATACAATATCTAAAATACGTTTGAAATTGATAAATATATATATATTTATTTTAGAAATGAATATATAGGCCTTTAATTATAAAAATATAATGTTCTTGGCCAGCAGAGAAGGCCTTGCTGGCCCTGACGGCCCACCTCTGATCTACAGATTGAGTCATAACAATGAATGTTCTGATTAATAGCGGATGGCTTTTGGACAGGATTACAGCTGTCGGCGCCACTGCCACGCTATCATTGACAGACCCAACAATTCCCCCAAGAGCATTTGGTGGAACAGTGGACCTTTCTCTGTAGAGAAACATCAACATCACATCACTCTCACACACATATATTGTGTTTGCACAGCCGGGACTAGGAAAGAGCGATTTGAGGGATTTTTTTAATTTAGAGTCGGTACTCTCCCAGCATAAGAGGAACTTAGAGAAATAATTGGTCCAGGCCTCAGTGTACGTCTCTGATCGATCACGTGACCATGCAGCACCGGCAACTGATATTTTAAATAGCTAGCTAACTAGTCTGCTGAAAGAGTAGATTAATGCTTCATCCTCACACTCTTCTCACAGCGTAGAAAGCACATTGCTTTGTGCTAAGATAGACTAAACCTGTCCAGGGGCCTCATGTATAAACTTTGCGTACGCACGAAAAGCTTGCGTACGCTGGTTTTCAAGGACACTTTGTGATATATAAAAACATAACTTGACGTGAGAATGTGCGGGCCGTCACGCAAACTGTTGAGCAGTCGTGAGAATGTGCGGGCCGTCTGCAAAGTCTTGTCTGGCTCTGTAACGTGGCGAATTCTAACTGAAAAGTGCAGAAAATCACCAAACATTACAAAATAAAGTTTCCACTTCCCTTAATGGCGTACGTCTGTGACGTTGTCTATGAAAAACATAATTATATCCGCTGATACTCCATGAAAGTTTGTTTTGTTTCATGTCGTTCACACTATTAACTGTTTAATCTGCAGGCTACTTAACCTGTTAAACATGAGGACGGGAAATGAATGATGAATCCACTTAGAAAACACTTTCAGTCCTCCTCTGTATTTCTCATAGATGAAGTATCTTACTCACTGTATAACAAAAAGATCGGCACAGAAAAATGCAACAATAGTCCTATTTACTATTTCATTATTTCATCCATGCGTGGCGCAGCGGATCCGTGCGCACTGTCACCTGCCGTGGAGACGCTGGCCTCACTAACCTCTCCTCCTCTGAGTCGCGTCTCCCTCCCGCTGGACTCAACACTTAGACAATGAATGGCATTACATCAGTGCGTAATTTGGACTGATACTGAGATGCATGTTGTTCTGTAACTGGTGTGGCGCTGCCACTATTATCTTGATTTCCACTTCGACATTAGACATTGTTTTTAAAATTTCTGCCATGGTTCGGTGCATTCACCGCCCGGTCACCATTTGCCACTCTGGGCATTTTCTTTTATTGCTTATCCGAGATGACAAGCCTCCAAACAGAACATTTTTGTTCTCGCCTCCACCTCCGCGATCAGCACCTCAACCTCACAGTCGGTGAAGTTTTTTTTTTTATAGTAATTTCCATATTCATTTATGGGAGGAGGCAAGGCGGGGTCGGTGGCTCGTTCATGTGCGCTCAATTTCACGTTGATTGTGATGTATAAAGGAAACTTTTCAAGTTTTGGCCGTACGCCATCTTCTGGTATGAAAGCTGCGCAATCTTTTATACATGAGGCCCCTGGACCTTTCTCTGTCGAGATGAAACTGATTTGATCCCGGGAAAGAGGGAAAAAATGATTTTTTTTTTCAAACCATGGACAGTTCCTTTAACATACACAGATGTGACCAAACTACATCAGTTATTAACAAAAGGGAGTTATCATTTTAGTTCCTGGAGATGTTCTCCTTTAAAACTTCCTACACAAATATCTCCTTTTTATGTTCATCAGTACCTGAGAGTGTCCAGTCTCCAGAGAGGATCCTTCAGTCCCGCTGACAGTAGATTCACTCCTGAGTCTCCTGGATGATTGTAGCTCAGGTCCAGCTCTCTCAGACGGGAGGGGTTGGAGCTCAGAGCTGAGACCAGAGAAGAACAGCCTTCCTCTGAGATCAGACAGCCTGACAGACTGAAAACACACATAACACCACACAGGAACCCTCTGTCAACACGTGGAGCAATGTGTTTTTTTTACGTTTGTTTGTTGTCCAGGTATATTTTCATCCAGATTTAGAATAAATCTTTAAAATCATCTGTGGTATTTAATTATTCAACAACAAAAGCAAATGATTACTCTGATGCTCGAAACTACAGCTGAAGTTTATCATACCAACAGACACAAAACTACACGTCAGCTGTTTATCAACTAAGGTTAATCAGAGTTTTAATGGTCATCAGTTAAATGGATTAATGAATCCTGACCTGAGAGTCTCCAGTGTGCAGTGTGGACTCTTCAGTCCAACAGAGATCAGCTTGACTCGTGAATTTTGCATGTTGTTGTTACTCAAGTCCAGCTCTCTCAGACTAGAGGACTGGGAGCTGAGAACTGAGGACAGAGCTTCACAGCTTCTCTCTGACGGGTTACAGCCACTCAGTCTGAAGAGATGACAGGAAGGAAAGAAGTTATTTATATTTACCTCCTGTTGAAAGATAGCAGTGTATTTACTGATGAATTTAAGGGAAGTTTAAAAATTTAAAAGAAATATCATAATTAGACAAATTATGAGAATTTAGAGAAATATCATATTAGACAAATAACATTTGTGCTTAAATGTTGAGTCTGGACTATTGGTGATGCAGTTTATTAAATCCCTTCTCGGCATGTTTAAATAGTGCTGCTCTACTCTAAACAAGTTGGAAACATTGAAGGAATAAACAGAAGTCCAATAATCAAACTCACGTGATATAAATGATTTCTGGATCTCAGCAACAGTTCATATTTCATTCTCTATTATGTAATTCAAAATCAGAACACATTACTTTGGAAACATTCACATTTTTGTTTCCAAAGTATTTTTCAATACTGTGTTTTCAAAGATTATTTTTCTTGATCTGACCTGAGAGTCTCCAGTGTGCAGTGTGGACTCTTCAGTCCAACAGAGATCAGCTTCACTCCTGAATCCTGCATGTTGTTGTTACTCAGGTCCAGCTCTCTCAGACTAGAGGACTGGGAGCTGAGAACTGAGGACAGAGCTTCACAGCCTCTCTCTGACAGGTTACAGCCACACAGTCTGAAGAGAAAACAGGAAACAAACAAGTTATTTACTTTTCTCTGCTGTTGAAAGATATTAGAGTGATGAATAAATCCCACTTACAGAGCTTTGTTGGAGGCTTTGACCACTGGCAGAAGCCTCAGAAGAGCCTCCTCTGAAGCACCATATTTCTTCAGGTTAAACACATCCAGATCTTCTTCTGATGACAGTAAGATGAAGACCAGAGCTGACCACTCAGCAGGAGATAGTTTATCTGTGGAGAGACTTCCATATCTCAGGGACTGTTGGATCTGCTCCACTAGAGATCGATCATTCAGTTCATTCAGACAGTGGAACAGATTGATGCTTCTCTCTGCAGACAGATCCTCACTGATCTTCTTCTTGATGTACTTCTCCCCATCCATCTTCTCCTCCCTATCGATCTCATCACCATCCATCTTCTCGTCCCCATTGATCTTCTTCTTTATGTACTTGACTGTTTCCTGATTGGTCTGTGAGGTACTTCCTGTCTGTGTCATCAGACCTCGTAGGAGATTCTGATTGGTCTGCAGAGAAAGACCCAGGAGGAAACGGAGGAACAAGTCCAGGTGTCCATTTGGACTCTGTAAGGCCTTGTCCACAGCACTCTGGTAAAACTGTGTTGATGTTGTTTGTTCTTCTGACAGCAGGTTGAATCCAGAGTTGGTGAAAGTCAGATGGACATGAAGAGCAGCCAGAAACTCCTGAACACTCAGATGGACAAAGCTGAACACCTTGTCCTGGTACAGTCCTCTATCCTCTTTAAAGATCTGTGTGAACACTCCTGAGTACACTGAGGCTGCTCTGATATCGATGCCACACTCTGTCAGGTCTGATTCATAGAAGATCAGGTTGCCTTTCTGCAGCTGCTCAAAAGCCAGTTTTCCCAGAGACTCGATCATCTTCCTACTCTCTGGACTCCAGTGTGGATCTGTCTCAGCTCCTCCATCATACTTGATGTTCTTCACTTTGGACTGAACCACCAGAAAGTGGATGTACATCTCAGTCACGGTCTTGGGCAGTTCTCCTCCCTCTCTGGTCTTCAACATGTCCTCCAGAACTGTAGCAGTGATCCAGCAGAAGATTGGGATGTGACACATGATGTGGAGGCTTCGTGATCTCTTGATGTGGGAAATGATTCTGTTGGCCTGCTCCTCATCTCTGAATCTCTTCCTGAAGTACTCCTCCTTCTGAGGGTCAGTGAACCCTCTGACCTCTGTCACCATGTCAACACACGCAGGAGGGATCTGATTGGCTGCTGCAGGTCGTGTGGTTATCCAGAGGCGAGCAGAGGGAAGCAGATTCCCCCTGATGAGGTTTGTCAGCAGCACACCCACTGAAGTGGACTTTGTAACATCAGTCAGGATTTTAGTGTTGTGGAAGTCCAGAGGAAGTCGACACTCATCCAGACCGTCAAAGATGAACACGACCGGGAACTCTTCAAACCTGCAGATTCCTGCTTCTTTGGTTTCACTAAAGAAGTAATCAACAAGTTCCACCAAGCTGAACTTTCTCTCTTTCAGCACATTCAGCTCTCTAAAGGTGAATGGAAATGTGAACTGGATGTCCTGGTTGGCTTTGTCTTCAGCCCAGTCCAGAGTGAACTTCTGTGTTAAGACTGTTTTCCCGATGCCAGCCACTCCCTTAGTCATCACTGTTCTGATTGGTTCATCTCTTCCAGGTGGGGTTTTAAAGATGTCTTCTCGTCTGATTGTTGTTTCTGGTCTGTCTGGTTTCCTGGATGCTGTTTCAATCTGTCTGACCTCATGTTCATCATTGACCTCTGCAGTCCCTTCCTTTGTGATGTAGATCTCTGTGAACATCTGATCCAGAGGGGATTTGTTTCCTGCTTTAGCAATCCCCTCAAACACACACTGGAACTTCCTGTTTAGGTTAGATTTGAGTTTACGCTTACAAACTCCAGAACGACTTCCTGAATGAACACACAACAAAGAAGATCAGTAAGTCATTTATGAAGAAAACAGGAACATATTTCGGTCCATCTCTGGAGACATTAGTAAACGTTCCATTAGTCCAGCAAGTTATATCTTTTTTTTTTGTCATTCACATTTTTATTGCCTTTTATAGAAACAGAGACAAAAACAACAGTGATCTCCCACTAAACGAAAACATGAGAGATAACAAGTGAGCGGATGAAAAAAAAAAAAATATATATATATATATATATATATATATATATATATATATATATATACACACACATATACATACACAGGGTAAGCATTGGTCTAAGTCATCTCCACATCTCTCACGTATCATCACACCAGTAGCATGAATAATGAGTATTCTACCAATATCGACCTGATTGTAAAAATGTGTGCAGGTCCCGGATAGCTCTTGGCTGCTATTCACATACACAATATAAGGGCAGTCATTCCACTGCTGTGACCTACTGACACCTGTACACTAAAACATTAACATTATCCAGTGTGGATCATACCATACCCATCATCTCTCACATATCTTAGTAGTGACCTATTAAAATCAGTTTGTCAAATTCTCCCCTATTAATTATGCAATATTGCATTCATGTAGGGGCCCCATATTTTCACAAACACCTCCTGCCTGTTGTTCAAGTTAAAAATTAGTTGTTCATAGCTGGCCACTTTGGTAATTTCTCCACACCATTCATTGAAAGGGATGATATGTTTTGTTTTCCAATGTCTTAACACAATTCTACAACCTGTGGTAAGGGCCAGTCTGCACCATAGAGTCTGCTGAACTGACAGGCCTATCCCTGCTGGTATTATGCCTAATATACAAAGTGCCGGGTTTTGTATCAGGTCTGCTCGTAGTACTTTGTTAATGAATGTTATAATATTTTCCCATAAGTTTGTTGTCATTTGACATTCATATAGCATATGTCCGAATCTAACAATTGTAGTCTCGCCATTTTACAGGAAGTCCAGTAACCCCTATGGACAATCCTATAAGTAATCACTTGAGTCTGGACTTCCCTTGACGTCTTATACCAGGACCCCACAACTTCCTCCCACGTCTCCTCAGCTATCCCAATCTCCAAATCCTCCTCCCATGCTCTCTTGAGACCACTGAGCCTCGGTGGATGAGCATGTTGTATAAGCCCATAGAATCCAGATGCGCCGCCCCTAAGCAAGTTATATCTTTAGAGAAATCCTCTTACTGCTCTGCAGACGGTCAGCCAGCTCGTCCTGCTTCATTCTCCTCAGGAAGTTCAATGTGATCTTCAGAAATGCCTCTCTGGTCCTCCTCTGCTCTTCATCCTCATCCTCCCCCTGACTCTCTGAGCATTCTGGGTAATCTGGACTCAGAACCTTTTGGATCTTCTTCAACTCATTCGTCACAAAAGTGACGATGTTCTTCTCCAGAAGCTGGAACAGAAGATTATATGAATGATAATCAAACTGAAATCATGGAAGCAAACATCAGATCCATGTTGGACAGACTGACAATCCACTGGTCTGAAAAGTGCAGCATGGAGATGATTGTGAACAGAACAGATGTAAAACTAGTTGTTGTACATGTACAGACCATAAATATGGAGTCCAGGTGTGTTTTATGCTGCTGGGCAGACTGACCACTGTGAACCTCTGAGCTCTCCTGGTCCACTCTGTGGAGGAATCAGGAAGAATTAGCTCACATCATGTCTGTCCACACAGAGACAATCACACAAGGTAAAGATCCTGTGACTTAAAGTGTTGATTACAACATTGAATCAGATAGTTTCTGCCATTAGTGTTGGTGGTGCTGCTGACCCCACTTGAATCAACAACATGGTTGGCCTAAAGGTCTCCTGAAGCAGCAGACTGATAACATGAGGCTAGGAGGTCTATAGCTTCTGTGTTCATGGAAGTAAATATTCATAGGTAGAAGGAGTTCGTGGAGGCAACGGTGAAGAACTTTTGGTTGGCTTGAAAAAGATTTTGGCAAACCATCAGTCGACTCAGGAGGGGGAAGCAGAGCTTAGATGGCCTGTTTGTAGTCGGGAAGAAATGAGGACCTGGACTGAGGATACTGTTGGATGGGGGTTCCCATTTTGTCTTCCGCTTATTAACTTCTGATCAGACATCCAACTGGACAACCTACCTACCAACATTTGAGAAGAATTTTGCTGTTTGGGTCAGCACACTTGAGAACAATGAACAGCTCATTCAAAAGCGTTCCAAATGTCACAATATTAGGAAAGGCTAAACCTGGACAACCCGGATCCTAAGGCCTTTTAATGGGGTATTTGGTCTTCCTGAGTGTCCTGACCCAATCTGCACAACAAAAAAAAACGGGGGTCTGGGGGTCTTCCGCCAAAAACTGTTTTCTATTTGAATCCTATTTCCTACACAAGTTTAGGGACCAATATAATACAAAATCCAGAAGATAATTAAGTTGATCGTAATGATGAATACTAAAAGAAAGACTTATAAGTAAAATCATATCAAACTAATTTTAAAGTGGGGGGGACATGTCCCCCCTGTGGAAATTACGCCTTAGAGCTTACCTCGTCTCAGCAGAGGGTTGCTCTCTTTTAAAGTCATCGAGGCGACCAAGTGACCGGTCACTCTTGAAGGACACACAGCTGGGTCCAGGTTCAGGTTCAGGTTCAGCAGAGTCTGGTCTTTGATGGATCCTGTTACACAGAGACAAAGACCAACAGGAATGGAAATTCACTTTTTAGTATTCAGACACAAAAACAGCTGGAGATACAAGCAGCAACTAAAACAAGATTAACACAAAGAAGTTAAATAAACTATATAAAAAAACTGGGTTAAAAAGCTAAAACACCAGAGAATATATTGGACCAAACCAGATCCAATATTTACCTAAAGTTAAGAGTTGAAGACTGGTTTAACTGGTTTAACTGAACAACTTTCAGATGTGAGAATATAAATATATGTGAAGAAGAAAGATGCTGAAAATAAACTCCAAAAACTTCTCTGGAAACATAAAAGTTGAAACATGAATCAGTAACATTATAATATTAACAGCTTACTTCTTTCCAGCAGAGGGTAGATCTCCTTTAAAGTTAATATAGCCAGTGGCGGTTTCTCTAGGAGGCCAAAGGAAGCCTGGCCTCCCCATAAAAATATAAAACATAATATAAAATATATTTTTTATTTTTTAATACAATTTAAAAATACATTTTATAATTTAAAATATTTTTTTATTTTAAATGATGTTTTATAAATTTACGGTTATGTCTTTTACTGATTTTGCAATTTCCCTTGTCAAAACATTCCATTATCATTTTCTTCTGCTGGTAGAGCGAAACAGCGCCCCTCTGCCACTGCGCGCGTGGTGCAGTCCTGTCTGTGCTCCGTCTCGTGGTCAGTAAGGTAAAATGATACGGACGCTCAAAGAAGGCCAGCTTTTCCTGGCCTCCCTTAGAGAAAAAAATAAACATTTTCAGCCAATCAGATTGAGGCTAGGTTTGACCGAGCTCGACATTGAATGGTCAATTCATCGTAAATAAAAAAACCAGGGAGGCCAGCTTGAACCTGGCTTCTCACCAATCACGTGCCTCAGACAGATGCGTAGCTATGGTAACAGGTACGCGGTGGCGCCGGCAGGCGTCAGCTGAGCTAACAGTCAATTAGCAGCAAGTTTAACTACACAATGGATAGCGATCTTGAGTTTCTTGTTAAAAATGACTTCACTAAACTTGCTTTTGAGCTACAACTGAAAGTTAAACAAACCGGTAGGCCTACACCGAAGCTGGATCTAACTCGGGGGAGAGTAAAGGGAAAAGATCGATCTTTTTGTGATGGTAGCTAGCTAACTATGCCAAAACTGAATGGCTAACGGGAAGCGCTAAATTAACCTGCTGAGTTGCTGGATATGCTCGTAACCGATGAGCTGACCTGATGCTCACCATACCCGTTACAAGCACATCTGCAGAAAGGTCTTTTTCCTGCCTGAAAAGAATTAAAACCTGCCTGAGAAACAGCTGTGGACAACAGAGACTGGGCCACTTGGCGAAGACATCAATGGAAGACCTGAAGTCCCGCGGAAAGCTAGCTAGCTCTATGGCAGAGTCACTGAGCGTTTTGCCACAATGAAGGATAGGAGAATGTCTTTCCTCTACAAGTAGCTAGGTGAGTTAGAAACAATTGGACTCACACACAGTGACTGTCTGCACCGTGGACAGCGACATGGCCCGCTGAGTAAAATAATATGCTTCTCCATCTATTGTTTTATTGGTATTTAGCAAAAAGTTAAACAGTATACATAGTTTTATATATTATCTGCGGAGCATAATCACTTGCTACAGTCCATAGCTTGTGTAGCCACCTACTGGGCTATTAGTCTGCTGTAACGCCTCAAACAACCAATGTGTTGTTCTTGTCTAATGTGTAGCCTGTATAGATCTGTTGTGCGTGCCTCTTTTAGAGCAAACAGAATTGTTGTTTCTTGTTGATTGCAGTTATATTGTTGATGTCGCTCACAGGCACATACTTTAGTTTGAGAGTTACTGTACAGTATTTGGAGAGCGAAAATAAATCGCACCTCGTGCTGTTTTAGGCTTAAATGTAATTGTTCCTTACGATACAGGCGAATGGCAGCTTTATGAACGCTTCAGCTTTTTATTATTTAAATCTCTTTTTTTGTAGCCAAATCATATGTTCTGATATTTCATTATTTTATTGTCATCAATTTTTTAGTTAACCAAATTGAGTCATTTTATTTTTTTTATTGTAAATTAATTTCTAGTGAGCTAGAGGTTTCCCACGGATTTCTGACCTCTCCAGCACACTCTCTCTTTCCACGTGAAAGACATGATTTGATTTGTGATGTATTGTTTTCTATGAATGTGTGCAAACCCATAAAATCAAATACAAAATCGTGACAAAAGCATTTCGGTTTTACATGCGGGTGAGAATGGTGAAATGTTGCTGTGCACCGTCGTGTGCCAGACTGCCAGTAGACTACATTAATTTAAAATAAAACATTGCAGTTGGTGCTAAGTGGAGCGGTGGCATTGTTTCTTAATTCCCCACATTAGTTAAACTTTTCATCTCCAGTCCTGTCTGTATTTGTGAGAAGTGGTGCTGTCCTGAGTTGAAATAGACTTTACGTCTTTATTATCGAGTTAACAGGCGTGTGTGTTCGTGTCGGCCGCTGTCCATTTCCTACGGTTCTGAAATGCAAACATTTTTTGACTACTTTGTTTTAGGGCGTGCGCCCGTGAGCACCCACGGAGGAAAACATAAATCGGCGCCTATGTAAAGCAATATGATACTAAGCTCACTGGCTTCCTCGGTAAAATGTGCCACGCACCGCCACTGAATATAGCGACCATCAAATGACCATTCGCTCTTAAAGGACACACAGCTGGATCCAGGTCCAGATTCAGGTCTCTGTTGGGTCCTGATAGAAAAACACATTTATTGAAGATCACATAATCAGCTATTTTAATTTCAATCTTAATTATATATTTTCTCAGTTATGTATATATGTAATATATAATTAAGATAAATATGTATATAAGCCTAATTATTAAAAATAAATGCCAATAATGACTTTCTGACAGAAACATGATGATTAAAATCAATAAAACTAAATATTCTACTTTAATAAGACGCCACTGTTGTTCAGGAGGAGTTGGTTCTTTCAAATGTTTTGTAATGTTGCTGACTTCATAAAATAAATTAAATCATTTCACAGCCGCTGCTGCTTTGACCAATCAGCTCCCTAGTTCACTCAGAGCTGTGGAGATCTGCCAATGAGAGACTAATAAATAACTAAAGGCAGAGCCGATCCGCCCTATACGCTCACTACGCAAGCTGCGTAGGGCCCCGCAAATTACTCGAGGCCCCGCCTCCCCCCCGTGTCATAGCGCGTCAATTAATGTTTACAACATCCATGACAAAATGAAGTGACACTATCCTTCTGGTCACGAAAAGAGGAAAAAAAAACACCATGAGAGTGAATTGCGGGAACAACAATCAGGTAAACTTGTGTTCTCTCCTCTCCAAGTTTGATTTCAGCAAAGTAAAGTTATGTTTATGTGCATTTCTATTGTGTTTTTTTTTCGGTCTTGCTAACCTAGCTGGCCAGGCAGGCAGTGCATCTCTTGTCTAGCTGCTAACGCCAGTCACTTCCAGGGCTGTGTTTTGTGACTTTGTGCCTGACAAACGTGAGAGTAAAATACAATTATTTATTACGTTTGATAAACGACAAAGTGCAACGGTGTTTGTTTACTGCAGCTCTGGAAAGATAACCGCGGCGGGTGTGTTATCATGCGTTAGGCGCGTACATGAAATGAAACGCACATTTTTCAAGCAGAAATATATGTGAAGACCAGACAGACTGGAGGCTACAATATATGGGCGTGAATGATGGCACTCCTCATCAAAGGACACATTATACATACTTTAAAGACATTGATTATCTAGTCTCAGACAATGTGTAGTTAAAAACTCTAAACAACTGCACTAATTATGCAAGATGGAAAGCAATGTATTGACAATTTGACATTGATTTATAAGTTATATTGAATTTAAAATGTTGATTAGCTGGACTTACTGGTCAATATGGATGCACATCCCTCAGTAAATAATAACCATAAATCAAAAATTGCTTCAACATGCATAATAATAAATAAATATAAACTTTAACATGCTATGGCAGCCATTTTAGCTTTTATTCATTCACAGTTTATGCATTTCTGATATCAAGAATTCGATTTTTTTACTATTTGCAAAGTGAATTCTTGATTATTTTACTAGTAGGGCCCCTTAGTTAATTTTTACCTACCAATGTCTATTTTTGATATCAGGACATGTTCACTTGTACAAAAGTTAATTCTTGATATCACTCACAGGGATTATTGATATCTGCATCACTAGTTCACTATTTAAATATTACAAGAAAGTGCAGAAAAGGAATATTTTGATGGTAAGATTTTAATTCAAACATTCAAATGTTTACACATTAGTAACATGTAACGAGTAGTGTAAATGACTGCTTAACTAACTATGTGATATTCTTCTCAGGTTATTCTAGACAGTCCAGATAGTGGTGGTGCCCATACTGATGCTGAAAACGCCCAGGCTGTAGAGAGAACCAAAGTTAATCCCAAAAGCCAAAGTTCAGGGTTATAATTTATTATTTTCTTCTTATTTAGGTTTACGTTAATATTCACTTATTTAATAATATTCACTTGTTATCTTAATATTATAGAACATAAATATTGTTTGTTTGAACCTCATTCTGTTCTATATTGTTGTACTTATTCTTTGACTGTTTTGTTTAAAGGAGGGAGGATTGTATTGGGAGCACTGAAGTGTCAGGTGTGACTGTGTGGCAAATGGTTTACATAGCTCACGGCATCACGGGTCAGGTAGAGGGCCCCTTAGCAGAATTTTGCTTAGGGCCCCAGGGAGGTCAGGATCGGCACTGACTAAAGGAGACATAAAAGCAGGAATGTCTGTAGTAATAGTACAGTGTAGTGTAGTAATATCCTACATACTGGTGAATTAGGGGACGTTTTATGAAACTAATAATAAGGTTATTGTATACCGGTGGCCACCTTTTCCAGGTACCAGCGGGGAACAGAGAGATCACTCAGATCAGATTTTAATACCAGGTGAAAACAGGACCATAGATATCCCAGAGTTCACCTGGACGACGGGAAACACAGAGACCCGCTACAAGAAGACCACCCACCCAATGAGACAAGACCACTTCTAGTTTGTTGGAGGTTTCACAACAACTCACCTCAGTCTTCGGCTCTCCATTTCCAATTTCTTCCTCTCCTCCATTTCACCAACTCGCTCCCTCACACTTTTCTCCATTTTAATCTCCCTTACAGGGAGTGTGTTTTTTAAGGTAGTGGTGTCTCCATGGACACACAGCTGGGTTCAGGTTCAGCAGGGTCTGGTCTCTGATGGGTCCTGGTAGAAAGAGAGGAAGACCACTTTTTAATCTCCAGAACCAGAAGCTGCTGGAGAAACTAGAAGCTATCAAGCAGAAAATAAAGTCTGAAGCTCTTCACTGAATGATTTCTGCTCTCTGCTCATCCTGCTCTGTCATTCATTCTCTTTCTGGGAGAACAGGAACATTGGAAAGACTCCAGGACTAATGTCATCTTTCTGTCCTCTAATGGAGACAAGACTCCAGGACTAATGTTGTCTTTCTGTCCTCTAATGGAGACAAGACTCCAGGACTAATGTCATCTTTCTGTCCTCTAATGGAGACAAGACTCCAGGACTAATGTCATCTTTCTGTCCTCTAGTGGAGACAAGACTCCAGGACTAATGTCATCTTTCTGTCCTCTAATGGAGACAAGACTCCAGGACTAATGTCATATTTCTGTCCTCTAATGGAGACAAGACTCCAGGACTAATGTCATCTTTCTGTCCTCTAATGGAGACAAGACTCCAGGACTAATGTCATCTTTCTGTCCTCTAATGGAGACAAGACTTCAGGACTAATGTCATCTTTCTGTCCTCTAATGGAGACAAGACTCCAGGACTAATGTCATCTTTCTGTCCTCTAATGGAGACAAGACTCCAGGACTAATGTCATATTTCTGTCCTCTAATGGAGACAAGACTCCAGGACTAATGTCATCTTTCTGTCCTCTAATGGAGACAAGACTCCAGGACTAATGTCATCTTTCTGTCCTCTAATGGAGACAAGACTCCAGGACTAATGTCATCTTTCTGTCCTCTAATGGAGACAAGACTCCAGGACTAATGTCATCTTTCTGTCCTCTAATGGAGACAAGACTCCAGGACTAATGTCATCTTTCTGTCCTCTAATGGAGACAAGACTCCAGGACTAATGTCATCTTTCTGTCCTCTAATGGAGACAAGACTCCAGGACTAATGTCATCTTTCTGTCCTCTAATGGAGACAAGACTCCAGGACTAATGTCATCTTTCTGTCCTCTAATGGAGACAAGACTCCAGGACTAATGTCATCTTTCTGTCCTCTAATGAAGACAAGACTCCAGGACTAATGTCATCTTTCTGTCCTCTAATGGAGACAAGACTCCAGGACTAATGTCATCTTTCTGTCCTCTAATGGAGACAAGACTCCAGGACTAATGTCATCTTTCTGTCCTCTAATGAAGACAAGACTCCAGGACTAATGTCATCTTTCTGTCCTCTAATGGAGACAAGACTCCAGGACTAATGTCATCTTTCTGTCCTCTAATGGAGACAAGACTCCAGGACTAATGTCATCTTTCTGTCCTCTAGTGGAGACAAGACTCCAGGACTAATGTCATCTTTCTGTCCTCTAATGGAGACAAGACTCCAGGACTAATGACATCTTTCTGTCCTCTAATGGAGACAAGACTCCAGGACTAATGTCATCTTTCTGTCCTCTAATGGAGACAAGACTCCAGGACTAATGTCATCTTTCTGTCCTCTAATGGAGACAAGACTCCAGGACTAATGTCATCTTCCTGTCCTCTAATGGAGACAAGACTCCAGAACTAATGTCATCTTTCTGTCCTCTAATGGAGACAAGACTCCAGGACTAATGTCATCTTTCTGTCCTCTAATGGAGACAAGACTCTAGGACTAATGTCATCTTCCTGTCCTCTAATGGAGACAAGACTCTAGGACTAATGTCATCTTCCTGTCCTCTAATGGAGACAAGACTCCAGGACTAATGTCATCTTTCTGTCCTCTAATGGAGACAAGACTCCAGGACTAATGTCATCTTCCTGTCCTCTAATGGAGACAAGACTCTAGGACTAATGTCATCTTTCTGTCCTCTAATGGAGACAAGACTCTAGGACTAATGTCATCTTCCTGTCCTCTAATGGAGACAAGACTCTAGGACTAATGTCATCTTCCTGTCCTCTAATGGAGACAAGACTCCAGGACTAATGTCATCTTTCTGTCCTCTAATGGAGACAAGACTCCAGGACTAATGTCATCTTTCTGTCCTCTAATGGAGACAAGACTCCAGGACTAATGTCATCTTTCTGTCCTCTAATGGAGACAAGACTCTAGGACTAATGTCATCTTCCTGTCCTCTAATGGAGACAAGACTCCAGGACTAATGTCATCTTTCTGTCCTCTAATGGAGACAAGACTCCAGGACTAATGACATCTTTCTGTCCTCTAATGGAGACAAGACTCCAGGACTAATATCATATTTCTGTCCTCTAATGGAGACAAGACTCCAGGACTAATGTCATCTTTCTGTCCTCTAATGGAGACAAGACTCCAGGACTAATGTCATCTTTCTGTCCTCTAATGGAGACAAGACTCCAGGACTAATGTCATCTTTCTGTCCTCTAATGGAGACAAGACTCCAGGACTAATGTCATCTTTCTGTCCTCTAATGGAGACAAGACTCCAGGACTAATGTCATCTTTCTGTCCTCTAATAAAGACAAGACTCCAGGACTAATGTCATCTTTCTGTCCTCTAATGGAGACAAGACTCCAGGACTAATGTCATCTTTCTGTCTTCTAATGGAGACAAGACTCCAGGACTAATGTCATCTTTCTGTCCTCTAATGGAGACAAGACTCCAGGACTAATGTCATCTTTCTGTCCTCTGATGGAGACAAGACTCCAGGACTAATGTCATCTTTCTGTCCTCTGATGGAGACAAGACTCCAGGACTAATGTCATCTTTCTGTCCTCTAATGGAGACAAGACTCCAGGACTAATGTCATCTTTCTGTCCTCTAATGGAGACAAGACTCCAGGACTAATGTCATCTTTCTGTCCTCTAATGGAGACAAGACTCCAGGACTAATGTCATCTTCCTGTCCTCTAATGGAGACAAGACTCCAGGACTAATGTCATCTTCCTGTCCTCTAATGGAGACAAGACTCCAGGACTAATGTCATCTTTCTGTCCTCTAATGGAGACAAGACTCCAGGACTAATGTCATCTTTCTGTCCTCTAATGGAGACAAGACTCCAGGACTAATGTCATCTTTCTGTCCTCTAATGGAGACAAGACTCCAGGACTAATGTCATCTTTCTGTCCTCTAATGGAGACAAGACTCCAGGACTAATGTCATCTTTCTGTCCTCTAATGGAGACAAGACTCCAGGACTAATGACATCTTTCTGTCCTCTAATGGAGACAAGACTCCAGGACTAATGTCATCTTTCTGTCCTCTAATGGAGACAAGACTCCAGGACTAATGTCATCTTTCTGTCATGTGTATTGAATGTAGAATCAGGATTTAAAGTGGAGCTGTTTCATGAGTCTTTGAGGAGAAACTCTGTTTTACAGACCTGTCCATTAAATCAACTCTCCATCAGTCCATCAAATCGTTTGAGTGTTAGTCGACTGATGATGTCTTTAATTAAAAGAGAGCAGATCTGGGATCAGGTTGAGACGAGGAGATTTAGAAGAGCGTCGAGCTACGGCTTCATCCTGTGGAAACCTACAACATTTTGTAACTTAAATTTGTGCATACTAATATTTCTAATATACTAATATATCTGAATGCAGGAATTTAGATGTTAGAAGTTTTTTCTCACCACTGTCACACCAAATGATGTCTGAGAGTATTCTCCACCTACTCTATCTGTAGAGAGTCCTCATCAGGATTGGACACTACTAATAACATGTTTTTGAAGTTGAACATAAAGTTGCATCATAAAGAAGCGACACTAGTTCCTGTTGGAGGAGTGCCAGCTCATAGTGATGTTACATATTACAGTGACAGTTCCATATTAGTTGATTTAGTTAGAGAATAAAAGAGCTGAGTCATGTTGTCTCCACATCAGTCGTGTCAGTGAACAGACCGACCGACACTAACTGCTGCAGACAGATTTCTGATCTTCATCACAAGAGTCCTCAACACTTTCTCAGGAAATAAGAAGTGAAGTAGAAACATTAGATTTAACATTACAGAGCCAGAAACTAACCTGAAGAGACCAAAGACTAACGAGTTGTTAACGTATCAAACAGCAACTCACACTTTCTTCAAACAGTCCAAAATGTCGACGTAGAACAACTCAGGTGAGTTGTTTCCTGATGAGTCACAGCTCCACCTGTCAGGAAGCAGATTTTCACAATAACAGCTTAGTTTCCTCCCTCTGTGTGACTGTGGTTGTCAGTGTGTTTGTTCTTCCTTTGTCCCCTGAATGCAACACGAGGGACACGTCTATGGAGGTTAATAGTGCTGACTGGCCAAACGTCATTTTCTGCAACTAAATGATGGTTACACACACACACACACTTTCTGACCACCTTTAGAAATGAGTTGAAACTCTTTCATTATGTTGAATTTTCTCTGAAACTAAACAGAATTTAAATGGAGCCAGATGATGTTTAAAGAGTTTAATTTAAAGTATATTTTAGGATCTATAAGACAGAAATAAAGGATCTATAAGACAGAAATAAAGGATCTATAAGACAGTAATCGGATCAATAACTTGTTCCACTCCCAGACAGACACACAACATGGCGGCAGATCTTTGTGAAGACGCAGTTTGAATGAATGTGAAGTCCAGTTGTGTTGGTTTCTCTGCAGCTTTCTGCTCTCAAACTACACTAACTAGTCAAAACTACTACACTAACCACAGCTGGAGTTCACCAGTCAAACTACACTAACTAGTCAAAACTACCACACTAACCACAGCTGGAGTTCACCAGTCAAACTACACTAACTAGTCAAAACTACTACACTAACCACAGCTGGAGTTCACCAGTCAAACTACACTAACTAGTCAAAACTACCACACTAACCACAGCTGGAGTTCACCAGTCAAACTACACTAACTAGTCAAAACTACTACACTAACCACAGCTGGAGTTCACCAGTCAAACTACACTAACTAGTCAAAACTACCACACTAACCACAGCTGGAGTTCACCAGTCAAACTACACTAACTAGTCAAAACTACCACACTAACCACAGCTGAAGTTCACCAGTCAAACTACACTAACTAGTCAAAACTACCACACTAACTACAGCTGGAGTTCACCAGTCAAACTACACTAACTAACTAACTAGTCAAAACTACTACACTAACTACAGCTGGAGTTCACCAGTCAAACTACACTAACTAGTCAAAACTACCACACTAACCACAGCTGAAGTTCACCAGTCAAACTACACTAACTAGTCAAAATTACCACACTAACTACAGCTGGAGTTCACCAGTCAAACTACACTAACTAACTAACTAGTCAAAACTACTACACTAACCACAGCTGGAGTTCACCAGTCAAACTACACTAACTAGTCAAAACTACTACACTAACCACAGCTGGAGTTCACCAGTCAAACTACACTAACTAGTCAAAACTACCACACTACCCACAGCTGGAGTTCACCAGTCAAACTACACTAACTAGTCAAAACTACTACACTAACCACAGCTGGAGTTCACCAGTCAAACTACACTAACTAGTCAAAACTACTACACTAACCACAGCTGGAGTTCACCAGTCAAACTACACTAACTAGTCAAAACTACCACACTAACTACAGCTGGAGTTCACCAGTCAAACTACACTAACTAGTCAACACTACCACACTAACCACAGCTGAAGTTCACCAGTCAAACTACACTAACTAGTCAAAACTACTACACCAACCACAGCTGGAGTTCACCAGTCAAACTACACTAACTAGTCAAAACTACTACACTAACCACAGCTGGAGTTCACCAGTCAAACTACACTAACTAGTCAACACTACCACACTAACCACAGCTGAAGTTCACCAGTCAAACTACACTAACTAGTCAAAACTACTACACTAACCACAGCTGGAGTTCACCAGTCAAACTACACTAACTAGTCAAAACTACCACACTAACCACAGCTGAAGTTCACCAGTCAAACTACACTAACTAGTCAAAACTACCACACTAACCACAGCTGGAGTTCACCAGTCAAACTACACTAACTAGTCAAAACTACCACACTCACCACAGCTGAAGTTCAGTCAAACTACACTAACTAGTCAAAACTACCACACTAACCACAGCTGAAGTTCACCAGTCAAACTACACTAACTAGTCAAAACTACCACACTAACTACAGCTGGAGTTCACCAGTCAAACTACACTAACTAGTCAAAACTACCACACTAACCACAGCTGAAGTTCACCAGTCAAACTACACTAACTAGTCAAAACTACCACACTAACTACAGCTGGAGTTCACCAGTCAAACTACACTAACTAGTCAAAACTACCACACTAACCACAGCTGAAGTTCACCAGTCAAACTACACTAACTAGTCAAAACTACCACACTAACCACAGCTGAAGTTCACCAGTCAAACTACACTAACTAGTCAAAACTACTACACTAACCACAGCTGAAGTTCACCAGTCAAACTACACTAACTAGTCAAAACTACCACACTAACCACAGCTGAAGTTCACCAGTCAAACTACACTAACTAGTCAAAACTACCACACTAACTACAGCTGGAGTTCCCCAGTCAAACTACACTAACTAGTCAAAACTACCACACTAACCACAGCTGAAGTTCACCAGTCAAACTACACTAACTAGTCAAAACTACCACACTAACTACAGCTGGAGTTCACCAGTCAAACTACACTAACTAACTAGTCAAAACTACTACACTAATCACAGCTGGAGTTCACCAGTCAAACTACACTAACTAGTCAAAACTACTACACTAACCACAGCTGGAGTTCACCAGTCAAACTACACTAACTAGTCAAAACTACCACACTAACCACAGCTGGAGTTCACCAGTCAAACTACACTAACTAGTCAAAACTACTACACTAACCACAGCTGGAGTTCACCAGTCAAACTACACTAACTAGTCAAAACTACCACACTAACCACAGCTGGAGTTCACCAGTCAAACTACACTAACTAGTCAAAACTACCACACTAACCACAGCTGAAGTTCACCAGTCAAACTACACTAACTAGTCAAAACTACCACACTAACTACAGCTGGAGTTCACCAGTCAAACTACACTAACTAACTAACTAGTCAAAACTACTACACTAACTACAGCTGGAGTTCACCAGTCAAACTACACTAACTAGTCAAAACTACCACACTAACCACAGCTGAAGTTCACCAGTCAAACTACACTAACTAGTCAAAACTACCACACTAACTACAGCTGGAGTTCACCAGTCAAACTACACTAACTAACTAACTAGTCAAAACTACTACACTAACCACAGCTGGAGTTCACCAGTCAAACTACACTAACTAGTCAAAACTACTACACTAACCACAGCTGGAGTTCACCAGTCAAACTACACTAACTAGTCAAAACTACCACACTACCCACAGCTGGAGTTCACCAGTCAAACTACACTAACTAGTCAAAACTACTACACTAACCACAGCTGGAGTTCACCAGTCAAACTACACTAACTAGTCAAAACTACTACACTAACCACAGCTGGAGTTCACCAGTCAAACTACACTAACTAGTCAAAACTACCACACTAACTACAGCTGGAGTTCACCAGTCAAACTACACTAACTAGTCAACACTACCACACTAACCACAGCTGAAGTTCACCAGTCAAACTACACTAACTAGTCAAAACTACTACACCAACCACAGCTGGAGTTCACCAGTCAAACTACACTAACTAGTCAAAACTACTACACTAACCACAGCTGGAGTTCACCAGTCAAACTACACTAACTAGTCAACACTACCACACTAACCACAGCTGAAGTTCACCAGTCAAACTACACTAACTAGTCAAAACTACTACACTAACCACAGCTGGAGTTCACCAGTCAAACTACACTAACTAGTCAAAACTACCACACTAACCACAGCTGAAGTTCACCAGTCAAACTACACTAACTAGTCAAAACTACCACACTAACCACAGCTGGAGTTCACCAGTCAAACTACACTAACTAGTCAAAACTACCACACTCACCACAGCTGAAGTTCACCAGTCAAACTACACTAACTAGTCAAAACTACCACACTAACCACAGCTGAAGTTCACCAGTCAAACTACACTAACTAGTCAAAACTACCACACTAACTACAGCTGGAGTTCACCAGTCAAACTACACTAACTAGTCAAAACTACCACACTAACCACAGCTGAAGTTCACCAGTCAAACTACACTAACTAGTCAAAACTACCACACTAACTACAGCTGGAGTTCACCAGTCAAACTACACTAACTAGTCAAAACTACCACACTAACCACAGCTGAAGTTCACCAGTCAAACTACACTAACTAGTCAAAACTACCACACTAACCACAGCTGAAGTTCACCAGTCAAACTACACGAACTAGTCAAAACTACTACACTAACCACAGCTGAAGTTCACCAGTCAAACTACACTAACTAGTCAAAACTACCACACTAACCACAGCTGAAGTTCACCAGTCAAACTACACTAACTAGTCAAAACTACCACACTAACTACAGCTGGAGTTCCCCAGTCAAACTACACTAACTAGTCAAAACTACCACACTAACCACAGCTGAAGTTCACCAGTCAAACTACACTAACTAGTCAAAACTACCACACTAACTACAGCTGGAGTTCACCAGTCAAACTACACTAACTAACTAGTCAAAACTACTACACTAATCACAGCTGGAGTTCACCAGTCAAACTACACTAACTAGTCAAAACTACTACACTAACCACAGCTGGAGTTCACCAGTCAAACTACACTAACTAGTCAAAACTACCACACTAACCACAGCTGGAGTTCACCAGTCAAACTACACTAACTAGTCAAAACTACTACACTAACCACAGCTGGAGTTCACCAGTCAAACTACACTAACTAGTCAAAACTACCACACTAACCACAGCTGGAGTTCACCAGTCAAACTACACTAACTAGTCAAAACTACCACACTAACCACAGCTGAAGTTCACCAGTCAAACTACACTAACTAGTCAAAACTACCACACTAACTACAGCTGGAGTTCACCAGTCAAACTACACTAACTAACTAACTAGTCAAAACTACTACACTAACTAGAGCTGGAGTTCACCAGTCAAACTACACTAACTAGTCAAAACTACCACACTAACCACAGCTGAAGTTCACCAGTCAAACTACACTAACTAGTCAAAACTACCACACTAACTACAGCTGGAGTTCACCAGTCAAACTACACTAACTAACTAACTAGTCAAAACTACTACACTAACCACAGCTGGAGTTCACCAGTCAAACTACACTAACTAGTCAAAACTACTACACTAACCACAGCTGGAGTTCACCAGTCAAACTACACTAACTAGTCAAAACTACCACACTACCCACAGCTGGAGTTCACCAGTCAAACTACACTAACTAGTCAAAACTACTACACTAACCACAGCTGGAGTTCACCAGTCAAACTACACTAACTAGTCAAAACTACTACACTAACCACAGCTGGAGTTCACCAGTCAAACTACACTAACTAGTCAAAACTACCACACTAACTACAGCTGGAGTTCACCAGTCAAACTACACTAACTAGTCAACACTACCACACTAACCACAGCTGAAGTTCACCAGTCAAACTACACTAACTAGTCAAAACTACTACACCAACCACAGCTGGAGTTCACCAGTCAAACTACACTAACTAGTCAAAACTACTACACTAACCACAGCTGGAGTTCACCAGTCAAACTACACTAACTAGTCAACACTACCACACTAACCACAGCTGAAGTTCACCAGTCAAACTACACTAACTAGTCAAAACTACTACACTAACCACAGCTGGAGTTCACCAGTCAAACTACACTAACTAGTCAAAACTACCACACTAACCACAGCTGAAGTTCACCAGTCAAACTACACTAACTAGTCAAAACTACCACACTAACCACAGCTGGAGTTCACCAGTCAAACTACACTAACTAGTCAAAACTACCACACTCACCACAGCTGAAGTTCACCAGTCAAACTACACTAACTAGTCAAAACTACCACACTAACCACAGCTGAAGTTCACCAGTCAAACTACACTAACTAGTCAAAACTACCACACTAACTACAGCTGGAGTTCACCAGTCAAACTACACTAACTAGTCAAAACTACCACACTAACCACAGCTGAAGTTCACCAGTCAAACTACACTAACTAGTCAAAACTACCACACTAACTACAGCTGGAGTTCACCAGTCAAACTACACTAACTAGTCAAAACTACCACACTAACCACAGCTGAAGTTCACCAGTCAAACTACACTAACTAGTCAAAACTACCACACTAACTACAGCTGGAGTTCACCAGTCAAACTACACTAACTAACTAACTAGTCAAAACTACTACACTAACCACAGCTGGAGTTCACCAGTCAAACTACACTAACTAGTCAAAACTACTATAACTAACCACAGCTGGAGTTCACCAGTCAAACTACACTAACTAGTCAAAACTACCACACTAACTACAGCTGGAGTTCACCAGTCAAACTACACTAACTAGTCAAAACTACCACACTAACCACAGCTGAAGTTCACCAGTCAAACTACACTAACTAGTCAAAACTACCACACTAACTACAGCTGGAGTTCACCAGTCAAACTACACTAACTAGTCAAAACTACCACACTAACCACAGCTGAAGTTCACCAGTCAAACTACACTAACTAGTCAAAACTACCACACTAACTACAGCTGGAGTTCACCAGTCAAACTACACTAACTAACTAACTAGTCAAAACTACTACACTAACCACAGCTGGAGTTCACCAGTCAAACTACACTAACTAGTCAAAACTACTATAACTAACCACAGCTGGAGTTCACCAGTCAAACTACACTAACTAACTAGTCAAAACTACCACACTAACCACAGCTGGAGTTCACCAGTCAAACTACACTAACTAGTCAAAACTACCACACTAACCACAGCTGAAGTTCACCAGTCAAACTACACTAACTAGTCAAAACTACCACACTAACCACAGCTGAAGTTCACCAGTCAAACTACACTAACTAGTCAAAACTACCACACTAACTACAGCTGGAGTTCCCCAGTCAAACTACACTAACTAGTCAAAACTACCACACTAACCACAGCTGAAGTTCACCAGTCAAACTACACTAACTAGTCAAAACTACCACACTAACTACAGCTGGAGTTCACCAGTCAAACTACACTAACTAACTAGTCAAAACTACTACACTAATCACAGCTGGAGTTCACCAGTCAAACTACACTAACTAGTCAAAACTACTACACTAACCACAGCTGGAGTTCACCAGTCAAACTACACTAACTAGTCAAAACTACCACACTAACCACAGCTGGAGTTCACCAGTCAAACTACACTAACTAGTCAAAACTACTACACTAACCACAGCTGGAGTTCACCAGTCAAACTACACTAACTTGTCAAAACTACCACACTAACCACAGCTGGAGTTCACCAGTCAAACTACACTAACTAGTCAAAACTACCACACTAACCACAGCTGAAGTTCACCAGTCAAACTACACTAACTAGTCAAAACTACCACACTAACTACAGCTGGAGTTCACCAGTCAAACTACACTAACTAACTAACTAGTCAAAACTACTACACTAACTACAGCTGGAGTTCACCAGTCAAACTACACTAACTAGTCAAAACTACCACACTAACCACAGCTGAAGTTCACCAGTCAAACTACACTAACTAGTCAAAACTACCACACTAACTACAGCTGGAGTTCACCAGTCAAACTACACTAACTAACTAACTAGTCAGAACTACTACACTAACCACAGCTGGAGTTCAACAGTCAAACTACACTAACTAGTCAAAACTACTACACTAACCACAGCTGGAGTTCACCAGTCAAACTACACTAACTAGTCAAAACTACCACACTACCCACAGCTGGAGTTCACCAGTCAAACTACACTAACTAGTCAAAACTACTACACTAACCACAGCTGGAGTTCACCAGTCAAACTACACTAACTAGTCAAAACTACTACACTAACCACAGCTGGAGTTCACCAGTCAAACTACACTAACTAGTCAAAACTACCACACTAACTACAGCTGGAGTTCACCAGTCAAACTACACTAACTAGTCAACACTACCACACTAACCACAGCTGAAGTTCACCAGTCAAACTACACTAACTAGTCAAAACTACTACACCAACCACAGCTGGAGTTCACCAGTCAAACTACACTAACTAGTCAAAACTACTACACTAACCACAGCTGGAGTTCACCAGTCAAACTACACTAACTAGTCAACACTACCACACTAACCACAGCTGAAGTTCACCAGTCAAACTACACTAACTAGTCAAAACTACTACACTAACCACAGCTGGAGTTCACCAGTCAAACTACACTAACTAGTCAAAACTACCACACTAACCACAGCTGAAGTTCACCAGTCAAACTACACTAACTAGTCAAAACTACCACACTAACCACAGCTGGAGTTCACCAGTCAAACTACACTAACTAGTCAAAACTACCACACTCACCACAGCTGAAGTTCACCAGTCAAACTACACTAACTAGTCAAAACTACCACACTAACCACAGCTGAAGTTCACCAGTCAAACTACACTAACTAGTCAAAACTACCACACTAACTACAGCTGGAGTTCACCAGTCAAACTACACTAACTAGTCAAAACTACCACACTAACCACAGCTGAAGTTCACCAGTCAAACTACACTAACTAGTCAAAACTACCACACTAACTACAGCTGGAGTTCACCAGTCAAACTACACTAACTAGTCAAAACTACCACACTAACCACAGCTGAAGTTCACCAGTCAAACTACACTAACTAGTCAAAACTACCACACTAACTACAGCTGGAGTTCACCAGTCAAACTACACTAACTAACTAACTAGTCAAAACTACTACACTAACCACAGCTGGAGTTCACCAGTCAAACTACACTAACTAGTCAAAACTACTATAACTAACCACAGCTGGAGTTCACCAGTCAAACTACACTAACTAGTCAAAACTACCACACTAACCACAGCTGGAGTTCACCAGTCAAACTACACTAACTAGTCAAAACTACTACACTAACCACAGCTGGAGTTCACCAGTCAAACTACACTAACTAGTCAAAACTACTACACTAACCACAGCTGGAGTTCACCAGTCAAACTACACTAACTAGTCAAAACTACCACACTAACTACAGCTGGAGTTCACCAGTCAAACTACACTAACTAGTCAACACTACCACACTAACCACAGCTGAAGTTCACCAGTCAAACTACACTAACTAGTCAAAACTACTACACTAACCACAGCTGGAGTTCACCAGTCAAACTACACTAACTAGTCAAAACTACTACATTAACCACAGCTGGAGTTCACCAGTCAAACTACACTAACTAGTCAAAACTACCACACTAACTACAGCTGGAGTTCACCAGTCAAACTACACTAACTAGTCAACACTACCACACTAACCACAGCTGAAGTTCACCAGTCAAACTACACTAACTAGTCAAAACTACTACACTAACCACAGCTGGAGTTCACCAGTCAAACTACACTAACTAGTCAAAACTACCACACTAACCACAGCTGAAGTTCACCAGTCAAACTACACTAACTAGTCAAAACTACCACACTAACCACAGCTGAAGTTCACCAGTCAAACTACACTAACTTGTCAAAACTACTACACTAACCACAGCTGGAGTTCACCAGTCAAACTACACTAACTAGTCAAAACTACCACACTAACTACAGCTGGAGTTCACCAGTCAAACTACACTAACTAGTCAAAACTACCACACTAACCACAGCTGAAGTTCACCAGTCAAACTACACTAACTAGTCAAAACTACTACACTAACCACAGCTGGAGTTCACCAGTCAAACTACACTAACTAGTCAAAACTACCACACTAACCACAGCTGGAGTTCACCAGTCAAACTACACTAACTAGTCAAAACTACCACACTAACCACAGCTGGAGTTCACCAGTCAAACTACACTAACTAGTCAAAACTACTACACTAACCACAGCTGGAGTTCACCAGACAAACATTACACACATTATATATAAATATATACAGTAACATTCCAGACTTTAGAGTTAAATTACCTTCAGCTGGAGCTTCACACAGAGAGAACAAACTGCGTCACAAACTGTGGAAAGAGAAAGTAAACTTTAAACAGGAAACAAGAGGAACCGCCCAGAGAGGAGCAGCATCACCACATCTAGGAAATGAATGGAGGTCAGTGACGTCATGGCGCCCTCTGGTGACATCAGCAGGAACTACAAGCAGAGCGCCACCAAACATATTACATTACATTTAATGTTTGTACTCTGTATTACCATATTACCTTAATTGTAACCATTTAACATTTCATGCAAATCTATTATTTTAATGAGTTATTTTAAAATAATTAATGAATGTTTCAGAAACAATTTTTATTTATTTATATACTATTATAAACAATCAACAAACAATCAGTATTTTGAGAAAAAAGGAAAATATTTTGTGACTGAAAAGTTGGAACATCTTAGAATGATTTTGGCGATGTTGCGGAGGTGAAAGAAGGAGGTTTTGATGACATGGCGGATGTGGGGCTCAAGGAAGAGGGTGTCAAAGATCAGGCCAAGGCTGCGGGCCTGGGGAGACGGGAGGCGATGGTGAGACTGGGGTTACTGGTTCTGCTGGGTGTGGATTTGGAGCCAATGAGGAGGAACTCTGTTTGATCGCTGCTGAGTTTGAGGAAGTTGTTGCGTCCAGGTTTTAATATCTGACAGACAAGAGTTGATGAAAGTGTAAAAGCGGCGCCACGTCTGCAGCGTTTTCCCGGAGCAGACCCAGAGTCCCGAGTCCTTCCCCGTGCTCAGGGTCATCAGGTTTATGCGTACAGCACGACGAACACGCCCACTCTCACCATCAGCCTCTCCATCCGCTCCGTCTCGCCGCCGCGCTTCGAGGCGAGGGTTTGGACCGCGGGCAGCGGCCACGCTAACAGGTGGAAGCACGGCGCCCTGGCCTCCACCGCCTCGCCGCCCCACGCCATGGCGGCAGACAGGAAGCAGCTGAGCGACAGGATCAGCCAGCACGCCGCGCTCGCCATGCCGAAGAAGTAGAGCACCACGAAGAGGAGGGTGCAGACGTCCATCCTGGTTCCCTGGGCAACCGTCAAACAACAACAATAATAACAATAATAATAACAATAACAATAATAACAATAATAATAATAATAATAATAATAATAATAATAATAATAATAATAATATATTGGATTTATAAAGCGCTTTTTAAAGTCGTCTCTTCACAAGTTTTTTGTTGGATAGATAAATAGATTTATATTATTCAATTTCACAGCATTTGAATTTTTTGTTATAAAAACTCTGGGAAAAAGTGACAAAAACATCGGTGGAAAATCAATAAAAGTGTCCAAAAAGACTCCAAAACGTTGGAAAAACAATTAAGTTTTGCCCCAGAAGAAGTGAAATGTGCGCGGTGGCCAGGAAAGCAGCCCAAGGGTTACCACGCCAACCAGTTCCTGGTTTAAAGGACAGATGTGTGATTCTGTGTTACCAGAGATGTGCTCTCACGTTTCTTTAAGAAATCATTCAGCATGAAGAAGAAGCATCAAAACATGACTCAGGCTAAAGAAACGCTGAGTCGCCTGAGACCAGACCCACCGCTTCAAGTTCAACCACACACACACACACACACACACACACACACACACACACACACACACACACACACACACACACACACACACACACACACACACACACACACACACACACACAATCAACCAAATCCAATGACAGCAGTGACCTGATCATGTGTGTTACTTGTGAAGAGCGTTGGAGGAAACCATCCACCTAGTTTTTTTGACAATTTGATTGAAAACCAAAACCAAATTTCTGATGTAGAAACTTTTGAAAACGGGTCAGATTTGACCCGTAGACAACAGGAGGGTTAACCTGGGTTAGGGTTAACCTGGGTTAGGGTTAGCCTAACCCAGGTTAACCCTAACCTGGAAAGGTTACACAACAACGTCGACAAACGGTTGTTTTTTTCTGGGTCAAAATTTTAAATGAAATCTTTTTTTTTTCCACCAAATCTACCAAATCTAGTAATAACAGGCAGCATCAAAGTCCCCCAAAGTCTCCAGTTGGTCTTCATCTCTGAGCTGGTGACGTCATGGCGCCCTCTGGTGACATCATCAGGAACTCCAAGCAGAGCGCCACCAGACATATTCCCACATTAAAACACATGTTATTAGTTTCATTTCTCTGTTTTTATGTCACACACTCAGCCCACTTTCTATATTACACGTGACGTCACTCAGCAGCTCAGAGAGGCTTTTTAACCCTTGTGTTGTTGTTCTCACAACTTCTCTACAGGTTTCTTTTTTACACTAATTACCCAAAACACTTTTAGAGCATTTGACAAAACATGGACTAAACTTTAGGATCCACGTCTGTGATTCTCCATCAACATAGGTTCCTCTAATATTAGTCAGAATAATTCATCATCTCACAGTTAGGTAGAATAAGTGGACAACTGGTGGGAATAAGTTGGTGGTAGTGGAAAATAACATCAAAAATGTCGAAAAAGTGACAAAAACATTAAAAAAAGTGCTTTACAAAAGGGACAAAAACGTTAATTTAACGTTAATTTGGACCCAGAAGGACGACATGCTGGTCAACCGGAAGACAACACAAGGCTTCATGTAACATGGATTGCATCATTAAAACAATTTTTCTCTCCATTAAAATCACTTTTTCTAAAGTTATTGTTTATTTTCTTAATATGACGAATTTATCCTATTTTTTGTTTTTCATAAAATATTTATTTTAGTGTCTAAAATAATAAAAACGTATTTGTTTAGTGGCGCTCTGCTTGTAGTTCCCGCTGATGACCACCAGAGGGCGACATCAGCGCGGAGGATTTCTCTCTTCTGGTTGGTGCATCAAAACATTGCGTTTTTTAATTTAAACTTTATTAAATCTTTATGAAACAAACAATAACAAGAAGCAGAGAGAGTCATTAATCCAGAAAGCAGACATTAGTCCAGGGCAGAGCCAGGGGGAGTTTCACACATAGACATTAAAAATAGAACATAACTGAAGGTTTTAGCAGCTTTCTTATTGGTTGAATCATAGATGGTTTTAATGTTCTGGTCCGTTTCCTCACCAAAAGCAAGAAAAGAAGGTTTACAGTTACCACATTTGGCTTTGTGAATATGATATTTGCCTAAAATGATCAACACATTAATTATAGGTTTATTTCTTTCTGTTTTTTTACTTTTGTTGTCATGGAAACCAAACAGTACATCTTTCCCCAACAAAGAGAAATCAGAGAGGAGTTTATCAGCGATGTATCGGGATAGATCGTTCCAGAAAGTGGTGGTGGGGGGGCGTCTCCAGACCAGGTGCAGCATTGTTTCTGGACTAACCCCCCAAAAAGAAGAGTTAGCACATATGGCGAGCTGAAACCTGAGGAGATACTGCTCAGCAGGATCAGACCTGCTAGGATCTGGAAACACACTTCTCTTACTTTATTGGTGAGGAGGGATTTGGAAGGAAGGTTCCAGATATTCCCCCAAATCAGGTGGTCTAAAAAGTGAGACCAGCAGGGACCGGCATCGGGGGGGCCGGTGACCTCTCTCTGGAATAAAGAGCCAATGTTACGCTTATTATTCCTCGTTGTGGTGGCCAAACATACGGCACCAGCTGAGGTCCACTCAGGGTCCAGAGCCGGTCGGCCGTCTGGTGGACCGGAGCCTTTTAAGAGAGGTCACGTACCGGATGGGATGGTATCCATGACAACGGCAAACTCTCTCAGGGCGACCGGAACGCCAAAAGTGTGAAGGAGTTCAGAATAATTCAGCAATGATCCGTCATCATTAAGTAGTCGGGACACTAGAGTTATATTATTATTATAAAATAAAGATTTATTCTTGAGTTTAATGAGCCGATTATTCCAGATGAAGCTCCTGTGTGGGGAGAAATTATGTCTGGAGATTAACGACCATGCTGACAGCATTTGCTTGTGGAATTTGGATCAAATTAAGGGAATTTTCTCAGTTTTATAATCACACATTCTGATCATGGCTGACTACCAGTTACCTGAATCTATCAGACACTAACTTCCTACCTGTCACCACATGTGCTGCCATGAGATGGGAGAACATCAGCTGGTACGATGCAGCACAGATTGGGCCGACCTGCAAAAACAATGTCAATACTTTTCATACAGGAAATTATTACAAGAACAGTCTCATGTTTTCTGCATCTTACAGATATGTTATATTCACTAGCGACAGGAAATACGCTATGATCACAGATGTGTACATATGTGTCAGTGTACTAAAACCTCTGCTTACTTCCTTTATGTGAGGATTAGAAAAATAATGCTTTCTTATTAAATGTCCAAAGCAACAGAAAAGACGACATGTATTAGCGCCAAGGATTGATCCCTGCCTATGGTAGATGGGACTGGCTGCTCAAGAACTCAACAACCTCCATCAAGACATGTCCCACATTCACTCTCCTACAGAAATAACAAGACATGATCAACACACACTTCACACTTTGAAACAGTCGTCTGAACAAACTCAAAGAGAGAAATGAGAGACATGTTGGAATACAGCTTACAGTCAACGTGCCGTCGCATTCCTCCACATGCAACGGCAGCAGCTGCAAAGTCACGTGACCGCCACATGTGCTGCATTGTGACTGGGGCGTGTTGGCCAGCTCTACTGAATCCTAGGAAAGTGGTTGAGTAGAAAGCTTCTCCTGTAGTGGAACTCCAACCAGGATGGTTTCCCATTGGTAGATGCTGATTTAAGAAGCCTTGTGGAGTAACCCTCAGCGTCAGCTGGAGTTATGGACAGCTCGCCACGTCCGCCGCCACCTATTTTAACATGGAAAGAAGTCCGAGTCCTTTAGAACCTGGCAGTCTCACCATCGTTCATATTAAAAGTTAGATGTTGGCAGGCCAACAGGTCGTAGTCCTGTCCTCTCCAACCTGAATAGTGGTGTGAATGGTAACATCAGGACATCTCGGAGGGTTTGAACTGGACATTTAGAAACATTCTACCTGGAGACTTGAACAACATCCCACCTCCTTGTAAGGTCTTCAGTTTAGGAAACTCCTCCTCAAGTAGAGCGACAGTCTTTAAAAAATGAAATGATTCACTATTCTGCAAATGATTAACATGTTTAATCATTACCCATTCTCCAATAGGGCCGTAGTCAACCAAAGAAATGCTTAGATTCTGTTGCCATGGCTCCAGAGATGGGAAAAGTACTCACTTCTCATACTTAAGTAGAAGTACAGATACTTGTGTTAAAAAATACTCTGGTAAAAGTAGAAGTACTGATTTAACTTATTTACTCAAGTAAAAGTAACAAAGTACAGGCTTGGAAATGTACTTAAAGTATAAAAGTAAAAGTAGCCTTGTGAATGACAACCATTTTTTATGCAAAGCTACCTGGACCACAAATGTTACTAGAGTGCAAGCTGAGAAACTTCAGTAGCCATGGAGACAAGGCTCTTTATGTATATATGCCATGTCTACATTTTAAATGGATGTCTGCCAAAAGGCCTAAAACATCCCATATATGATTATTGTGACAGAGACTGGGACTCCAGGTTAGTAAGATTCTGACTGAGTAGCAAGATATGAATTCACTTGTGATTCTGTAATAATTCACAGATCCAGTTCCATTTTTAATCAACATTTAAAGGAATCTACATGTAAGTTCTGCCTAATGACTAATAATTAGCATCATCATACAACTTTTGTATCGATTAGCAGTAAAATCTGCTGATAAGGGCCTACATTTACTCAAAAGTATTTAATAAACTGTTTACAATCTTCAGCACCATGGCTAACAAATGCATAAAAAGCTCCACTCTTTCTATTTTAGTTAATTATCTGACCATTGCTAACTAACATTACCATATAGTCATTTAATTGTGTAAAGCAATGCATATTTAAGATTTAACTCTAATGTTGCATATAGTCATTGACCTTATGAAGGAGTTCTCACTGTCTCTCTCATCATCTGAAACAAGGAAATATAAACATTGTATTCTGTTTACTGCAGTACTCAGACACACAGGTACACACACACAGACACACACGCACACACACAGGCACGCACACACACACGCACGTACACACACACACACACACTCGCACGCGCGCACGCACGCGGTATCATATAAGCTAGGCTACTCTCACTTACCAGGTAACAGTAGGCTAACGTTGGTGGCAGCTGCAGTATCACCCGACGTGGCAGCAGCTTCAGGGACAGACTTCAGAAAACACTGACGTAGTGTTATTTAGGTCTGTTTAGTAACGTTTCATATCTCGTTACTTATAAACCTTAGTTCAAACTCTATGTAACTAACTAGTTGCGAGAAAGGAAAGACCGCGCAAAGAATGCAACTTGTTGTTGCTCAACGTTAAGTGACCTCACGTCAGATCCAGGGCCACGGAAACCCCGGAGGTCCAAATCTCAGAGCTTCCCAACACAGACGGGGTGAATTTATGAATGAAAATGAGAACGTTCTGTCACAAACAATGTTGTTACGTATCATCGCGCTTTTGTAAGTGGGTAAGTAACGAGACACTTTTGTAAAACGTAAGGAGTAGAAAGTACCGGTATTTGTGTTAAAAATGTAAGGAGTAAAAGTAAAATGTCGGCACAAAAATAAATAGTAAAGTAAAGTAAAAATACCTGAAAAATCTACTTAAGTACTGTAACGAAGTATTTGTACTTTGTTACTTCCCATCTCTGAGTAGTAGTAGTCGGTGTATAACAGTATTTAGTAGTAGTAGTTGGTGTGTAACAGTATTTAGTAGTAGTAGTTGGTGTGTAACAGTATTTAGTAGTAGTAGTTGGTGTGTAACAGTATTTAGTAGTAGTAGTCGGTGTGTAACAGTATTTAGTAGTAGTCGGTGTGTAACAGTATTTAGTAGTAGTAGTCGGTGTGTAACAGTATTTAGTAGTAGTAGTTGGTGTGTAACAGTATTCAGTAGTAGTAGTCGGTGTGTATCAGTATTTAGTAGTAGTAGTCGGTGTGTAACAGTATTTAGTAGTAGTAGTCGGTGTGTAACAGTATTTAGTAGTAGTCGGTGTGTAACAGTATTTAGTAGTAGTAGTCGGTGTGTAACAGTATTTAGTAGTAGTAGTTGGTGTGTAACAGTATTCAGTAGTAGTAGTCGGTGTGTATCAGTATTTAGTAGTAGTAGTTGGTGTGTAACAGTATTTAGTAGTAGTAGTTGGTGTGTAACAGTATTTAGTAGTAGTAGTCGGTGTGTAACAGTATTTAGTAGTAGTAGTTGGTGTGTAACAGTATTTAGTAGTAGTAGTTGGTGTGTAACAGTATTTAGTAGTAGTAGTTGGTGTGTAACAGTATTTAGTAGTAGTAGTCGGTGTGTATCAGTATTTAGTAGTAGTAGTTGGGGTGTAACAGTATTTAGTAGTAGTAGTCGGTGTGTAACAGTATTTAGTAGTAGTCGGTGTGTAACAGTATTTAGTAGTAGTAGTTAGTGTGTAACAGTATTTAGTAGTAGTAGTCGGTGTGTAACAGTATTTAGTAGTAGTAGTTGGTGTGTAACAGTATTTAGTAGTAGTAGTCGGTGTGTAACAGTATTTAGTAGTAGTAGTTGGTGTGTAACAGTATTCAGTAGTAGTAGTCGGTGTGTAACAGTATTTAGTAGTAGTAGTCGGTGTGTAACAGTATTTAGTAGTAGTAGTCGGTGTGTAACAGTATTTAGTAGTAGTAGTCGGTGTGTAACAGTATTTAGTAGTAGTAGTTGGTGTGTAACAGTATTTAGTAGTAGTAGTCGGTGTGTAACAGTATTTAGTAGTAGTAGTTGGTGTGTAACAGTATTTAGTAGTAGTAGTCGGTGTGTAACAGTATTTAGTAGTAGTAGTTGGTGTGTAACAGTATTTAGTAGTAGTAGTTGGTGTGTAACAGTATTTAGTAGTAGTAGTCGGTGTGTAACAGTATTTAGTAGTAGTAGTTGGTGTGTAACAGTATTTAGTAGTAGTAGTTGGTGTGTAACAGTATTTAGTAGTAGTAGTCGGTGTGTAACAGTATTTAGTAGTAGTAGTTGGTGTGTAACAGTATTTAGTAGTTGTAGTTGGTGTGTAACAGTATTTAGTAGTAGTAGTTGGTGTGTAACAGTATTTAGTAGTAGTAGTCGGTGTGTAACAGTATTTAGTAGTAGTAGTTGGTGTGTAACAGTATTTAGTAGTAGTAGTTGGTGTGTAACAGTATTTAGTAGTAGTAGTTGGTGTGTAACAGTATTTAGTAGTAGTCGGTGTGTAACAGTATTCAGTAGTAGTAGTAGTCGGTGTGTAACAGTATTTAGTAGTAGTAGTTGGTGTGTAACAGTATTTAGTAGTAGTAGTTGGTGTGTAACAGTATTTAGTAGTAGTAGTCGGTGTGTAACAGTATTTAGCAGTAGTAGTTAGTGTGTAACAGTTTTAGTAGTAGTAGTCGGTGTATAACAGTATTTAGTAGTAGTAGTCGGTGTGTAACAGTATTTAGTAGTAGTAGTTAGTGTGTAACAGTATTTAGTAGTAGTAGTTGGTGTGTAACAGTATTTAGTAGTAGTAGTCGGTGTGTAACAGTATTTAGTAGTAGTAGTCGGTGTGTAACAGTATTTAGTAGTAGTAGTTGGTGTGTAACAGTATTTAGTAGTAGTAGTTGGTGTGTAACAGTATTTAGTAGTAGTAGTCGGTGTGTAACAGTATTTAGTAGTAGTAGTCGGTGTGTAACAGTATTTAGTAGTAGTAGTCGGTGTGTAACAGTATTTAGTAGTAGTAGTTAGTGTGTAACAGTATTTAGTAGTAGTAGTCGGTGTGTAACAGTATTTAGTAGTAGTAGTCGGTGTGTAACAGTATTTAGTAGTAGTAGTTGGTGTGTAACAGTATTTAGTAGTAGTAGTTGGTGTGTAACAGTATTTAGTAGTAGTAGTTGGTGTGTAACAGTATTTAGTAGTTGTAGTTGGTGTGTAACAGTATTTAGTAGTTGTAGTCGGTGTGTAACAGTATTTAGTAGTAGTAGTTGGTGTGTAACAGTATTTAGTAGTTGTAGTCGGTGTGTAACAGTATTTAGTATTAGTAGTCGGTGTGTAACAGTATTTAGTAGTAGTAGTTGGTGTGTAACAGTATTTAGTAGTAGTAGTTGGTGTGTAACAGTATTTAGTAGTAGTCGGTGTGTAACAGTATTCAGTAGTAGTAGTAGTCGGTGTGTAACAGTATTTAGTAGTAGTAGTTGGTGTGTAACAGTATTTAGTAGTAGTAGTTGGTGTGTAACAGTATTTAGTAGTAGTAGTCGGTGTGTAACAGTATTTAGTAGTAGTCGGTGTGTAACAGTATTTAGTAGTAGTAGTTAGTGTGTAACAGTTTTAGTAGTAGTAGTCGGTGTATAACAGTATTTAGTAGTAGTAGTCGGTGTGTAACAGTATTTAGTAGTAGTAGTTGGTGTGTAACAGTTTTAGTAGTAGTAGTCGGTGTATAACAGTATTTAGTAGTAGTAGTCGGTGTGTAACAGTATTTAGTAGTAGTAGTTAGTGTGTAACAGTATTTAGTAGTAGTAGTTGGTGTGTAACAGTATTTAGTAGTAGTAGTTGGTGTGTAACAGTATTTAGTAGTAGTAGTCGGTGTGTAACAGTATTTAGTAGTAGTAGTCGGTGTGTAACAGTATTTAGTAGTAGTAGTCGGTGTGTAACAGTATTTAGTAGTAGTAGTTAGTGTGTAACAGTATTTAGTAGTAGTAGTCGGTGTGTAACAGTATTTAGTAGTAGTAGTCGGTGTGTAACAGTATTTAGTAGTAGTAGTCGGTGTGTAACAGTATTTAGTAGTAGTAGTTGGTGTGTAACAGTATTTAGTAGTAGTAGTTGGTGTGTAACAGTATTTAGTAGTAGTAGTTGGTGTGTAACAGTATTTAGTAGTTGTAGTTGGTGTGTAACAGTATTTAGTAGTTGTAGTTGGTGTGTAACAGTATTTAGTAGTAGTAGTTGGTGTGTAACAGTATTTAGTAGTTGTAGTCGGTGTGTAACAGTATTTAGTATTAGTAGTCGGTGTGTAACAGTATTTAGTAGTAGTAGTTGGTGTGTAACAGTATTTAGTAGTAGTAGTTGGTGTGTAACAGTATTTAGTAGTAGTCGGTGTGTAACAGTATTCAGTAGTAGTAGTAGTCGGTGTGTAACAGTATTTAGTAGTAGTAGTTGGTGTGTAACAGTATTTAGTAGTAGTAGTTGGTGTGTAACAGTATTTAGTAGTAGTAGTCGGTGTGTAACAGTATTTAGTAGTAGTAGGTGTGTAACAGTATTTAGTAGTAGTAGTTAGTGTGTAACAGTTTTAGTAGTAGTAGTCGGTGTATAACAGTATTTAGTAGTAGTAGTTGGTGTGTAACAGTATTTAGTAGTTGTAGTTAGTGTGTAACAGTATTTAGTAGTAGTCGGTGTGTAACAGTATTTAGTAGTAGTAGTTGGTGTGTAACAGTTTTAGTAGTAGTAGTCGGTGTATAACAGTATTTAGTAGTAGTAGTCGGTGTGTAACAGTATTTAGTAGTAGTAGTTAGTGTGTAACAGTATTTAGTAGTAGTAGTTGGTGTGTAACAGTATTTAGTAGTAGTAGTCGGTGTGTAACAGTATTTAGTAGTAGTAGTCGGTGTGTAACAGTATTTAGTAGTAGTAGTTGGTGTGTAACAGTATTTAGTAGTAGTAGTTGGTGTGTAACAGTATTTAGTAGTAGTAGTCGGTGTGTAACAGTATTTAGTAGTTGTAGTTGGTGTGTAACAGTATTTAGTAGTAGTAGTCGGTGTGTAACAGTATTTAGTAGTAGTAGTTAGTGTGTAACAGTATTTAGTAGTCAGAGATGGGAAGTAACGAAGTACAAATACTTCGTTACTGTACTTAAGTAGATTTTTCAGGTATTTTTACTTTACTTTACTATTTATTTTTGTGCCGACTTTTTACTTTTACTCCTTACATTTTTAACACAAATACCGGTACTTTCTACTCCTTACGTTTTACAAAAGTGTCTCGTTACTTACCCACTTACAAAAGCGCGATGATACGTAACAACATTGTTTGTGACAGAACGTCCTCATTTTCATTCATAAATTCAGCCCGTCTGTGTTGGGAAGCTCTGACATTTGGACCTTCGGGGTTTCCGTGGCCCTGGATCTGACGTGAGGTCACTTAACGTTACTAAGCAACAACAAGTTGCATTCTTTGCGCGGTCTTTCCTTTCTCGCAACTAGTTAGTTACATAGAGTTTGAACTAAGGTTTATAAGTAACGAGATATGAAACGTTACTAAACAGACCTAAATAACACTACTTCAGTGTTTTCTAAAGTCTGTCCCTGAAGCTGCTGCCACGTCGGGTGACGCTGCAGCTGCCAACAACGTTAGCCTACTGTTACCTGGTAAGTGAGAGTAGCCTAGTTTATATGATACCGCGTGCGCGCGCGCGCGTGCGAGTGTGTGTGTGTGTGTGTGTGTGCGTGCGTGCGCGCGTGTGTGTGTACGTGCGTGTCTGTGTGTCTATGTGTGTGTGTGTGTGTACAGCAGTAAACAGAATACAATGTTTATATTTCCTTGTTTCAGATGATGAGAGACAGTGAGAACTCCTTCATAAGGTCAATGATATGCAACATTAGAGTAAATTCTTAAATCTTAAATATGCATTGCTTTACACAATTAAATGACTATATGGTAATGTTAGTTAGCAATGGTCAGATAATTAACTAAAATAGAAAGAGTGGAGCTTTTTATGCATTTGTTAGCCATGGTGCTGAAGATTGTAAACAGTTTATTAAATACTTTTGAGTAAATGTAGGCCCTTATCAGCAGATTTTACTGCTAATCGATACAAAAGTTGTATGATGATGCTAATTATTAGTCATTAGGCAGAACTTACATGTAGATTCCTTTAAATGTTGATTAAAAATGGAACTGGATCTGTGAATTATTACAGAATCACAACTGAATTCATATCTTGCTACTCAGTCAGAATCTTACTAACCTGGAGTCCCAGTCTCTGTCACAATAATCATATATGGGATGTTTTAGGCCTTTTGGCAGACATCCATTTAAAATGTAGACAACGGCATATATACATAAAGAGCCTTGTCTCCATGGCTACTGAAGTTTCTCAGCTTGCACTCTAGTAACATTTGTGGTCCAGGTAGCTTTGCATAAAAAATGGTTGTCATTCACAAGGCTACTTTTACTTTTATACTTTAAGTACATTTCCAAGCCTGTACTTTGTTACTTTTACTTGAGTAAATAAGTTAAATCAGTACTTGTACTTTTACCAGAGTATTTTTTAACACAAGTATCTGTACTTCTACTTAAGTATGAGAAGTGAGTACTTTTCCCATCTCTGTTAGTAGTAGTAGTTAGTGTGTAACAGTATTTAGTAGTAGTAGTCGGTGTGTAACAGTATTTAGTAGTAGTAGTCGGTGTGTAACAGTATTTACACACACACACACACACAGACACACACACACACACACACACAGAGAGACACACACAGAGACACACACACACACACACACACACACAGACACACACACACACACAGAGACACACACACACACACACACACACACACACACAGACAGACAGATACATAGACACACACACACACACACACACACACACACACACACACACACAGACAGACAGACAGACAGACAGATACATAGACACACACACACACACACACACACACACAGAGTGACAAAAAAATGTGAACAAATACATCAAAGTGTAGAAAAAGAGCAATAAAAGGTTGAAATTTCGACCCAGAAAAACACAAAGCTGCAGGGAGGTGCCAGCTATCTGGTTATAGCATGAAAAACATCTTGTTATGAGAATAACTTTGACCTGATAACGTGCTGCTGATGTGTTTTTATGTAGCAGAAATGCAGAGGTCCTGTAAATGGATAACAGGACCTTAAACAAGGTAATGTTTAATATGTTACTCAGGTTAGATGAGGTCAGAGTGGGCGGGATCAAACCGGAGACAGGCAGCAGAGTGGGACAGGAACTTCACTCATGTTTCTGTCAAAATAAAAGCCTGATTTTACTTTTGAAGAGTTGTTTTGTTTGGTCCAGGTTAAATACAGCAGGGGTCAGACTGAACTTCACTAAGAGTCGTGTTGGAAAATGAGAATTACATCAAGGGCCTGACATGTTTATTTTGATATTTAATCAAAATAAACATGTCTGGCCCTTGATGTATGAAATATGTTATTTCAATGAAAAAGTAAAATATCTGACATGTCTCATATAGTGAGATAAGACTCATACATCACAACTGCACTGAATGCACCTTGCACAATAGGTTTATATACAGCTTTATCAGTACTGGTGAAGCAGTATTTGTACTTTTTTGTTCCCAACTTGTATATATTTATTTTGAATATCGTTATTGTAGTCTATGCTATTGTTATTTCATGTATATTGTGTCCTGTTATTTAATGTATATTCTGAATGTGTACTGTGTGTCTGATATTTTGCTGCTGCAACAACGTTATTTACCATATGTTTGGGATCAATAAAAAAATCTATCTAGTCACTTACAGTTTGGTCGACATAGAAAAGTCAAATGTGATCATGTGTTTTTTAAAGTTGTTTTTTTCAAATGTTTTCTACGCTTTGTGACCTTTATTGACGGTTTTGACATTTATTTATTTTGTTAAAGGTTTTTTTTCTCAAGTAAGTCGAGTCGTTAAAGGGCTTTCTTGTCCTTGGTTTTATTTTGAAAAGGCTTGACAGGCGGAAGTCCGGTAGATTCAGACTAACTTGATCTCTTGTACTTGAAAGATGTCCGTGGAGAAGGAGGGAGATACTTTGTGCTTCTTTATCAACGGGAAAAAGGTACGTTCATCAAAGTCATTACGTTTTATTTATATTTGTGGGATTTAGTTAAGTCATAACTCTTTGATGTTGACTTTGTAGTCAATTAAACTAAACGGAAACTAGTCAGAGGAGTCTGCAGGCAGTAACGGGCGAGTTCAGTCTCAAGACATTATTGGCTGTGTTCCAATATTCAAGATTTCTTTATTAATCCCACAATGGGGGAATTCACACTGCTGCAGCCGCGAGGGATAAGAGGAAAGTAGAGGACACGTGTTAAACACAGCAATAATTAAATAATTAAATAGAGTAAATATTAAATAGCAAAATGTATTTGCAGTAATTGCACATGTTTTACCTGCATGTCTTATGTAGTATCAGTCCTGGTACTGGTTCCAGGTGATAGCCAATCACCCCCCCTCCCCGGTACCGTTTAGTCTGAACGTGGTTCTGGTGTTGCAGCAAAAACTGTAACCCTTTAGATTTAGGGATCGATGGGTTTAACAAAACTAATCTGTCCGCAAAACTCATTTGACCCTTGAACCATTTTTGGTGCACGTTCAATCTCACACACACACACACACACACACACACACACACACACACACACACACACACACACACACACACACACACACACACACACACAGAGAGAGAGAGAGAAGGATTCCTCCTGTCTCAATCATCTAGCAAACAACAGAAAGGTTGCTGTGTTCCACTCAGAATAATAATAATAATAATAAAATTAATAATACTAATAATTATAATGTAAAAGTTCATACAGTGGGCATAATGCTCCCAGAGTTCCCGTCATTCTCCACAGATTAACTCTAACGGGTTAGTTTTTGGCGTTAGTCTGTAGTTTTCTTGTAGTGTTTCTGTGCCAAAGTACATGCAAAGTGATCTGTTGCACTCTTGTGCATCATTTTCTAGTCCTGGCTTCTGCTGATGGCTGACTGATTGATGGACTGATTAAATAAATCACTAGCAAGCCAGGACACAGATCTAGATTTGACCTTAGCGACAGTGGCGTCCTGAGATGTTTGTCCGTGTGTGTCTCCAGGTGACGGCGAGCCACGCGGACCCTGAAACCACGCTGCTGGCCTTCCTCAGAGAGGAGCGTATCCTTCACATCGGCTCACAGATATGCTTTCATGATTGTGTGGATGTGAGCGTGTTTCCCCGGTAACGTCCTTGACTCTGACTTCAGTGAGGTTAACTGGAACCAAGTATGGCTGCGGCGGCGGAGGCTGCGGAGCGTGCACCGTCATGGTGTCGCGCTACCGACCCACCACCAAAACCATCACGTATCCTTTCTGATGGATGACCGCGGCAGAGTCTCGCCTCTCTATGTCATACATGTGTTCTAGGGTCTGTCGTCACTGCGTCCGGAGCTCAGCGCCGCCCCAAGATGATTGTGATTGGTTTAAAGAAATGCAAACAACTCAGAGTTTAATTCTTCTATCCCAGAATGCATCTGTGGTGTAGCCAGACCTTAGCCTACTCCACCACAGCGCTACAGCTTTGACACTTTTTTTCTATGTTTTTTGGAGCCTTATTAGTTTTTGTGGCTTGTTTCCATGGTTTCTGCAGGATGTTAAGTAGGGCTGCAGCTAACGATTCTTTTTGTAATCGGTTAATATCGAAATTAATCGATCGATTAATCGATTAATCAGATTTTTTTAAACAACCAAAACAAATAACGCATAATGAAAATGATGTGGCTGTAAAATGATCAAGCATTTGGCTTTTATTTCTCAAAAAAACTTTATTTATTATTGCAACTCCAACATTTGGCTCCAAAACTAGGCCCATTTATTGCAATTTATAAGTGCCAGTGCCATGTGCCAACAATTGTATAACAATACAATTAAGTCAACTTACTGTAAAACATGTATAACAGGGGCGGCCTCTAGCTCACTCAGTAAGAGTGTTCGCCCCATGTTGGCTGAGTCCTGCAGCGGCGCAGGTTCGAATCCGACCTGCTGCCCTTTGCTGCGTGTCATCCCCCATCTGTCTCCCCCTTTCATGTCTATCCACTGTCCAATAAAAGGAAAAGCCCCCAAAAAATAATCTTTAAAAAAAAAAAACATGTATAACATGTAAAACTATGAATACAAACTTAAATAGTAAACACCATTTGGCCTTAGTTTTGTCTTCTTAATACATTACAAAAAAGGATTGCACCTTCTGCAAATTACCCACCTGAGAACAAAAAATGAATATAAAATATCAAGCCAAACAGGTACACAATGTATACAATTTATACAAAAAATAAATGTAAATAAAACAATTATGAATAAGAATCAGACTTTTTCAGCTTTAATCTCAAAACAAACAAAATGTTCCTAGATGAGGTAGAGAGAGTAAGTGTGTGTGTGTGTGTGTGTGTGTGTGTGTGTGTGTGTGTGTGTGTGTGTGTGTGTGTGTGTGTGCAGGCGTGCCGTGCATGAGGAAGAGTGAGATACGAGGGTGCGTGTGTGTGTGAAGGTTTTTTTTTTTAGGCTATACTCTCTTGCAATTGAACGTGAATAAGTTTACTAGTTAAAAACATCAAAGCTAAACATCATATCTAGTCAAACCGCATCACGACATCGCTACAAATACAGTATGTGATTAAAATCAGCGAACATCAATGTATAGGCTTAGGCTACGTACGTTACCTTGTTTCAGCGACGCTCGGTGAAGCAGAGTGGAGCGGATGTTTGCGGTTCAGGTGCTGAATCATTGAAGTTGTACTGCTGTTGTATGCCAGGTCTTTCTTGCAGTAGACACATTGCACCTTCTTCTCTTCCTTTTTTAGAACGTAATGATCCCAAACTTTAGACATACGCTGCCGTTTATGGGTAACTGTACTCTCCGCCATCGCGCCAGCTAAATTCACGCGCTAGTGGTGTGCATCCTGAACAACGGTCCGTGTGGAACAATCAGATCCCTGCGCGTACGGTGCGCTTCATAGGAATTTAACGAGGCCTCGAGGCAGAGTTTTTTCCTCGAGCATTTTTTCGAATCGAGTTACTCGAGTAACTCGATGAATCGTTTCAGCCCTAATGTTAAGTGTCCGTTTCCCTTCACCGTCCCGTCAGACATTACTCGGCCAACGCCTGCCTGCTGCCGCTCTGCCAGCTGCACGGAGCCGCCGTCACCACGGTGGAGGGCGTCGGCAGCACCAGGACCAGGATCCACCCGGTGCAGGTCGGTGCTGGAAACAAGAAGCCCGTTTCCAACAATCTGGGCTGCTTTTGATGTTCATGTTACTTTGTCAAACATCAAAACCTTGAAAAAGCGACAAGGCACGTTCACGCAAATTAGAACCGACTCTGATGTTGAAAAGACCGTCGGCAGTAAAGCCAGTCGGGCTGATCGGTCTCCCCGAGCTGGTCCAAAAACACGCCAGAGAACACGCCGAGGAGACGAGACGTAATACGTCTCCATGACAGCAGGCGGCGCTCATCTGTATTATCGCCCAAAAAAATGAAGACCGGCAGCTGATTGGACGAACGCGTCACGTGGGTCTGGCTGCTCCGGAAATTCAAAGACAGACTGTCATGGCGGCTCGTTGAGAATACGAAATACTCAAATTTTACTAAAATATTTCACCGTAACGTGTTTCTGAGAATATTTTAAGGAGAAATCGGCCGTGCAGTTGCTGAATCTGTCTTCATCTCAGATCAACAAAGGTCAGTTTAAAAGATCTTCATCAGATTTTTAGAGGCTGTTCGTCACGCTCATCCCGCTCGTCATTTCCTGGTTAGCTCTCCACCAATCAGATTGGTCGTTGAGTCCGACCGCCCGCCCTCCGATTATATAAGTCAAATCGTCCCAAATGAAGGCCGACGGCTCCTCCGACTGACGACGGCACGGAACACGCCGACCAGACTCGAGTCACCGACCTCGCCAGACTGTCAGACGGACGGTTATTGGGTTGCTGTGTACGGACCTTAAAGGAGAATTCCGGCCTACTTTTATGTTAGTCTTGATCACTATAAATATGCGTGTACTTTCGATTGAAAAACCCGACCCCAATCGGTGCAGGTAACACGGAGAAGCTGCAGCTCCCTCCACTAGCTTCCACCAGGGAGGAGCTAGGTGGTGCTGTAGCTCCCCCTATAATAGCCAAGGGGCCAGGCTTCTCTCCACAGAGTGAAGCCTCCTATGGCGCCATTTTGATGCTAATAAACCATCACCCTCCGTTAGCATCCCATAGACTTCCATTCATTTTGGCGTCACTTTGACAGCCAATAACTTTACATCTGAAGCGTTTAAAGACTTTATTTGTCCGTTGTTTATTTCTAAAGAAACACGACGATGTATAAAAGGCTCCGTTACCTTGTACCTCACGTTATGGCTCCGTAGCAGACGTTTTTATAAAAATAGGCTAACGGTTGGGTCATAACCACGAGACTTACTGTCTCATAGTAGAGGAATTACCGTACAGTACAGGAGAAGCTCGCAGGCAGTTTGGACTTACATCAGCTGTTTAGTTTAATTACTAATGTTAACTAGCATTTTAGTTAGCAGTAATTAGCCTGTGCCTATGTTATCTCCTTACATATACCTACGCTCTCCGT
>CM042448.1:962500-1082500 GCA_023631565.1 Gymnocephalus cernua | reverse complement strand
TATAAATATATATATATATACACACACACACATATATATATATATATATATATATATATATATATATATATATATATATATATATACATATATATACATATATATATATATATATATATGTATATATGTGTGTGTGTGTATATATATATATATATTTATATATATATATATATATATGTATATATATATATATATATATATATATTTATATATATATATGTGTGTGTGTGTGTATATATATATATATTTATATATATATATATATATATATATATGTATATATATATATATATATATATATTTATATATATATAAAAATAAAAACAGGAAAGCAACAACAGTATATACAATATCTGTCTCTCCCTTCTTCCCTCTCTGTCTCTCTCTCTCTTTCTCACAAACACACTTATTGAACCTTACTTATTGTTACACAACAATTTACAGTAACGTTAACGTACTTGCGTACGTAAGTCAGCGCTGAAGTTCATTCACCCAGCTCCTGCTCTTCCTGCTTACTTGCAACGTACAACTCCAATGTCTGAAGTAACTTCAGAGTCCCAGGGTCTCTTCTACGTGATGGCAGATAGAAGAAGAAGAAGAAGAAGAAGAAGAAGAAGAAGAAGAAGAAGAAGAAGAAGAAGAGATAATCGGGGGTCAAAATAGGCGACAGAAACTTTGACTAAAGAACAGTTATTTTATATAAGTCCTTTTTTTATAATCTCAACAGAATGCCTTTCAGAGACTGGATCTGGTATTGAGATATTGATCGTCCCAGTTTATCTAAACTCTGTCTCTCTTTGCTTTGCGTTGAAGGTCCAGATATAAAGTTCAAAGGTGTCCTGCATCCGCTCATCATATCTCCGACCGGAGTCCTGGATCTGTTTGAAGTCGCTCAGACGCCACACGGTGGGTAACGCCGCCTGTGGTTTGATGCCATTCTGCCGTACGAAAACCGCTCCCTATCGCAGAAATGGTTCCCTACATAGGTCGCCATCTTGTAGCGGTGTTCGACTTGTCCGCAGTTAACATTCACTATATGGTCAGTCCCTCAAGAAAAACGCAGAGTTTTTTTGTGATTGTTGGGGGCAAAAATCCTTGATTATGCGGCACGTTTTCTTAAAAAATGTGATGGAATATGCGGGATATTTATGCAGTTTTATGCGATGAAATTGCGGGAACTTGCAAAAACTGCAGTTTGATGAAAAAGAGAAAACAAAGTGATTCCCCCCCAACACCGTGTTCTCACTAGGCGAAATTACATCACTTCATAACGTTCCCATGGCAACAGGGGAAAATGGCTGCTCTCGTGTGAAGTAAACGCAACATTTTTCATCTTCATGCTGAGATATATGTGACTTTTTTGCAACTAAAATGCGGGGATTATGACATCATGCAAGCCCCGCATATTTTGCGCGGAAATCGTCAATTTATGTGGCGAAAGCACGGCGTATTTGACAAAAATGCGCCCCCCCCCGCATAAATATGCGGAGTTTGGCTGATTATGCGTTGAATTCTGCGATCGCATAATCGCGTTTTTCTGGAGGGACTGTATGGTGCACTGTTAAATACCCACAATGCACTGCTAATTTTGCGGCAACTGAATAGAGAAATAGAGAAATGGAGCTTTGGTTCCTAACAGTGGAAATGTCACATATATATAATACTAGTGCTCGCTTTGAAACACACTAAACTAAAAGTAAAAAGCACTCTATTTTTTATGTATTTAACCTTTATTTAACCAGGGAAAAAAAAAATCACACTGGCCCAGTCCCAAAGTCCGGACTCACAGGCTCACGGACTTTGGTGCGCGTTCTCGTGAAATTCTAAAGGGCTCAGGGTCGTCCCGATGTCGAATTTCAAAGGGCGCGAGGGTTTGAGTTCGCGCTTACCGAGCCCTTTCCGTGAGTCTGCATCGATGCAGACTCACGGAAAGGGAATTACCCACAGTTCAAAGCGTTGTGACGTTTACCGCGGAGACGATAGGAAAATCCGGAAATAACAAAGGTAAACAACAGCACGACCGCGGGAAGGGGACGGACGTCCAGATGTAAAAATGTGGAATCAGGCAGCCGTCTCCTGTGCCACGGCCGCGTGGAAAGCAACAAACGTTCCCGGCAAGTGTCAGCAACATGTTTGTTATTAAACGTCGCCATGGTAACATGTGATCTGATGAAGTGCTGTCCCGATCCCATTCTACCTGTCTGAGCCCATGTGGCCTCACACACTCACTCACTCAGCACCTGAGATCAGTTATAACTGTGAGTCTTTAGTCCTCAGGGCTCAGGCTGGGATTGGGCCATTGAGATTAAAATCTCTTTTACAAGTGAGCCCTGGCCAAGAAGAAACACTTCAACAGACGACAAATAACAGACAGAATAGGAACGGACAGCGCTAATAAATAAGAAATAAAAACAGAAAATCACATTTTACAACAAGAGCAAACTTGGTGGAATATTTGATGGAGGCAGGACTTGAATTCAGCATGTGAAATAAAAACCTGCAATCGTAGCTGATTTTGTGAATCATTCCAGGAAGTTGGAGCGCTGTAACAAAAAGCAGTTTTTCCCAAACTCTGTTTTAGTTTGTGGAACATCAAACGTTATGTATCTAGATGATCTTAGATTACGCTCAGATCTACTAGATGTTAAGAGTGTGGTTAAATATGAAGGAGTATGTCCAGTACACACAAGGGTTAACCAATGTTTGAGCCTTCTTGTGTACTCTGAAAGTATTTTTCTGTTTGTTTACATGATGCAAATGGTTAGAAATGATCAGTTCAGTGTCTGAAGTCTGGTCTGGTCGTTCCCTGTATAGTTCACTATTTAACCTTGAACCTTGTTGTCTTCGGGTCAAATTTGACCCGTTTTCAAAATGTCTATCTCATAAATATGGGTTTGTTTTTAATTTCATTGAATTTTGGGTATCAAACACGTCAAAAACATTGTAGCTATCTGTGCTTGTTTGATTGCTAACATTAGCTCAAAAATGCCGTTAGCATCTTGTAGGCTACTTGTCGCAAAGTGACGCAACTCAAATTCAATAAACACATTAACAAACTCTGTAAGACTGTCCGGACAAACCTGAACTGTTTTAAATTGATTAGGCATCATATACCTGTTAAAGCAGCTTTGCTGTTTTTTCATGCTATGATGTTGATGATATATTGTGTTACTGTATGGGGCCGAGCCTCCCAGACATCAGTTAAACCCGTCATATCATTATACAAACAGGCACTGACAATAATGGATCAGAAACCAATTATGTGGCATCACTGTTCGATTGTACAGAAATAGAAGCTTTTAAATTTTGATAGTTTTATTAAGTTCTCGTTTCTTAAACTGATTATTAAATGCACGAATAATCTAGCTCCAGCCGTACTCTGTTCTTCAGTCCCTCCAGAACAACCTGATTATGCGATCACAGAATTCAACGCATAATCAGCCAAAGTCTGCATATTTATGCGGGGGGCGCATTTTTTAAAATACGCCACACTTTCGCCGCATAAATTGCCGATTTCCGCGCAAAATACGCGGGGCTTGCATGATTTCATAATCCCCGCATTTTCGTTGCAAAAAAGTCTCATATCTCAGCAGGAAGATGAAAAATGTTGCGTTTACTTCACACGAGAGCAGCCATTTTCCCCTGTTGCCATGGGAACGTTATGAAGTGACGTCATTTCACCTACTGAGAACACGGTGTTGGGGGATCACTTTGTTTTCTCTTTTTTCATGCATTTTCATCGCATAAAATTGCATAAATATCCCGCATATTCCATCACATTTTTTAAGAAAACGTGCCGCATAATGAAGGATTTTTGCCCGCAACAATCACAGAAAAACTCTGCGTTTTTCTGGAGGGACTGGTTCTTTTGTGACAAAAATAAACACAAGGAGAGTGGCCACTAGGAGAGCAGTGGGGGGCAACTGCATAGAAGAAGGGTGCAAAACCACTTTTGGCCAGTCAAGTTTTTCAGTGATAGGGACCCATTTTTGGAATGATTTACCAACAGAAACCGACCTGAAAACATTTAATAGAAAGGTGAAACACTGGCTGAAAGACAATCAAATATGTAATTCTGGTTGTAATGCATCTATGCTGGGTGCCTGAGTGATGTGTTCTTTTGTGTAATGTGGTCGTGATTATGTAAAATGTTAATGTCTGTGCTTATGTATTTGTTATATGATTGAGTCATTTACATTATGTAGTTTTTTTTTTATAAATTATATATTTGGATTATGTTTTTAGAAAGGTCTGACCAGGGACTGCTGGGGTTGCAAATTAGCCTATTGGCTAGAAACCTTATATGCAACACATTTACACATATTGTTATGGCTTTGTCTATGATAATTATGTATGTAATAACGTGCGCTGCATTGTCCCTGACAAATAAACTCATAATAAAAAAAAAAATGCTCGACTCACATCGGGTAGTGACGACGGTTTCCCACGCAGACAATAATTCTTCCTGCAAGTACAAACCGTTTCTGGTGAGATTTTGTTATTAATGTCCCGGAGGTTGGCGAACCTCATCGGACACGTAGGAAAAGAACTCTACGCTCGGTGGGTTAACGAGGCCGTCTCCCGTGCAGGGGTGTGGGTGGGGGCCGGCTGCAGTCTCACCGAGGTGCGCTCGCTTTTGGAGAAGCTGCTTCCTCAGTTTCCGGAGGAGAAGACCGAGCTGTTCCGAGCTCTGAGCCACCAGCTGGGGAACCTGGGAAGCCTGCAGATCCGCAACGTTGCCGTAAGTAGACCTCACTCGCAGGAACTTATGCTACCTTTACACACACACACACACACACACACACACACACACACACACACACACACACACACACACACACACACACACACCTATCTCTGTGGGGACCCATCATTGACATAATGCATTCCCTAGCCCCTTACCCTCACCTTAACCATCACAACTAAATGCCTAACCTTAACCCTTACCCTAACCATAACCTAATTCTAACCCTAACCCTAAAACCAAGTCTTAACCCTCAAACAACCCTTTAACCTTGTGGGGTCCAGCATTTTGGACCCCACAAGGCTGTGCAGACCCCACAAGTATACTGGATTCTCCGGTTTTTGGACCCCACGAATATAGTAAAACAAACAAACACACACACACACACACACACACACACACACACACACACACTGTGATTAATTTGATAGCTTGTTGTGTGTGTGTGTGTGTGTGTGTGTGTGTGTGTGTGTGTAGTCTCTCGGGGGTAACATCATGAGTGCGTACCCAAACTCGGACCTGAACCCCGTTCTGGCGGCTGGGAACTGCAGAGTGAGCGTCATTTCAAACGGTAACGTGGTCGTTTTCCAGATGTGGTTTAGAGCAGGGGTCTTCAACGGTTTTTAAATCGAGGACCCCTTAACTGAAAGAGAGACGGAGCAGGGACCCCCCCTACTAAATATATTGAAGTTGCACATTGAACTGGGCCTACAATAACTTAAGCCTTTATACATTTTTGCATAGAATACTAAGCTATTAAAATAGCCTAATAATTGTTGGCATGATTTTATAATCATGTTTTAATGTTAAACATCCACACTTAGGATGAACTGTCTCTGTGGATGGTTACCGTAGTGACACCTTATTACATATGGGCCAGTCAGCCTATCATCACTGGGGATTTATATTTGCTAATAATATGTTGGATTCATGTTCAGACTTTAAAATGTTGGTGAAAAAACAAACAAAAATGAACAATAATTTGGAGGCCCCCCTGCATTGACTCTGAGGACCCAGACCCCCTGTTGAAGATCCCTGGTTTAGAGTCTGTGTGACAGCTTCCAGAAAGAGTCTCTGCTGCTGATTAACGTGCCGTTGTGTGCGACTCCGCCAGGAGGAAGACGGGAGGTTCCTCTGAACCGAGACTTCTTTGTGAGCTTTGGAAAAACGGCCCTGAAGCCAGAGGAGATAGTTGTGTCCGTCTTCATTCCCTTCTCCAGAAAGGTACGAGTCCTGTTCTCTGTCAACGATATTCATACGCCGCCTTCCTTCCTTCCTTCCTTCCTTCCTTCCTTCCTTCCTTCCTTCCTTCTCACTACTGTCTTCTTTTTTTCTCCAAGTTTGTCAAAGTTTTTGTCGCTTTTTTCAAAAAACAATTCCTCCTTTTTCAAGGTTTTTGTCACTTTTTTCAAACGTTGTCTTCCTTCTTTCTACTGTGTTTATTTTTTTTTTTTTACAAGTTTTTCTCGCTGTTTTCTACAACCCCAAATCAGAAAAAGTTGGGACAGTATGGAAAACACTAATAAAAAAAGGAAAGTAGTGATTTCTAAATGCACTTTGACTTGTATTTCATCTTTGCTCCTAAAGGACTAGACCTTTCTTGGATGCTGCTTTTGTACCAAATCATAATTACAATCACCTGTTGACATCACCTGTTTCAAATCACATCATTATTTAACCAATTTACCTGATTACTAGCCCTAAATTGCTCCTGTCCCAACCTTTTTTGGAATGTGTTGCAGGTCTGAATGACAGGAAAGGATGTATATTTACAAATGAAATTAAGTTGACCAGACAAAACATGAAATATTTTGTGTTCACATTGTCTGCAATGAAATACAAGTCAAAGTACATTTAGAAATCACTACTTTCTTTTTTTATTTGTGTTTTTCATACTGTCCCAACCTTTTTCTGATTTGGGGTTGTAAGTTTTTGATACTATTTCCCACCTATTCTTGCCTTAACTTCCTTTCTACCGACTATTTCCAATAACTTTTTGTTGCCTTTCCATCATCATTGAAATGTTTTTCAGTCCCACGGCTGTAGTTTGGTAAATCTGTCGCTGGTCAGGAGGTACTTGGCTTAAAAACACAATTCAAATGGGGAACATTACTGAAAAAAGTTTGAGAACCCGTGGTCTAGACCAGTCGTTCCAAAACTGTGGTCCGCGGACCACTAATGGTCCGTGAGGGTCCTGCAGGAGGTCCGTGGAAAAGCTAAATAAAATATAAAATAATATATTTTTTTAACCATTTCAAATTCCCATTAAAAAATTAAGAATACGTATATTAATATTAAATTGTAAACTTTCTTTTAACGAGCCTGTTGACCAGTTTTAGTTTTAGTGCTAGTAGGCCTATTAAGAGGTGCGGATTAATTCAGGTAGGACTGTGTGTAGACATATTTTAATATGTGTATTATGAGGTGGTCCGCGACAATTCTTGATTACAAATAGTGATCCGCACACACAAAAAGTTTGAGAACCTGTGGTCTAGACCACAGTCTATAATTTACAGAGACACTGATACAGATATACAGAGATGGAGAAATATGTAGTTGTGTGTTAGGGCTGGGCGATAAAACCATAACGATATGTCTCGCGATAGACACGTAATCAATATCAATAAAAAATGCGTTCGATAAAAGTTCGATAATTTTTTTTTCTTTGTCGGAAGAAACCAGAGGTTTCAAAGCAAGTTTGGTTGCATGAACAAAGGCACTCACTCTCTGGTAGCCTAGCAACGTAGGGAGTGACACGCTAACAGCCAATCATGTAACAGTATTGTGTTTGGTTGCGCCATATCGTTGTCTCGTGTTGGATTCTTCAATAACAGAAGCGGCGTGGAGTGATAAGTGGAAAATGCGTGAAGCAGCGAGCGCGGAAGTTCTTGATGAAACGGGAAACGTCAGCTCGCCAGTATGGCAGTTTTTTGGGATTTTATAAGTCTGACCGTAGTCAGACCAATGTCGTCTGCAAATTATGCAAGACCACCGTCCCCACCGCAAACCTGTTTTACCACTTTAGCCGCGCTCACCCTTTGGAGCACAGCCGTGTTCGCCAGCAACGTCCAACAACATCTGCAGCTGGAACCCCGCACAAGCAGCAGAGCACCAGGAGAGGTACTCTCAGCGCCTTATGACTGTAAAAGCTAAACGGTACAAATAAATAACGGAGGCAGTGGCATATCATATAGGCAAAGACATGCTTTTTTCTCCTGGTCCTTATTTTAAATAGGTCATAAAAAATATCAATAATTATCGATATCGACTGATATGGAACACTTATATCGTGATACAGTTTTCAGCCATATCGCCCAGCCCTACTGTGTATGTAAGTAGTTGGTATGATGTACAGTATACTAACAATAAAGTTGCACATCCCAGTCATATTGACGGCTGCCCGTCCCCCTCGTCCTGCAGGGGGAGTTGGTCCGAGCTTACCGCCAGGCTCCGAGGAAGGAGAGCTCCTTCGCCACGGTGACCACCGGGATGAGAGTGTATTTCTCGGAGGGCTCCGACGTGGTTCAGGACGTCAGTATTTACTACGGAGGAATGGGACCGACCACCGTCGGCGCCAGCCAAACCTGCTCAGCCATCGTCGCACGGTCAGAGCGTTAATCACTCACGCTGGGATCGTTAAAGGCGCCGACACACCAACCTGACGGTCCGGCGAGGTCGGCGACTCGAGTCTGGTCGGTGTGTTCCGTGCCGTCGTCAGTCGGAGGAGCCGTCGGCCTTCGTTTGGGCCGACCTGACGTGCTCGGTCGGAAGGCGGCCAGTCGGACTCAACGACCAATCTGATTGGTGCAGTCGGTCCGATCGGTCGGCCGTCAGGTTGGTGTGTCGCGGCCTTTAGGCTCATCTGTGTTTTAGTTCGGCTGTCTTTTGGGATTGATTAGCCAGATTTTCTCTCCTTCCTGCCTTCTCCTGTCTTATTTGTGTCCTGTTTCTTTCCATGTCCATCGTGTATATTCTGTACGTATAGCTGCGTATTTCGGAGGCATTGTACCTAGCGGTTTATGAGTGATATTTAACGCACGTGACGCTGTTTTTGTGTCATGTTGTACATCAACATTTGTTCAAGACAAACTTCCCACCTCGTGGGACGGTAGAGTTGATCTTGAGTCGCGAGTTGACCAGAGAGAGTGTTTCCTCCAGGCCCTGGGACGATGAGACCCTCCGCCGGGCCTACGACGTCCTCCTGGACGAGCTGGTCCTCCCTCCTTCGGCTCCGGGAGGAAAGGTGGAGTTTCGTCGCTCGCTGACTCTCAGCTTCCTGTTTAAATTTAACCTGGAGGTCCTGCAGAAACTCAGAGAAATGGTACTGATAAAACACTCGCTGGGTTGGACACCGTTCCCCTGTATGTATGTATGTATGTATGTATGTATGTATGTATGTATGTATGTATGTATGTATGTATGTATGTCTGTATGTCTGTATGTATGTATGTATGTATGTCTGTATGTATGTATGTATGTATGTATGTATGTATGTATGTATGTATGTATGTATGTCTGTATGTATGTATGTCTGTATGTATGTCTGTATGTATGTCTGTATGTATGTATGTATGTATGTATGTATGTCTGTATGTATGTATGTATGTATGTATGTATCTCTGTATGTATGTATCTCTGTATGTATGTATGTATGTATGTATGTATCTCTGTATGTATGTATGTATGTCTGTATCTCTGTATGTATGTATGTATGTATGTATGTATGTATGTATGTCTGTATGTATCTCTGTATGTATGTATGTATGTCTGTATCTCTATCTCTACATAGGGAATGACCTAACCAGATTGCGGACACTAAACTGAACATTTCTATGTTTTATTGAAGAAATACTTGTAATACGTCCCTGAAACAGACCGAGCACTCAGGAGGAGAGTAAAAGTTATTATATATATATATTATATATGTTACATTTCCACAAACTAAAGCCCGCTCCGTTTGTCCTTTTCAGTTTCCGCGCGTCCTTCTGCTGCTTCTTCTCCTCCGGGAAAACACGACAGCGTTGCATTGTGGTACACGGGAGTTAAATGTACATCGTATGTAGGCTCAGGTTAGCTGTGCATTGTGGGTATTTTATAGTAGACTTCATAGATAGAATTCAAACAGCGCTGCAACATGGAGAACACACTATACGGGGAACGGTTTCCAACACAGCTGTTATAACATGGCAGATCCTGCAAGGTATTTGTTCCCGAGGCTTACAGCGAGATTGTGTGTGCAGAACGTGATTGCGAAGGAGCTTCCTGAGACGATGCCGATCCAGCCGTTACCCAGAGAGATCCAGCCCGGCCTGCAGGAGTTCCAGGTCACAAGACATCCTGCATTCAATGCATCTTCACCGTTTGATAAAACACTTTTAATAGCCTATGTTCTCATGTTTTTGTGTGTAAGTGACTGATGGAAATAACTATTTTTGACATTGGTCCAGTATTAAACAAGACACAAGCTGCAATGTAAGTTATTGGGCAATTGCGCACCGTCCACTAGAAGTTCTAATATAACTAATATTCTAAGTGTCTGACAACATTATGAAAGGATCCCTACAGAGATAGACCTTTTAGTTAAAGAGTAAGATCCTTTTAATTTAACATCAAACAGCCCCGAAATCACCATCACCAAACTACACCAGACTCCATGTAAATAATCAGGACTTTTAGCGTGTATAGAGCCAGACTCCATGTAAATAATCACTACTTTTAGCGTGTATAGAACCAGACTCCATGTAAATAATCAGGACTTTTAGCGTGTATAGAACCAGACTCCATGTAAATAATCAGGACTTTTATCATCGTAAAACACACTTCATTCAAAGTGGACATAAACTAAATAAAACTACCAAAAGCCGTCTTGGTTCATCTTTCTCTGGTCTGGTTGGAATAAACCCTTAATTCACCCATTTACATGTGGAGATATGCTGGCTCTATACACGCTAAAAGTAGTGGTTATTTACATGGAGTCTGGCTCTATACACACTAAAAGTAGTGATTATTTACATGGAGTCTGGCTCTATACACGCTAAAAGTAGTGGTTATTTACATGGAGTCTGGCTCTATACACACTAAAAGTAGTGATTATTTACATGGAGTCTGGCTCTATACACGCTAAAAGTAGTGATTATTTACATGGAGTCTGGCTCTATACACACTAAAAGTAGTGATTATTTACATGGAGTCTGGCTCTATACACGCTAAAAGTAGTGATTATTTACATGGAGTCTGGCTCTATACACGCTAAAAGTAGTGATTATTTACATGGAGTCTGGCTCTATACACGCTAAAAGTCCTGATTATTTACATGGAGTCTGGCTCTATACACGCTAAAAGTAGTGATTATTTACATGGAGTCTGGCTCTATACACGCTAAAAGTAGTGATTATTTACATGGAGTCTGGCTCTATACACGCTAAAAGTAGTGATTATTTACATGGAGTCTGGCTCTATACACGCTAAAAGTCCTGATTATTTACATGGAGTCTGGCTCTATACACGCTAAAAGTCCTGATTATTTACATGGAGTCTGGTGGGTTTAGTGATTGCAACCTCTGAGCTGTTTTTGGAAAAAGAAGAATTTTCCTCTTTAACTAAAAGGTCTATCTCTGTAGGGATCCTTTCATAATGTTGTCAGACACTCAGAATAATAATCTGAGTCTGTCAGCAGCAACAACAGAACTTTTAGTGGACTAACTGCTGCTGAACGTTAGTCCTGTAGGGTTACATTAGTAGATTGGTCTGTGGCTGCCGGTTACAGCGTTCTCGCTCAGTACTGGACCAAATATCAGTCACTTAGACATAAAAACATAGAGAAATAGGGTTAAAAAACCAACCAAAGGTACCCTCTGAAGACACGTTTCTGCTAAGCAGTAAGCAGAGTTTACTTCCAGTAAATAAACCTCTTCTCCCTCTTCAGCATGTGCCAAAGGACCAGAGGGACCAGGACCCGGTGGGGCGTCCCATCATGCATCGCTCTGCCATCAGCCAGGCCACAGGGGAGGCCGTGTACTGTGACGACATCCCCCGATCAGACGGAGAGCTCTTCCTGGCTCTGGTTACCAGCTCTCGGGCGCACGCTAACATCACGTAAGGAGGAAAAGTATTCAGATCCTAGAAGAAGTAACACCACACTGTAAAAAATACTCTGTTACCAGGGTTTTTAGCGGGGTATTTCAAATATACACAGACACTGATACAGATATACAGAGACACATATACTTATAAGTAGAGTCCTGGAGTAAATGTACTTAGTTACATTCCAGCGCTGAGATCTTCTGGTTTGAGGAAATGTTCCTGTTATCCCACAGAGGGCTGGATGTGAGCGAGGCTCTGCGGCTTCCCGGGGTCGTCGACGTCATCACGGCCAACGATGTTCCCGGGCAGAAAGTTCGCAAAATGTTCGGTTATGAAGAGGCGCTGCTCGCTGAGACCCAGGTACAGCGTGAGAGACGTTGTTTAGCCCGGCGGCAGGAGTCGTTTTTCACATACTGATGGCAGCTGGTTACTTTATATTAAACAGTCCCTCCAGAAAAACGCGGAGTTTTTTTGTGATTGTTGCGGGCAAAAATCCTTGATTATGCGGCACGTTTTCTTAAAAAATGTGATGGAATATGCGGGATATTTATGTCATTTTATGTGATGAAAATGCGGGAATTTGCAAAAATTGCGGGAACTTCCAAAAACTGCGGTTTGATGAAAAAGAGAAAAGAAGTGATTCCCCCAACACCGTGTTCTCACTAGGAGAAATTACGTCACTTCATAACGTTCCCATGGCAACAGGGGAAAATGGCTGCCCTTGTGTGAAGTAAACGCAACATTTTTCAACTTCCTGCTGAGATATATGTGACTTTTTTGCAACGAAAATGCGGGGATTATGAAATCATGCAAGCCCCGCATATTTTGCGCGGAAATCGGCAATTTATGCGGCGAAAGTGCGGCGTATTTGAAGAAATGCGTCCCCCGCATTAATATGCGGACTTTGGCTGATTATGCGTTGAATTCTGCGATCGCATAATCGCGTTTTTCTGGAGGGAGTGCATAAATATTATACACATCTGTCTGTCTGTGTGTCTGTCTGTTGATCTATGTCATTGTAATGCACTTTGTGACTTTAGCTGTGAAAAAAGGGCTTTCGTAAAGACATTGTACTTACATTGAAGGAAGTTTAGTTGGAATCACTGTGTTTTAACAAATACTATTTCTGTTGCTGTTCTGGAAAAGTCCTTCAGTGTCCAGGTCCCGGTGGAAGCCCTGGTCTTGTTTAGTATCTATATACTATATCTGTCCCCCTTGGTGTCGTCCTGCAGGTGTCGTGCGTCGGCCAGATGATATGTGCGGTGGTCGCTGATACGAAGGCGCACGCCAAACGAGGAGCAGCCGCCGTGAAGATTGGTTACGAAGACCTGCCAGACCCGCTGTTCACCGTAGAGGTTGCTGCAGTCAGGCTCGCCGCTAAAGGCCGTCACACACCCAGAACCAGAACTATAACTTTGGGTTCAACCTAATCTAGAGAGGTCCCGGGACGTGTACTGTATGCACAGACAAAAAAGGCAGCGGTGTCGGCTCCCCAGGGACCGCCGGAGACCTTTTGGTTCATAAAATGTACTCAAATCCACACATACGTACAGTGTGTAGGATATTACTACAGATATTCCTGTAATCGGACGCTGCAACGTCTGCTGTGATGTATTATCATCAGCTGGAGCGAGCTTGACGTCGCTGTTTGCAGAACGTTATCTTCCAGCTCACATCCTTCTAGTTCTGGTTCTAGTTCTGGTTCTAGTTCTTGGTGTGGACGGCCCTTTACGGTCGTCGCAACAGATCCAGCACACGGCACTATTTTCTGTGGATGTACACGGTCTAGCTCGTTGTTGTGTGTCTCCCTGTGACAGGAAGCCAGCGAGAAGTCGTCCTTCTTTGAGCCGCGGAGGACGATTGAGAGAGGAAATGTGGCCGAAGCCTTTAAAACCGTGGACCGCGTTCACGAAGGTGAAGTCGCTTTCTGTTTAGGGGAAGAACATGCACGTGCTGAAACATAATAATGTCGCTTTTGGATCCGTCCCGCTGGTCCCAAAGCGTTCTGTGATTGTTTCCGCAGGAGAGTTTCGGATGGGCGGTCAGGAGCATTTCTACATGGAGACCCAGAGCATGCTGGTAGTTCCTGTCGGCGAGGAGACGGAGTTCAACGCCTACGTCTCCACCCAGTGGCCGACGGGGACTCAGGTACTCGGATACTCTGACGGAAATATGAACTCTGTAGATAACTGGAAATACACATAGCTGAACTTGATGTTTCTGTCACAGAAACACAAAGCATGCTGGGAGACGCAGATGTAGTCATAGATATACAACAATAGATATGACATGACGTCATAACTAATGGGATAACTGTCCGCCATCTTACTAGGGTACCGTTTACAATTGGCTCAAGTCAGAATTACACGTCATATCTATTGTTCTATATCTATGGATGTAGTCCTGTCGATATGTCCGCAGCCATGGGACTTTATTTCAGTTATAATGCTTATAATGCATCATTAGAAATACTGACCATCATTGTTGTCACCGCAGGATGCAATCGCGGGGGCGTTGGGCATCCCGTCCAACAGAGTCACCTGTCACGTCAAAAGACTAGGTGGAGCTTTTGGCGGGAAAGTCATTAAAACGGCGACGTTGGCTTGTATTACGGCTGTGGCTGCGTGGAAGTAAGTCACAATGGACTGAATTTGCTTAAAGGGTAACTTGGGCTTTTTTTTAACCTGGACCCTATTTCCCCAAGTTGTGTCTAAGTGGCTGATGGGTCCAGTATTGAGCGAGAACGCTGTAACCAGCAGCCGTGAACCGGGCTGTAATGGACTGATGTTCAGCAGCAGTTAGTCCACTAAAAGTTCTGATGTTGCTGCCCGACTGAGATTATTATTCTAAGTGTCTGACAACATTATGAAAGGATCCCTACAGAGATAGAGCTTTTAGTTAAAGAGTAAGATCCTTTTAGTTTAACATCAAACAGCCCCGAAATCACCATCACCAAACTACACCAGACTCCATGTAAATAATCAGGACTTTTAGCGTGTATAGAGCCAGACTCCATGTAAATAATCACTACTTTTAGCGTGTATAGAGCCAGACTCCATGTAAATAATCAGGACTTTTAGCGTGTATAGAGCCAGACTCCATGTAAATAATCAGGACTTTTAGCGTGTTTAGAGCCAACATATTATCGCATGTAAATCTGTAAACTATGTGTTTTATTTCAGCCAATCCAGAGTGGTGATTGTTGGAACAGTGGAAAGATGAACCAAGACGGACTTTGATAGTTTTATTTTGTTTCTGTCCACTTTGAATGAAGTGTGCTTTACAATGCTAAAACTACTGTTTATTTACATGGAGTCTGGTTGGTTTAGCGATCGCAATTTCGCAGATGTTTTTATGTTTAAAAAAGGATCTTACTCTTCAACAGAAAGGTCGACCTTCTTAGAAATCCTTTCCATAATGTTGTCAGACGCCTAGAATATTAATCTGAGTCTGTCAGCAGCAACAACAGAACTTTAAGTGGATGTAAATTAACGGTGCGCAACTGCCCCATTAACTTACATTGCAGCTTGTTTCTCTGACTGCCGACTGCAGCGATCTCTCTTAATACTGGACCAACGTCACAGAATGCTGTTCCCATCAGTCACTTGGACACAAAAACCCAAAGTTACCCTTTAATGACTCAACAACAACAAACTGGATCAGAACTTCCTTTTAACAATAAAAAAGTGATGTGAAGTTGTTTTGCATCTTGTGTTCAGGACCAATCGTGCGGTCCGCTGTGTCCTGGAGCGAGGAGAGGACATGTTAATCAGCGGAGCCCGTCACCCCGTCCTGGGAAAATACAAAGTATACAACCACACACTCTGGCTTTCATTTTCATTTCAGCCAGCTGGATCAGATGATCCAACATGGCGGAGTCCTTGTTGTTGTTTGTCAGCGAAGGTGTTCAGCTACCTGATGGTTGTTTGTTCCAGGTGGGTTTCATGAATGATGGAAGGATCATGGCTGCAGATCTGCAGTACTACACCAACGCTGGCAACACTGTGGATGAATCTCCTCTGGTGGGTAAACGCACTTTAACATCAAGTAGAAATGTCAATGATTAAATGTTCAAAACAAGCTGAAATAAGTCATACGCAGCTTCAATTTTCATCCACTAAAAGTTCTGTTGTTGCTGCTGACAGACAGATTATTATTCAAAGTGTCTGACAACATTATGAAATGATCCCTACAGAGATAGACCTTTTTATTAAAGAGGAAGATCCTTTTTTTAAAGATATAAACATCTGCGAAATTGCTATTGCTTAACCCACCAGACTCCATGTAAATAATCACTGCTTTTATCAGCGTAAAACACACTTCATTCAAAGTGGACGGAAACTAAATAAAACTACCAAAAGCCGTCTTGGTTCATCTTTCCACTGTTCCAACAATCACCACTCTGGTCTGGTTGGAATAAACCCTTAATTCACCCATTTACATGTGGAGATATGCTGGCTCTATACACGCTAAAAGTAGTGATTATTTACATGGAGTCTGGCTCTATACACGCTAAAAGTAGTGATTATTTACATGGAGTCTGGCTCTATACACGCTAAAAGTAGTGATTATTTACATGGAGTCTGGCTCTATACACGCTAAAAGTAGTGATTATTTACATGGAGTCTGGCTCTATACACGCTAAAAGTAGTGATTATTTACATGGAGTCTGGCTCTATACACGCTAAAAGTCCTGATTATTTACATGGAGTCTGGCTCTATACACACTAAAAGTCCTGATTATTTACATGGAGTCTGGCTCTATACACGCTAAAAGTAGTGATTATTTACATGGAGTCTGGCTCTATACACGCTAAAAGTCCTGATTATTTACATGGAGTCTGGCTCTATACACGCTAAAAGTCCTGATTATTTACATGGAGTCTGGTTGGTATAGCGATATTGGAGCTGGTTAAATTAAAAGGATCTTACTCTTTAACTAAAAGCTCTATCTCTGTAGGGATCCCATAATGTTGTCAGACACTTAGAATAATAATCTGAGTCTGTCAGCAGCAACAACAGAACTTTTAGTGGACGCTGACTGACGATGCCGGTCACATTGTTCTCTCTCAATACTGAACACAAACAAAAAGAAAGTATGATGTAATCATGAGTTTTCTTCTTCTTGCAGGTGGTAGACAAGATTATGCTCCACATCGACAACGCCTACAACATCCCCAACCTGCGAGGCCGCGGCGCCGCCTGCCGGACCAACCTGCCCTCCAACACCGCCTTCAGGGGGTTCGGCGTGCCCCAGAGCATCATGGTCCTGGAGAACATACTCAACGACGTCGCCATGGTGCTGGGACGCCCCGCAGACCAGGTGATTTCCCCCCGCCGTGTGCAGCAGGGTTCAGCGTTGAAAAAAAAAAAAAACGCTTTTATGACGATATGTTTTTGACGCTTATTTCAGATCCGGGAGATCAACATGTACCAGGGTCCGTCCGCCACGCACTACGGGATGGAGTTCAGCCCGGAGAACCTGTGGCGCTGCTGGGACCAGTGTAAGGAAAAGAGCGACTACGCCGCGCGCCGCAGAGCCGCCGACCGGTTTAACCAGGACAACCGCTGGAAGAAGAGAGGGGTGGCCATCGTACCCATCAAATACGGGATCGCATTCGCAGAGAGCTTCTTAAACCAGGTCTGTTCTACTCTCGCAGGACACCAGCTTCCTGCTTGTTTCCATATCTCCTTTTTCATCTTTAATCTTTTTACACGTGTGTGTGTGCTGCGTGTGTGTGTGTGTGTGTGCTGCGTGTGTGTGTGTGCGTGTGTGTGTGCGTGCGTGCGTGTGTGTGTGCGTGTGTGTGTGCGTGCGTGTGTTTGGCACGGGTGCGTGCGTGTGTGCATGAGTGCGTGTGTGCATGCGTCTGTGCGTGTGTGTGTTTGGTGTGTGCGTGCATGCTGCTTGCGTGTTTGTGTGTGTGTGTCTGTGTTTGCTGCGTGTGTACGTGCTGCGTGCGCGTATGTGTGTGTGTGCTGCGTGTGTGTGCTACGTGTGTGTCTGTATATGTGCGTGCGCGTATGTGTGTGTGTGCTGCGTGTGTGTGCTACGTGTGTGTCTGTATATGTGTGTGCGTGCGTGTGTTTGGTACGGGTGCGTGCGTGTGTGCATGAGTGCATGTGTGCATGCGTCTGTGCGTGTGTGTGTTTGGTGTGTGCGTGTGTGTGTGTGTCTGTGTTTGCTGCTTGTGTACGTGCTGCGTGTGTGTGTGTGTGTGTGTTTGGTGCATGTGTGCATGCTGCTTGCGTGTTTGTGTTTGGTGTGTGTGTGTGTGTGTGTGTGTGTGTGTGTGTGTGTGTGTGTTTGTTTGGTGCGGGTGTGTGCTGCGTGTGTGTGTTTGGTGTGCATGTGTGCATGCGTCTGTGCGTGTGTGTGTTTGGTGTGTGCGTGTGTGTGTGTGTCTGTGTTTGCTGCGTGTGTGCGTGCGCGTGTGTGTCTGTGTGATTGGTGCGTGCGTGCGTGCGTGCGTGCGTGCGTGCGTGCGTGCGTGCGTGTGTGCGTGCAGGCTGCAGCTCTGGTCCACGTCTATAAAGACGGGTCTGTTCTGGTCTCTCACGGCGGGACCGAGATGGGCCAGGGACTCCACACTAAGATGCAACAGGTGACAAAGCGGTCTGTAGACTACGTCTTCGGTCCGGAGCATTCACATTCCATAAATGAACATCAGCTGGGGCTCTTGTTTCCTGTTTCCTGTTTCCTGTGTAGGTGGCGAGTCGGGAGCTCGGTATCCCCCCCTCTAAGATCTACATCAGTGAAACCAGCACCAACACGGTCCCCAACACCTGCCCGTCGGCCGCCTCCTACGGCACAGACGCCAACGGCATGGCGGTCCTGGTAAGATATATACGTATATGTATCTCTAGAAAATGATTCTCTCAAGGCTCCTGTATTAAACAATAAAGAAAGTAAGACATCTTCTTTTATACATTGTTTTCTTTCTGGCAGAATCCATCAATATGATCAACATTGATTATCTGGACTTGGTCCCTAAACTCATGTCCAGTCCAGTTTCTTTATTCTTTATTACGTCTGCTGAGAATAATGCTAGTTTATATGTGTCTTTGATTCAGAACGCCTGCCAGACTTTGTACCAGCGACTGGAGCCAATCAGGCAGAAGAACCCCAAAGGATCATGGGAGAGTTGGGTACGATTTGAGCGGAAAGGAAACCGTGAATTATCGGATTGTTGCTGTGGTGGAAAATTTGGAATTTCCATCATTTTAAATAACAAATATTTCTTTCATTTGTACCTCAGGTCAAAGCAGCATTTTTTGACAAAGTCAGTTTATCAGCAACTGGATTCTACAGGTACGACCTACCCATCTATTATAGTTATAGTTTTATATATATATAGTTCTGGTTCTGGTTCTGGTGCTTGGTGTGGACGGCCCTTACCCTCCTCCTGTGTGTCCCCAGAGGCCCGGACCTTTACATGGACTGGGACAAGATGGCTGGGCGGCCCTACGCTTACTTCACATTCGGAGTGTGTTTCTGCGAGGTGGAGCTGGACTGCCTCACCGGAGACTACCGGGTCAGAACCTTCACCATCCCAGCGTAACCCGGGGAAACCTGCACAATCTGACAGAGCGTTGTCGTTGTTGTTGTTGTGTCTCGTAGGCGGTGAGGACGGACATCGTGATGGACATCGGTCGGAGTGTGAACCCCTCCATGGACATCGGCCAGGTGGGTCTAGTCCAGGACAGAGATAGGTAACCATAGATACATGATGTCATGACTGAGAGGCAACCATAGGTACATGATGTCATAATACATAGGTAACCGTAGATACGTGACATCATAACTGATAGGTAACCATAGATACATGATGTCATAATTGATAGGTAACCATAGATACATGATGTCATAACTGATAGGTTACCATAGATACATGACGTAATGACTGGTATGCATGACGTCATGACTGATAGGTAACCATAGATACATGACATCATAACATAGATCCATGACGTCATAACTAATGGTATAACTGTCCTCCATCTTACTACTATATCTATGTAGGCAACCGTTAATATGAAAACTAAAAGGTCTATTTAGGTTTAAATGTTCCTGTCAACATCTCCCCTCTCCCTCCCTCCCTCTCATCCCTTCCTTTCTCTCTCTCTCCCTCCCTTTCTGTCTCTCTCTCTCCCTTTCTGTCTCTCTCTCCCTTTCTCTCTCTCTCTCCCTCCCTTTCTCTCTCTCTCTCTCCCTCCCTTCCTTTCTCTCTCTCTCCCTCCCTTTCTGTCTCTCTCTCTCCCCCCTTTCTCTCTCCCTCCCTCCCTTTCTGTCTCTCTCTCCCTTTCTCTCTCTCTCTCCCTCCCTTTCTCTCTCTCTCTCTCCCTCCCTTCCTTTCTCTCTTCTCTCTCCCTCCCTTTCTCCCTCCCTCCCTCCCCCTCCTCCCTTCCTTTCTCTCTCTCTCTCTCTCCCTCCCTTCCTTTCTCCCTCCCTCTCTCCCTCCCTCCCTCTCCTCCCTTTCTCTCTCTCTCTCTCCCTCCCTTCCTTTCTCTCTTCTCTCTCCCTCCCTTTCTCTCTCTCTCTCTCTCTCCCTCCCTTCCTTTCTCTCTTCTCTCTCCCTCCCTTTCTCCCTCCCTCCCCCTCCTCCCTTCCTTTCTCTCTCTCTCTCTCTCCCTCCCTTCCTTTCTCCCTCCCTCTCTCCCTCCCTTCCTCTCCTCCCTTCCTTTCTCTCTTTCTCTCTCCCTCCCTCCCTCCCTCTCTCCCTCCCTTCCTTTCTCTCTCCCTCTCTCCCTCCCTCCCTCCCTCCCTCTCTCCCTCCCTTCCTTTCTCTCTCCCTCCCTCCCTCCCTCCCTCCCTCTCCTCCCTCCCTCTCAGATTGAGGGAGCGTTCATGCAGGGTGTGGGTCTCTACACTCTGGAGGAGTTGAAGTTCTCCCCCTCTGGGCTCCTGTACACTCGCGGCCCGTCTCAGTACAAGATCCCCGCGGTCTGCGACGTGCCGCTTCGCTTCAACGTTTACCTGCTGCCGGACTCCCACAACCCCCACGCCATCTACTCCTCAAAGGTCAGGGGTCACGCTACAATACAATACTCCCACAACCCCCACGCCATCTACTCCTCAAAGGTCAGGGGTCACGCTACAATACAATACTCCCACAACCCCCACGCCATCTACTCCTCAAAGGTCAGGGGTCACGCTGCAATACAATACTCCCACGCCATCTACTCCTCAAAGGTCAGGGGTCACGCTACAATACAATACTCCCACAACCCCCACACCATCTACTCCTCAAAGGTCAGGGGTCACGCTACAGTACAATACTCCCACAACCCCCACGCCATCTACTCCTCAAAGGTCAGGGGTCACGCTACAGTACAATACTCCCACAACCCCCACGCCATCTACTCCTCAAAGGTCAGGGGTCACGGGACAATACACGTGTCACATGTGATCCACATGGAAACACATATGACGCAGTACAAGACAAAGGTGGAAGTGTGTGTGTGTGGGGGTGTGTGGGGGTGTGCGTGCGTGCGTGCGCGCGCGTGTGTGCGTGCGTGTGTGTGTATGTGTGCACGTGTGTACGTGTGTGTGTGTCTGTGTGTGTCTTTGCATGTGTGTGTGTGTGTGTGTGTGTGTGTGTGTGTGTCTTTGCGTGCGTGTGTGTGTGTGTCGTTGCGTGTGTGTGTGTGTGTGTCTGCGTGTGTGTGTCTGTGTGTGTGTGTGTGTCTGCGTGTGTGTGTCTGCGTGTGTGTGTCTGTGTGCGCGCGTGTGTGTGTGTGTCTTTGCATGTGTCTGTGTGCACGTGTGTGCGTGTGTCTGTGTGCGCATGTGTCTTTGCGTGTGTGTGTGTGTGTGTGTGTGTGTGTGTCTGCGTGCGTGTGTGTCTGTGTGTGTGTGTGTGTGTGTGTGTGTGTGTGTGTCTGCGTGTGTGTCTGTGTGTGTGTGTGTGTGTGTGTGTGTGTGTGTGTGTGTGTGTGTGTGTCTGTGTGTGTGTGTGTCTTTGCGTGTGCGAAGACAGAAAGGGAGCGACGAGAGAAGAAATGAAAGAACCGACTGTGTGACTGTACAGACAGTGAGTGACTTGGGTCCACGATGTGGTTCTGCAGGGCATTGGAGAACCTTCCCTCTTCCTGGGCAGTTCCGTGTTCTTCGCCATCAAAGACGCCGTGGCTGCAGCCCGCTCCGAGTCCGGTTTAGTCGGCCCGTTTCCCCTGGACAGCCCCGCGACGCCAGAGAGGGCCTGTCTGGCCTGCGCCTCCCCGTTCACTCAGAAGGTAAAAACGCTGGGTTTCCACAGGCAGCTCAGATTATTATTCTAAGTGTCTGAAAACTATCGCTAAACCCACCAGACTCCATGTAAATAATCACTACTTTTATCATGGTAAAACACACTTCATTCAAAGTCGACAGAAACTAAATAAAACTACCAAAAGCCGTCTTGGTTCATCTTTCCACTGTTCCAACAATCACCACTCTGGTTTAGTTGAAATAATCACTAATTTTACAGATTTGCATGTTATAATATCATGGCTCTGTGCACACTAAAAGTCCTGATTATTTACATGGAGTCTGGTGAGTTTGGTGATGGCGATCTCAGAGCTGTTTCTGGTTAAGAAAAAAGGATTTTACTCTTTTACAAAAAGGCCTATCTGTATCTTGTCAAAACCTTCAAATATTGCAAATAACAAAGCATATTGAAAAGGCCGCTATTGATTTATTAATTAGTGTTTGTTGTTGTTTTGTTTCCAGATTCCAGCCAGCACACCGGGATCTTTCACACCGTGGGCCTTAAACGTCTGAAACTGATAACACTGTTTGTGTTTATTTAATCAAACTAAAGATTGACAGACAATAATGCACTAATAATGACCTAATAATGCACTAATAATGAACTAATAATGCACTAATAATGAACTAATAATGAACTAATAATGCACTAATAATGAACTAATAATGCACTAATAATGAACTTATACTCTACAATACTCAATTTTTCTTTACATGCACACACAAACACACGGACACACACACACACAGACACACACACACACACAGACACGGACACACACACACACGGACACACACACATGGACACACACACACACACGGACACACACACACATGGACACACACACATACACACAGACACACACGGACACACACACATGGACACACACACACACGGACGGACACACACACGGACACACACACACATGGACACACACACATACACACAGACACACACACACACACACACAGACAGACACACAAGGACACACATGGACACACACACACACACACACACACACACACACACACACACAGACAGACACACAAGGACACACACGGGGACACACGGACACACGGACACAGACACATGGACACACACACACACACACACACACACACACACACACAGACAGACACACAAGGACACACACGGGGACACACGGACACACACGGACACACGGACACAGACACATGGACACACACACACACACACACACACACACACACACACACACACACACACACACACACACAGACAGACACGGACACACACGGACACACACGGACACACAGACACACGGACACAGACACAGACACACACACACACATAATGAACTAATAATGAACTTATACTCTATTAACGTTTCCTTATATGCACATTAGTAACAGACAACCAATGAATGAATGAATGAATGAATGAAGTGTGTATTTCCGTGCAGGCTGCTAGAAGCACACATGATTCAACATAAAACCCTGTCAGACCTGAAGAAATGATTTAATTACACATGTATTTCATTGTTTTATCCTACAGAACCACTATATCATTTAAATAATTAAAGAATAAATAACAGTTATTATTATATCAACCCAGTGTGTCCTCAATGTTCATTCACTTCATCCTGTTTCTAAACTTCTTCTTTTTCCACTTTTTTGACTCTTTTTCAATGTGTTTTTTTGGACATTTCTGTTGCTATTTTTGGATATTTTTATTGATTTTTATTGACGTTTTTGTGGCTTTTTTCAAATATTTTCGTCGAAATTCTGTCCGTTTTTTTGGGATGTTTCTGTCGAGTTTTTATAAATGTTTCAACACTTTATTTGATGTTTGTCTCCATCCTGTTTTGTTTTTGTATCTAACTGTTCTTCATCGTTATAGTTCCATAACATAACACACACGCACACGCACACACTTGGACACACACACACACACACACTTGGACACACACACACACACTTGGACACACACACACACACATTTGGACACACACACTTGGACACACACACACACACACTTGGACACACACACACACACTTGGACACACGCACACACACACACACACACTCTCGATAGATAGAGAGATAGATAGATATGGTCCTTTTAATTGATGCAGTTGTGACCCAATATTTAAAATAAATAAATCAAAGTGCCTTTGATTAAAAGTATCAAATTAAATGCATACATGTACACGTGATATGGTTACACAATACACCGTTCTAACCCTCTTCCTTTATTAAAATAACTAAACGTTTTACAACACAGATGTCAATGTGTGGAATATTCAAGTTGATCATCCATGGGAAAGCCCCTTTAAATCGCGCATGCGCAGAGGGCGGAGCCTGCGGAAGTCCTGACGGAAAGGTCTTTTTGTTTGGGCCGCCGAGAGAGAGTCGACACTTTGGCTTGATTCCCCTGGTTAATAACCGTTTTTTATCTGCATAACATTCGGTAAGTTCTTCTATTTCCACCGTGTCGGTGTCGTCTTGCACCTTAACCTCATCGTAAAGACGCCAATATGTCGGATTAGACGGTGTAAAATAACGTTTTTCACCCGGGGATATTGCCATCATGGGCGCTGCTTTTTACGTAGCGTTAGCATTAGCGTTAGCATCACTGCAGCTCACATAACCGTTACCTCAAGCTTGTCTCTATATTAATCCAAATTCCGTGATGACACTGACAGGAAGTTAAGTTTAATGGCAGCTCTGACCATCACGTTGGTGTATACTGTAACTTAAGCAGTGGTTAAGTAACGTAGCTGCATGGCTAGCCAGCTAGCAGGCCGGCTAACCAGCGCAGGCTCGGCGCATGGTAAGGCCCGGAGTTACGCTGCGTTCGAGCGCTCCTCGGATTTTCCCGTTGCGGCGTGTTCATGAGCTTTAAATCGTAATATGGGAACCGCATGGGCGCTATAAAGATGTGCTGTCTTATAACTGAGTGTTTAATCAACAGCTGGTTCCAGGAGTTATTCCCAGTGTGAAGTTTTATAATCGTGATTTTCTCTAAATTAACTGATGTATTGCTTTGTCACACTTTGTATCAGTTGCAATGCTAATAATAAATTATCTAAGTAATTTATGTCACTATGTGTGGACAGCAACTACGTGTTTCAACCTAAAACCGTATTATAAATGTGAGCAAAATAATTGACGTGAATTTTCCCAGTCGGGAACTATTTTGTTTGATTATTCCAACACGACTTGAACGCAGTATTAGCGAAATGCTAACCAGCGGTAGCTCGGAGAATCCCTCATAATATCCGAGCCGATTCTTTATCCTTCACCCCCCAAAAAGTCACCACAACATTACCGTCTCGGGGTCATACTTATGGAGAACACACACTTCAATCCATCTGATTAATTACAGCCACCAGCTCCATTGTTCCTCCTCTTGTTGTCCGGGTTGTCTTCCTTTGCTTTAACGTTATTTATGGAAGACATTAAAAGGTGAAAATGGAGAACATGTTAACTTAAAGTTATCACCGTGGAACTTCCCGAGTTAATTACTTGGAATAGGACGATGTTTATATGTATTACGAGTTTTTCTGAAATGTTACGCTTAAATGTGTAAACGTGCTGCTATGTTGAGTGCTAATTTGCACGCATTTCAAGAACAAAAATGGCGAAAAAACAACTTATTTCTAGAATTTCATTGGCATACATTCCCTGCAGCTTGTTTCATGCTCGATACTGGACCAATGTCAAATCAAACGCACACACCAACACACACACGCACACACACACACACATACATACACACACACAGAGAGAGAGATGCAGACACATACATACACACACACAGAGAGAGAGATGCAGACACACACATACACACACACACACAGACAGATGCACAGACACACACAGACAAAGGCACAGACACACACACTCACACAGATGCAGACACACATACACACAGATGCACAGACACACACAGACAAAGGCACAGACACACTCACTCACACAGATGCAGACACACACACACACAGACACACACACACACAGAGACAAAGGCACATACACACAGATGCAGACACACACACACACACACACACACACACAGACAAAGGCACAGACATACACACACAGACGGATGCACAGACACACACAGATGCAGACATACACACAGACAGATGCAGACATACACACACAGACAGATGCACAGACACACACATACACACAGACACACACCGTGACACACACACCAACACAACAGACGGACACAAAAAAAAGGGTAAATAGGGTAGAAAGATTTGAAAAAGACGGTGAAGTTCTCATGTTTGTTGGCTCATGTTAACGTGTAGCCTGCACAGCTTTGAGTAAACGTTAACGTCTGTCCTTTCCCTTTTCAGGGTGTCTTTTATGAGTAATCAAAAGCAGCAAAAGCCGACGCTAACTGGCCAGCGGTTCAAAACGAGGAAAAGAGGTTTGTGTTGTGTGCTCTCTGTGTACAAATCTTTCTTTATTCCATGAAGTGTTTATTCTGAATCCAATGTGTCTAATCCCGAGTGTTTGTGTTGTTGCACAGATGAAAAGGAGAGATTTGACCCTACTCAGTTTCAAGAAAGTATCGTACAAGGCTTGAATCAAACTGGCTCTGATTTGGAAGCGGTCGCGAAATTCCTTGATGCCTCTGGCGCCAAGCTTGACTACCGTCGCTATGCAGAGACTCTCTTTGACATCCTGGTGGCTGGCGGGATGCTGGGTGAGACACACACTTTAAAGGGCAGTGTGAGATAAACACACATACATTTTGAATTATTGTGCATTATTTTACTTGTGTGCCACAACGTGAATGTAAGGACCTGTAAATGAACTCTCTTTTGCTTGCGTTTTGGTGTCCGATGCAGAAATGTTTAGATCTGGCATGTGTAGTAGGTGTTAACGTGGCGCGCAGTGGCTCAGGAGGGTAGCGCGGGGGTCTACCAATTGTAAGGCCGGTGGTCCGATCCCTGGCCCCCTGCAGTCTACAGGTCAAAGGAACGGAAGCGTTCGCCCCGAATGTGTGAATGTTTATTTTTTTATTACATGTCATTTAGCTGACGCTTTTATCCAAAGCGACTTACAATTGCTATATCTCAGAGGTTACACGTCTCTGGAGCAACTAGGGGTTAAATGCCTTGCTCAGGGACACATTGGTTGATGCATCGCAGCGGGAATCAAACCTGGATCTCCCACACCAAAGGCATGTGTCATATCCGCTGCGCCATCCCCACCCCGCCTGATGGCGCCACCGCCTTGCATGGCAGCCTCAGTCTGATTACTGAAGACTAGAAAAGAGCCATATGAATGCAGACATTCATCTTTTTTAAGCAGTTGAGCAAAACAAAGTCATTCATAAAACTGTGCTGGGGACAGGAAGTAGATCATCAGTGTTATTAAAGCCAGTAGCTCCAGTTTTGACTCATATGTTGGTATTTTTGTTTTCTCTCCTGCAGCCCCGGGCGGGACTCTATCCGACGACTTGACCCGCACAGAGTTCTGCCTCTTCACGGCACAAGAAGACCTGGAAACAATGCAAGCATACGCTCAGGTAGATATAAAATATCAGCCATCAGTGACTACGTTTACATGCACATAATAATCCGGTTTTTGCCTTTACTCCAAAAAGACGACATTCCCAGGAAGCTGTTTCCACGGCCAATGAAAGAATATGTTCCACTAATATTCTTGTTTACATGTAGCCGTGCTAAACAACATTCAGTGTGTTCCAGCGGTGGAAAACTGCTCCAACAAGTCGGTGGAGGACTAGTTGGAGCGTGTTAACACAGCGTCCCTCTTTCATTCCTTCAACCAGCTTCTAGAGAAGATCGGCTCATATCCAGGAACACGTTGATATCAGAGTCTCTGATCATGTTTACAAGTAGCTGTTTGTTTTCTTTTGGACATGCAGCCGGACTCACTTGAACTGTTGCTGCTTGGTTTGTGTACAACAACCACAGCGAGCCGCAAACTACAGTAAAACCCCCAATTGAGACGCTGTGTACGTGTCCCAAGAATGCCTCTAAAACCTGAATAATACCAGAATATAACGCACGCTTAGGGCTCATTTACGCCAAAAAGCAGCGACTCTCCGCAGGTAGACGGCGTTAGACTTACTGTTCCCTGTCAGATCGTTTTATAGATCTCAACATGAAGGCAGCGTTCTTGTGGCAGAGATGGAGGCGGTGATGCTTCCTGTACGGGACTCTCACGCCGCCTCGAGGCTGATTGCCAGGTACATGATTGGCCACAGCAGTGTGGCCAATCATGTACCTGCGTTTGTTTGAGTGCTCATATGATGATGTCATTCTGAGTATTAGTGTGCATGTAAACAGGCTTATTGATCCACGTCCTCTTCCACTTCAGATCTTGGTGAAAGCAACCCGAAATCCTTCACGTACAACCTACAGACATTTGATTTTTGTGCAGGTGTTTAAGCACCGAGGTAACTTTTTAAATGTCTTTTTCACCCCCCAAAAAATAAGGTTTTTAACAAGCTGATCAGGCGTTACAAGTACCTGGAGAAGGGTTTCGAAGAGGAGATCAAGAAGGTGAGTGATGGATAACTTGTGTGTGTTCTGTTGTCTTTAAACTGAGCTCATAACTTGTGCTGGTCTCTGAGATGCAGGCTGTCATTTTAATGTGCCGTTGATTAACGCTGATGTGTTCACAATAACTCGGCATGTGTTAAACAGCGACGTCCTCGGGCAAGACATTAAAAATACACCAACGCGTGTTGGCTGGAGCCTTTCTTGGGGTGTAGCGACACAAAGGGAACCTCAACGTGTTTCTAGCTTACACACACACTCTCTCTCTGTCTGTCTTTTTTTTAGTAGTTAATTAAACCAATAACAGTGTAGCGATGCCTCAGGCTAATTACTAATAACCAGTGTTAATTTTGACAACAAATTCTGATTTAGTCTTTTGAATAACACACCATTTAGTTTTAGTCTCATTTAAGTCATCTGAAATCTTTTAGTCTTAGTCTAGTTTCTTGCCCAATCACCACACACACACAATACTTCAATTTGAGGAGATTGAATATTTATACTCATTAATTCAGCGAGACAATCGTATAATCAATACAGTTCAGAGGTGGTTTCCTTTAGCTTCTATTTTATTCCAAGTTTAGCAGAAACACGGTGGTTTATCTGATAAAATAACCTTCGCGTGTATTCCTGGATGAGTCGTCTGTAAATGTCGCTTCAAGTTGGTGGTGTTTTTCCCAGCGATCGTTGCTCCACGCGGTTTACAGGCGGTCTTGTTGTCATATGTGAAGCGTGACCAGATGTCGTCCTAGACCGAGCTGTTGTTAATGAGAGCTCCTGTGTAACTGCTGCTGCTGCGTTTGTTCAGCTAGCTGTTGCGCCTGCATTTGCCGCGGCTTTTTAAAAAGGCTCCGCTGTTTCTGCATAGATCAACCTACCCTCAAAGATTCGCTCTGATTGGATCTCTTCCCAACTTGTCCCACAGAAAGAGTAGTTCTGATTGGATCTCTTCTCCATTCGTCCCGCCCCTAACATTTTCGTCTCATTTTTATTCGTTGACTAAAGTGTCAGTTATATTTCGTCATAGTCTTCGTCATCATTCTGACTTTTTATTTAGTTTTTATTTAGTTTTCGTCCGTGAAAAAGGTTCGTTGACGAATATTTTTCGTCACAGTCTTCGTCGACAAAATTAACACTGCTAATAACTACTTTTCTCTTCCCGTCCTCTGCAGTTGCTGCTGTTTCTTAAAGGGTTCACTGAGTCCGAGCGCAACAAGCTGGCCATGCTGACCGGCATCCTGCTGGCCAACGGCAACATATCGGCCTCCATCCTCAACAGCCTCTACAACGAGAACCTCGTCAAAGAGGGTGAGGAGGAACTCTCTGCCGTCTGCTCCTGCTTATTATTATGCAAACGGTCGATGCAGACGTTGCATTGAGGAACAACGGAAACGTGACGTGTCTTCCTGTTTTGATTTTGTTCAGGAGTGTCTGCGGCCTTCGCCGTCAAGCTGTTCAAGTCGTGGATCAACGAAAAGGACATCAACTCTGTTGCTGGCAGTCTCCGTAAAGTGGGCATGGACAACAGGCTTATGGTAGGTAACCATCTCAGTCCTCCACGCGCTTTGGACGTCAGGGTTCAACGGTAACGCCCGACGGCCCGGGAAAGTGGAACGCCACGTCGGCAAAGTCAACGTAGCGACCCAGTCGCCCGTTAACCCTCGTGTTGTCTTCCAGTCCGTCATGAATTTGTTTAAAATTGAACATTTTTGGCACTTTTCTCAACACTTTTTTTAAATTCATGGTCATTAAACCTAATTTAAATGACATCATACTTAATTTTGAGTTAAAAAAGCAGAAATTATGAATTGTTTTGACTAATAGTAACACTTAAAATGCTATCAAATTGACTAAAACACTCAAAATTCAATGAAAGTAATGATTATTTGTACCTGCAAAGATTGTTATACGGGTTCCATACAACGTACATCACGCATCAGAGTTATTTTGGGGCAGTTTGGTTGCAAGAAACCCAGATTTCTGATATAAAGAACAAATTTGACCCTATAGGACAACACCAGGGTTAAGCATCATCGCGTCATTGATGATGATCACTGTTCTCTTTAACCGTCCGAGAACGCTGTTTTTTACGCTTTTGACGTAATTGATGGTTTTGACGTTTTTAGACTATTTCGTTCAGGTTTTTGTAACGTTTCTTTCTCTGGGATTTTGACTTTGACGGAATTTTTTTATTATTTCCATTTGCAAATTCTTCATACTTATTAAATTATTAAAAGCAACAACACTACTATTAACATTTCTATTTTTTTTTTAATTTCATTTATTTTATTTCTTCATTTATTTTAGTTTTTTTTTGCACTTATGTATGTTTGTTTTTTTTCATTTTGCTTCATACTTATTCTTTTTTTGTGTAACTTATATTGTCATTTGTTTATTAACTGTATATACCTGTCAGGAAATGTCATGTATATTGATTAAAATGGTTAAATTGAAGCAAAATGGAAATAAAATTTAAAAAAAAACATAAGTGCAAAAAAAACTAAAAATAAATAAATGAAGAAATAAAAAAAAAATCGGACATGTTATAATGTTAATAATAGTGTTGACGCTTTTGACAGGATGTTTTTTCTTCGAAAACACTATTTGTAAAGAGGCCAGTGAATTTATTTTGGCAAGTAGTCCCCGACCGTACCCGTGGAAAACAACCGTAGCGTTGAACCCTGACTTTGGTTTAAATTGTCCCGTTTGTTTGTACGTCGTTATTCCAGATGTCGTGATTTAGTCTAACCTGAAACCATCTCCGCCCCCCAGGAACTCTTTCCTGCCAACAAACGGAGCTGCGAGCATTTTTCTAAGTACTTCACCGACGCCGGGCTCAAGGAGTTGTCCGACTTCGCCCGCAACCAGCAATCCATCGGCGCGCGCAAGGAGCTGCAGAAGGAGCTGCAGGAGCAGATGGCCCGCGGCGACCCTCAGAAGGAGGTGAGCTTGCTGCAACTAACGTCATATCCCGTTCGCTGTTCAAGTGAAAGTCTTAATCGACATCAGTAACGGCCCTGTATATGTATGTATGGGTCGACCCCCTGCTGTGGCGTTTAGTGGCCGATAAGGAAGCTCTAACCCAGCGGCGTTCTTCTCCCCGTTTGGATCAGATTATCGCCTTCACCAAAGAGGAGATGAAGAAGTCCAACCTGTCGGAGCAGGCCATGATCAACATCATCTGGACCAGCGTGATGAGCTGCGTGGAGTGGAACAAGAAGGAAGAGCTGGTGACCGAACAAGCCATCAAACACTTGAAGGTATGCAACGCTGTACCGGGCTGTACTGTAACCCTACAGGACTAATGGTCAGCGTCAGTCAGCGCCCACTGAAAGTTTACTCAGATTATTATTCTTAGTGTCTGACAGCATTAAATTATCCCTACAGAGATAGAGCTTTTAGTTGCAGAAGAAACAGCTCTGAGGTCGCTAGCACTAAACCCACCAGACTCCATTTAAATAATCAGTACTTTTAGCGTGTGTAGAGCCAGCATATTTCCACATGTAAATCTGTAAACTATGCGTTTATTTCAGCCAAAATCAGAGTGGTGATTATTAAAACAGTGGAAAGATGAACTAAAACTGCTTTTCATAGTTTTATTTAGTTTCTGTCGACTTTGAATGAAGTCTGTTTTACGATGATAAAAGTAGTGATTATTTACATGGAGTCTGGTGGAGTTTGGCAAACGCAATTTCACGGATGTTTTTATGTTAAAAAAAGGGATTTTATCAGACAATTGCAGTCTGTCTCTATAGTGTCTGCTTACTCAGGTTGTTAATCTGTACGTGTAATGCATTGTAACTCCTGAAAGAGAGCTTTCTGAGTGCTGATGTCCGTCTCTCTCCTCTTGACGTGGCGTCACGTTTGCGCAGCAATACAGCCTCCTGCTGAAAGCCTTCACCTCCCAGGGTCTGTCCGAGCTCAGCCTGCTGCTGAAGATCCAGGAGTACTGCTACGACAACATCCACTTCATGAAGGCCTTCCAGAAGATCGTGGTGCTCCTCTACAAAGGTCGGTGTCGCGCCGCATTCAGCCAACCGTCTGAACTTTACACGCGTATATTCCTCGTACGGTCCGTGCAGCCCTAATGTCCTCCCAAAGGCACTTTTCTTACCCGGGATTTCCCTGATAAGCAACAACGAGTATGTTTACATGCACACGTGTTGTTCCGAATGTGACCATAATCCCAGTTTGATTCAGGTCATGTAAACGGCATATTCAGATTAAGGCCTGTTTCTGAATGTAGCATTTCTCAGATTAAGACGTATGATTCAGGTTTAGAGGAATTCTTTATACATGTACACAGCGCATTCAGAATCTGCGTCTCAATCAGGGTTTTTACTGCAGTTTGTGACAGTTTACGGTTGTTGTGGCTGCTTTCTACATTTTTGCGGCTCATTCCTGTTTTTTTGCGGCTCCTATCTATGTTTTGTGGCTCATTTCTACGTTGCTGCGGCTCATTTTTACGTTTTTGTGGCTCATTTCTACGTTGTTGCGGCTAATTCATGTTTTTTGCGGCTCCTATCTACGTTTTGTGGCTCCTTTCTATGTTGTGGCTCCTTTCTACATTTTTGCGGCTCATTTCTACGTTGCTGCGGCTCATTTTTACGTTTTTGCGGCTCATTTCTACGTTTTGTGGCTCCTTTCTATGTTGTTGTGGCTCCTTTCTACAGGTTTTTGGCAATGAGCCGACGTTTTTGAGAAGCTTGTTGTTGCTTGTGTTCACAAGCTCCAACAAGTCCTCCACTTTGAAAAAATTGTATTTTGCAGGGCTGCATGTAAACGGGAATATTAGAGGAACCATGGAAACGGCTTAGTCGGAAATGGCTTCTTTTTTGGGATAAGGGCGAAAACTGTAATATGTGCGTGTAATCCGAGCCACAAGCGGCCTGTTTTTTCTTGTTTGCAAATATGTGGGGGCACTTTGAATGAGCGTTGACGCTGTCCTTTCTCTGGTAACAGCGGATGTTCTGAGTGAAGAGGCCATACTGAAGTGGTACACCGACGCCCACGTTGCCAAGGGGAAGAGCGTTTTCCTAGAGCAGATGAAAAAATTCGTGGAGTGGCTGAAGAATGCCGAGGAAGGTAAAGAAACAAAATGATCAATATAACGCACAATCTTTAACCCTAAGGTAATAATATAGCCTGATCAATTCATCTACCACACGATCTTCTTGCTAAGTATATTTCAAAAGGTAGCCAATTATTATTCCAAGTGTCTGACATTATGAAAGCGTCCCTTCAGAGACCTTTTAGTTAAAGAAGAAACAGCTCTGAGGTCGCTATCACTAAACCCACCAGACTCCATGTAAATAATCACTACTTTTAGCGTGTATAGAGCCAGACTCCATGTAAATAATCACTACTTTTAGCGTGTATAGAGCCAGACTCCATGTAAATAATCACTACTTTTAGCGTGTATAGAGCCAGACTCCATGTAAATAATCAGGACTTTTAGTGTGTATAGAGCCAGACTCCATGTAAATAATCACTACTTTTAGCGTGTATAGAGCCAGACTCCATGTAAATAATCAGGACTTTTAGTGTGTATAGAGCCAGACTCCATGTAAATAATCACTACTTTTAGCGTGTATAGAGCCAGACTCCATGTAAATAATCACTACTTTTAGCGTGTATAGAGCCAGACTCCATGTAAATAATCACTACTTTTAGCGTGTATAGAGCCAGACTCCATGTAAATAATCACTACTTTTAGCGTGTATAGAGCCAGACTCCATGTAAATAATCAGGACTTTTAGTGTGTATAGAGCCAGACTCCATGTAAATAATCACTACTTTTAGCGTGTATAGAGCCAGACTCCATGTAAATAATCAGGACTTTTAGTGTGTATAGAGCCAGACTCCATGTAAATAATCACTACTTTTAGCGTGTATAGAGCCAGACTCCATGTAAATAATCAGGACTTTTAGCGTGTATAGAGCCAGACTCCATGTAAATAATCAGGACTTTTAGCGTGTATAGAGCCAGCATATCTCCACATGTAAATGGGTGAATTAAGGGTTTATATCAACCAGACCAGAGTGGTGATTGTTGGAACAGTGGAAAGATGAACCAAGACGGACTTTGGTAGTTTTATTTAGTTTCTGTCCTCTTTGAATGAAGTGAGTTTTACGACGATAAAATCACTGATTATTTACATGGAGTCTGGTGGGTAAAGCGTACGCAATTTCACAAATGTGTTTTTTTATTTGTTTTTTTGCGTGCAGTGTAGCCGGCCTGTAAGCGGCTGATGGATGATGAAATATTGATTATATATTTTTTTGTCTGCAGAGTCGGAGTCGGAGGAAGAAGAGACTGACTAAAGCCTCCACCGCCAGATGAGCTCTTTCTGCCCATTTTTCTTTTTTTATATACAAGTAGCAGCAGGAGCAGTAGAACGTTTTCTTTTTTTTTTTCTTCCTCCTTTCACTTCCTGTTACTTCTATATCCCCCCCCCCCCCCCCCCCAATGGACACACATGCGCGCGTACTCTGACACATTTAAAGTAAATTAACAAAACGTACTGTGTTTGTGTCGCGGCTCACAGTGGAAGCGGAAAACGATGACTACTTCCCCCCTCCTGTTTTTGTTGTTGGGGGGGGTAGTATTCTTACTGTTCTTCTGTAATTTGGATACTAAACATTCCAGTGATCTCGATGCCGCTACTCGTACCAATCACAAACAGGATCTGATATTCAAGCTCGCGTTTTTGAGACTATGAAGCCGAGAAAAATGCAGTTTTTGCTCTTCTTCCCTTTTTTTTTTTTGACTTTTATTTCGCCCCCCAGCTCATGTTTTTGGCTTCCTGTCCGGTCCTAAGCTCCGCCTTCTTTTTCTTGACTTTTGGGTAAGCCCGTAACCACGTTTCTAGATCAGTCTGTCAGAAGACACGCCCCCCACCTCCCATCTGTCAGATGCCTGATTATTATTGGTTTCTACTTTCTTTAATCTGATATAAACCGATTGACTTTTTTATGAAAATAAAGGATTATTCAAATGGTTCATCTGTGGTCTTTTGGCTTTTTCTCCAACGTGTTTATTACACAACTGCCCTCTTATTGTGATGCAAGACTTTGTACTATTAAGAAATCGTATTTCTTAAGCCTCTGACCACCAACCAGACGGCTCTGACCACCAACCAGACGGCTCTGACCACCAACCAGACGGCTCTGACCACCAACCAGACGGCTCTGACCACCAACCAGACGGCTCTGACCACCAACCAGACGGCTCTGACCACCAACCAGACGGCTCTGACCACCAACCAGACGGCTCTGACCACCGACCAGACGGCTCTGACCACCGACCAGACGGCTCTGACCACCGACCAGACGGCTCTGACCACCGACCAGACGGCTCTGACCACCGACCAGACGGCTCTGACCACCGACCAGACGGCTCTGACCACCGACCAGACGGCTCTGACCACCGACCAGACGGCTCTGACCACCGACCAGACGGTTCTGACCACCAACCAGACGGCTCTGACCACCAACCAGACGGTCGACCGGCGGCAGTAAAGCCAGTCGGACTGATCAGTCTCCCCGAGTCGGTCCAAAAAGTTCCTCAGAACACACCGAAGAGACGCCGACTTGACAAAGTGACAAAAATGTCCAAGAAGTGGCTAAAATGTCAAAAACGTCAAACAAGATCTTCATCAGATTTTGAGACTGTTCGTCACGCTCATCCCGCTCGCCGGCTTTCCACCAAATTGTCAGAAAGTAGCGTGGATGGTTCCATACGACGCTCTTCACAAAGTACGTACACGCTTCATTGAATTTGGATGTTTTATTCTATTTTATAGCATTGGGAAAAAGACAAAAGAATGTTGAAGAAAGTGACAAATGTCAGAAAAAGCTTTAAAAAATTGACAAAAATAGATATATATCTGCTAATATGTTGGATTCAAGGTAAGGTGATGAAAAAGTCCACCAATCAGAAATAATAAATGCTGAAAAAGATTTTTTTTAATTATTTTTTTCAGTTATATGTTGCAGTAGAGCTGGGCAATATATTAATATATCATGATATGAGAATATATATTGTCTCAGAGTTTGGATATCGTAATATGGCATAAGTGTCTTCCTGGTTTTAAAGGCTGTATTACAGTAAAGTTTGTCATTTTCTGAACTTACCAGACTGTTGTAACTCTTCTATTATTTACATTTACCCACTTACTCATTATATCCACATGACTGATGATTATTTATCAAAAATCTCATTATGTAAATATTTTGTGAAAGAACAAATAGTCAACACTACAATATCGTTGCGCTATCGACATGGAGGTTTTTGGTCAAAAATAGTGATATTTGATTTTCTCCATATCGCCCGGCCCTACGTTGCAGGTTATACGTATATATTTACTATATATATATATATGTGTGTATATATATACGGTGCTTAGGCCTTGGCGTCATGTAGAACCAACTATTTTATTAGTGGGTGAAGTCTCTCTCAGAGACACAATTCTTAGAAATACATCTTTGCAGACAAACAAAAAGAAGACTGTTGGATGATTAGTTTAATTTTTTTATTTGTTTTGTTACAAAAATACATTTATCTTCAAGCAGCTTTTTGTGCAAAAAAAGGACACAATTGTCAGGTATTCAAGTAGGTTAGTATACAGTCATGTTACACATTAGATTCAGAGGTAGGCCTTCATGTTCTCAACGTCTGTCTGAGGTAGTGTGCAACCTTTCATCCACGTGTGCTGTAGAATAAACATCCAGGTAAAGGGTTGGGTATCTCCCATACCGGGGCTACAACAATACTGTTAAAACGCTGCCTAATGGGTAAAAAAGTCAACATTTTTTCGACTTTTCTGTCACGTTTTCCAATTTTTTTTAAGAAATTTCCGATGTTTTTTCGCGTTTCTTTTCTGCCTTTTCAACGTTTTTTAAAAAAACAAAACATTTCTCTGCGCTTTTCCCAACATATTTGACAGTTATTTTGGAAAAATGTGTGAATCACGTTGACATAGCCTAGTTAGGTCTTAGTCTTGTAAAGTCTCCCTGACGGTAAAAACAATCCCTGCGTAACTTTGAATGCAGCACGAGGCTTACCAGTTTCAAGTGAACGCACCATTGACCTGTTTGTGCGGTTTTCCAGACAGCAGCGTCTGCAGACTGTTGTACTTCCCGCTGTGGGAATCCTCTAAAGCGAGATCCAGTACACACTTGTACTTGTTAAGCTGTCGGCATGGTAACTGTGTTTAACCCAGGAAGAGATGTGACGGGTTGCTATTCTGCCCGGTAGATACCGTACGGGTGGTTTGATCTCCAGATTCTGATACCCAACCCTGTCCGGTTGATTGTAAAACAGGAGTGTGTCCAACTCAGTTTCCTAGAGGGCCAAACTGGAAAATGAGAATCACATCGAGCGCCAGACACGTAGAGTTTATTGCTCATGAAAAAGTAAAATGACGCGCGCCCGGGTAGCTCAGTTGGTAGAGCACGCGCCCATATATAGAGGTGTACTCCTCAACGCAGCGGCCCAGGTTTGACTCCGCCCTGCTGCATGTCATTCCCCCCCAATCTCCCCTTTCATGTCTTCAGCTCTCCTGTCAAGAAATCACTACTTTTAGCGTGTATAGAGCCAGACTCCATGTAAATAATCAGGACTTTTAGTGTGTATAGAGCCAGACTCCATGTAAATAATCAGGACTTTTAGCGTGTATAGAGCCAGACTCCATGTAAATAATCACTACTTTTAGTGTGTATAGAGCCAGACTCCATGTAAATAATCAGGACTTTTAGTGTGTATAGAGCCAGACTCCATGTAAATAATCAGGACTTTTAGTGTGTATAGAGCCAGACTCCATGTAAATAATCAGGACTTTTAGCGTGTATAGAGCCAGACTCCATGTAAATAATCACTACTTTTAGTGTGTATAGAGCCAGACTCCATGTAAATAATCAGGACTTTTAGCGTGTATAGAGCCAGACTCCATGTAAATAATCACTACTTTTAGTGTGTATAGAGCCAGACTCCATGTAAATAATCAGGACTTTTAGCGTGTATAGAGCCAGACTCCATGTAAATAATCACTACTTTTAGCGTGTGTAGAGCCAGACTCCATGTAAATAATCAGGACTTTTAGCGTGTATAGAGCCAGACTCCATGTAAATAATCAGGACTTTTAGCGTGTACAGAGCCAGACTCCTGCTGCATGTCATTCCCCCCCAATCTCCCCTTTCATGTCTTCAGCTCTCCTGTCAAAGGCCTAAAAATACCCAAAAAAATTAATCTTAAAAAAAGAAATATATCTGTATTATTAGTATATCTCATATAGTCTGGTACCTTACAGTTTGGTCTACAAGAACGTCGAAGAAAATGCCAAAATGCAACGAATAGCGATGGAAAAACCGTAAAACTTTGTAAAAAGTGACAAAAGCTAGACGGGCCAGAATTCATTATGAATTTTAAGTCATATAGGATCAAAATGTTACAGTTTTTATCGCTTTTGACCTCTTATATAAGGTTTTCATGAAGTTCTTGTATTTCTTTTGACGTTTTTTTAATGCCATTTTCTGTTTTTTAGAGCTTTTGACTTCTTTTTTAAATGCTTTTTTATGTTGTTTAAATTGGCGAGGTACCGGATTTAACGAAAAGCAACAAAAAAACATCAAAAACTTTGTAAAAAGTGACAAAAACTAAACAGATCTAAATGTATTGTGGACTGAAACTGACACAGAGGCCGGACCAGAGTCTCGGGGGGTCTTTGAGTTCGACACACGTGTTGTACAGTACAAGGATTATATTCATATATTCTCCAGAACCTGATGCTCTTTTGCATGCCGTGTGCACACAAAAACTTTTTTAGCATTTTTTGAAAGTGATAGAGATTGTGCAACGATGCAAAAGTAAACATTTCAACACACACTGCAAATATCTAAACATGTTTCATCTTCAAAATAAAGCTGCAGTTACCCTTAAACTCAACTGACAGCATGTGAGGGTGACGAGGCTTTTTTTTTTGGCGTTGGGCATGAGGAGGGGGGGGGGGGGACCGAAATAGCCCCCGTCAGGTGCAACTTTACACATGGGCTCCGGTTACAGCTCAACCAAAACACAGCGGCTCAGAAGCACAGCGGCGCCGACACAAAGTGCTTTTCAGTGTTAATTTGTTGTTCTAGTCTAATCCAAAAATAAATATATATTTATATATGTACAAAGTCCTACAGGTGTACATGTAAACAAGGTGAAGGTGGACTTCCTGGTGCGTCACACAGCGGCCGAGTGTTTCCCCCCGTCTCGGAGCTGCAGAGGCAAACACACAGGAGTCAGACTGGGACAAAAAAGTCTCAAATTAGTACAATAAATAAATAAATAAAAAGTATTGTAGGTCCTAAATGCTACATCTAGTTGAAATGTTTCTGCAGCGCTTTGTTTTTTTTATTTTATGTGTTGTAGTTCTTTCTTTTGTAGTCCAAATATAATCTGCTGCCAATAGAAAACCAGTCCTATAATCAGACGATTGCTGTCCCAGCCTCCGACGTCGTCGTCGTTGTTGTTGTTGTTAATGGTGCGTTCTTTTTGCCTCGGAAGTCGGAGGTCGCAACTGGGAATGACGTCACACACGAGTTGAATGCGTTCTTTTTGCAAGTCTGATTTCCATTGTTTTCATTAGCTCTCGCCAGGTTAGCCGTTGTTAGCAACGCCAGTTTAAACAACGTATACGCTGTTTTTTTTGTGCATACAAACCGCGTGACAACACAGATAGAAGACAGCGCTGCGTGTACGACTGATTTAGAGAGACACAAATAACACAGAAGTGCTTATAACTGTATGTTATAACTATGTTACTACAGCTTTCACAACTGTCGATACAGGGGGCAGCCATGTTGGATTTTCAGCTCGGGTACCTCGGTGGATGTACGAGTTCCGAACTCGTAAACACGAGGTCAGGGGGCGTGTTTACAACTTTGACCTCGTAAAATACGAGTTGCGAGGCAAAAAGAACGCACCATTGGGTGTCACTGCGCGATGTGAGTCGAGCGGCGATGTGAGTCGCGCATGCGTCACTTTGGGACGAGTAGCCTACAAGATGCTAACGGCATGCTAACACGTGTTTGAAATGACTGCTGGCTACAAGTTAGCATTCAGACACAACAAAGGCCGTCACCTGAACGGCGTTTTGAGCTAACGTTGGCAACCAAACAAGCATAGATAGCTACAACGTTTTTTGAAATGATTGTCATCTTCTGTTATTGTTTGTAAAGAGAAAAGTTTATTTTATGGATTTCACAAATTTCAGTGTGACACGTTATGCCGTAAACCGTTTAAATCTGAGCACGCTCGACTCACATCGCACTGTGACATGCGTCTTAAATTTCATTCCTAATGATCTTCTGTTTTGCCTGTTTTATAAAGCATAAAATAGGGTTATATCAGCCACTTCTTGGTAAATCGTTTGGGACAATAATACAATACCATATATGCCTTTATATATGGTATAATTATATTTATATATATATATCTTCTAAGCCAACTTCATTCCAACTCATCACCGCTAGTTTTACACTTATGTTTGTAATTCATGGTTAATGACCCTCATTTATATTAAATTATGCCTAATTTTGAGTTAAAAACACAGACATTATGAATTACTTCAGCTAATAATTAAGATCAGAGGAGCGTACGTTGATGCATAATTACAGCAGCTTTATGTATGGAACCATCCGTGTTATTTTTGGGCAATTTGGTTGAAAGAAATCCATATTTTTGATACAGAAACTTTGAAAGCGGGTCAAATTTGACCCAAGGACACACACGAGTTAAACAGTATTTAAAAGTCTTGACTTGGTGAATCCCTTGTACCCTGACAACACTAATGGGCTTCTACATCAGCCCTGGAATGAGATTTTTGTAGTTTTAACCAACGCTGAGTCTAGAAGAAAAACACATACAGTAACTGAACTTTGCCTGAATAATTTCCTATTGAAACTTTATTTTTTCATTCAGAAAATAAAAGTTTACTTGCAAAACGTAATGAGCTAAATAATAATTTTCTGGATTATTCTGTTTTTGTGCTCATTGGGAGCCGGAATCATAATCACGATTACATTTTGATTAAGTGCACAGCCCTAAGAAGAGGAGTCGGTGTAACAGTGTAACTGAGTCGAGCTCTTATTTTAACAGCCTGTTTTCATCTTGTGTTGTCAATCACTAGAGAAACAGGTGCAGCCCAAATCATCTATAAACCACCCGCCAAAATCAGATGGTTGAAGCTGTTTATACATCTGAATCACACAGAAAGCTCTGTTACTGGATGCTTTGGGCCTTTGAGAGGGATTTCAACATTAAGAAAGGGGTTCTGGGTCATAATCTGTCAGATATAAGACTTATTCCTGAAATCCAAGTAATGTTGAGGCAAAAATAACCTTTCAGGGACTAAGAGACGTTCCCATACAATGTCCTTAATTAATTATGAACCTGCTAAACCACCTGTGCTGTGTTGTCTCAAATAAGATCCTCATCTTTTGGGACACTCAGTTTTTGGAACATAATGTGGGACACTACCCCTCAGAGACTTGGCAGGTGGAAAAGTGCATTTTGTAAGTTGTACTGCTCCTTTAAAAAGGTATTCCAACAGGTAGATAGAAGACTGTTAAATACATAATCTGGTTATTTTGAGGCTGAGTGGAAAGTTTGGCAAGGGGAACAGTGCATGTTACGGTTAGTGTACCGTCCTTACCAGTTTCCTCTGGTTGCTGAGGCAGAAGGTGCAGATGGGCCGCAGCGCGTGCACCGGGGCGCCGCGCCGCTCGCTCTGGTAGCCGAGGCAGGGCTGTCCGTCCCGGCACGCCTCCCCCAGCAGCAGCACGTTGGCCAGGTGCGAGATGTAGCTGGAGGCCAGGCGCAGCGTCTCTATCTTGGAGAGCTTCCGGTCCGCCGGCTCGGTGGGGATGAGCGTGCGCAGCGCCGTGAACGCCGTGTTCACGCTGTGCGTCCGGTCCCGCTCCCGCGCGTTCGCCGCCTGCCTCTGTTTGCTCACGCCTGCGGTTCCCGCGTCTCCGTCGCTGCTGCGTCTCCGCCGTTTCCTCCGCCGGGGCGCTGCGGCGCGGGAACCACCTCCCCCCGCCTCTGGTTCTCCGCGCGGGCTGCCGTCGCCGGTGGACTTCCCGTAGGAGCTGTCGCTGCCGCCGCCGCTGTCCAGGTCGTCCGGATCAGAGGGCAAGAAGCCGTCGGTGCCTGCGGACTTCATGCTGCTCTGGGCGGGTCTCCGCGGGTCTGACTGGGGCTGCTCTGCATCACTCTGTCCTGGGGGTGAAAATAGCTCCGGGACCGAGCAGCTGCCGCCGATCCGGTGACCGAGGGGGGGTGAGTGCTGGCCGGCATACCACTGCTACTGGGTGACGGCTGCTTTCTGGGTCAAGAACCCTCGCGGAGGAGGGGAGACAGGTGGAGCCAAGGGAGGGGGAGGGGAGGGGGAGCACCTGTTGTGGTCTGCAGGATACAGGTTTAAATTAGGCTGCACCACAGGTGTAATTTATGGGGGGGGGGGGGGGGAGGACAAACCGACGTTCAAGGTTTCTTTGGACAACTCTTTTGCCTTTTTTTGGTTTTGTGTGTGTGTGTGTGTGTGTGTGTGTGTGTGTGTGTGTGTGTGTGTGTGTGTGTGTGTGTGTGTGTGTGTGTGTGTGTGTGAAATAAAGTCACTTTCAGGAGGAATACAAAAATAATAAACAGAGCAAGTACAAAAACAACAGCCTGTATTTGCTTTCTTTAACAGTAGGATTCATAGACTCCTTTTCTAACTTTTAGAGTCAGTGAACTCCAGGATGGGGGGGGGGGGGGGGTGTATTCATAGACTCCTCTCTACTTGTTTGCTGTTTAGGATCTTTTTGTAATTATTTTAGTGTTATGTTTAATAACATCCAAACCATAGACTGTATATATGAATATAATAGTAATATTTACAGTCTATGATCCAAACACGTTCTTAATGGCATGCTGCGGATGTTTAAAGGTTGATCAGGGTGCAGTTGCATTATGGGAAATGTAGTTTGGCGAAACTTGAATATCTGGATTAATTTAAAAAATTTAATTAAATCTACAACTTCTCTCAAATTAGGAACATAAAAAAATCTAGGTTTTTTTTAAGACGTCTCGGTGTCCCAGAGGTCTTCAGGTGGAGCTGCAGCGTGAGAAACCGTCCAATCAGAGCAGTCGAGTACGTAAGTCTTCCTCTTCTTCATCTTCATATTGTATTGAGTTCAGGGAGCAGAGAGTCTGTCTGGTTTCTCTCCACGTTAGTTATCTGCTCAGACAGCTGCTGGAACTTCACTCTGTGCTATTAGTACTTCACTCTGTGCTATTAGTACTTTTACTGCAGTAACATGTCTATTAGTACTTTTACTGCAGTAACATGTCATCAATGTGACAGAAAAGCTGTTTGATTGGTCTGTTGGAGGTTTGATTAACCGTCATATATTCCTCCCTCACCAAACAGCAGCCAGATGGGATAGTTCCAGTTTTTGTGTTTTTTGTTAGAGGTTTGGCCTGAGTTTGTTTTTGACTTCAGCATGGCGTCTTCCTTTAAAATCCCAAGAGAAGAAAGGTTCTGACTCCGCCCCCCTGCACATATATATTTAGAATTCACTTTAGCACCTTACTGCCTTCATACAGTAAGGTGCTGTCATCATGGTCTTCATACCTGCCTGTTGTCCGTGCGTCAGTTCCTCCAGATGGATAGTGAGATGAGGGAGCAGGTGGCTGAATGTGAGCGTGTGCTGAGAGCCGCCATGCAGGTGGTATGGGAGAGGAACGGTCAATTTCACTAAGTTATGATCATATCTCATCTTTTCTTGCTTTCCCTACTAATTTTTTTGTGTCAAATGCATTATGCTTTATATATTGCATCATCTCTGTTAAGCAGAATTTTGATAAACCGATTGTGTCAATTTTGTGTGAATGAAGGTAGCAAAATCAAAGGAAATAATGGCTTTATAGTATATTCCATCAAGATAAAATAAATCTCAGTGGGTAAACATAAACAGGTCTTTAGTCTGTGTGCATGCAGCTATGTTTAAACTTCAACAAATCTGGTGCAAATCATTTTTTAAACCAAATTGAAGTGGTTTGTCTGTATACTAGTTACTAGCCTTTGGCTGTGTCTCAAACCGCCTACTTCGGTCAGTACACTGCTAATGTACACTGACCACTTCCTGCCGTAGTGCCCACTGTCGATGGTTAGTATTGTCCCAAATGGAACACTTATGATAAAGCACTTACCGGAAATGACGAGCGGTCGGCTCGGCTCGCCGCCTCTCAAAATCTGATGAAAATCTTCTTAACTGACCTTAGTTGATCTGAGATGAAGACAGATTCAGCAACTGCACGACGGCCTATTTCTCGCTTAAAATGTCTTCAGAAACACGTTTCGGTGAACTATTTTCGTAAAATTCGAGATCGTATTCCAAACGAGCCGCCATCTGGCCGCCATTAAGCTCGGATGTAAAATCTGCGAGAGCTAATATGACGCGTTCGTCCAATCAGCTGCCGGTCGACGTCCCTGGTCCCTCCCCTTTCCGCTTTGTAGTCAAGATGGCGCAGGTTTAGTGTGCGTAGTGTCCATCGTTCTACACTGAACTTTTTGACTTTTTTTAGCGGGTCATCCGGGTACTTTCAGTGCTCTGACTTTTTCGTTATCTACACTATATACTTAAAAATAAGTGTGTGAAGTGTGCAAGTAGGCGGTTTGAGACACAGCCAAAAAGTGTGTGTTTCTGTGTGAACAGGAGTTTGCACCAGCAGCCTGAAACCACTGCTGCCCATGCTTATATTCTATATGGAGATACAGCACGCAAGGCTATAACAGCATTTCTAGTAGGACAAGATGGCTTTATACAGTATGTGTGGTGTCAAATTCCATGGTGTACAATATTTGTTTTAAAGGCAAGTAATACTGAAATGAACTGTAAGTAAGGGGACTGCAGCTCCGTGGAGAAAAACACATGTTTTCATGCAGGCTTATGCCTCCTGGATCAGGTACTGTAGCTCACCCTGCATGTCCCTACACCTGATGATGTTTCCAAATTGTAATGGCTAATTACATTTACAATTACATACAATTATTGGGCCTATAAGTGTACTTCAAGACCTTGAATGGCTTGCTTGGTTCTTTTAAGAGACAAGAATGTCACAGATTTAATTTGCTCATAAAAGCAGCCAATGAACTGTGAACACAGTACGCGACTTTGAGACCGACGTTGTGATGCTGGTCAAAGCCATGCTGGTGGTCCGTCTGATTGGGTCAGGGTGCTACATCCAGCCTCACTCCATGATCCACCTCCCAAATTCAGGGTGGACACTTGCTGCTGAGTAGAAATAGCATCCTCTGAAGGAGGGTTAAGAGGCTCTTTCCCAAAAATAACTGAGAATGTTTCTCCTTTAAAACGTAGGAGGTGACCACCTGAGAGGTCTGGCTGGTTCACAGTGCAACAACAGATCAGAAATAACCCATTTACAGACCCACGACAGTCATACACTCTTGCAAATACTCCCCGCCCACCCCACCCCAAATAAAAGGATTACGTTTTTTAAAATAATATATGTATATATAATAAAAACTATTAAAATAAAGGTATATTGTATTACCAAATAAATACATAAAATGTAATAAAATGTGATTTATAAAGTGTGGTGAGTGTGTGAGATAACAACATAGAAATGACACTAATAAAATGTGTAAACATGTTTTAATGTGTGAATGTGTTTGGTGGCGCTCTGCTTGTAGTTCCTGCTGATGTCACCAGAGGGCGCCATGACGTCACCACCGGCTCAGAGATGAAGACCAACCAAGAGTGTCTGGCTGCAGCCGGGAGACTCTGACCCACTGGGGACTTTGGGGGGGTTTAATTGTTCTTAATTAGGGTCCGAGCAGCGACATCGTCGGGGGCCAAGGCCCTAGTGCTCTTCTAATGATTTTCTTCTTTCTCTCTTTCTTTCTTTCTCCTTATTCATTTTATTCTCTGTGTTTGAGATCAGTTTTGAGGTGCTTGGGCTACTCTAAACTTCAGAAAATGTGTCTGCCTGTCAAGACGTTGTGAACATTGTGATCTGACCTGGTCTCTGGTCTCTGGTCTCAGGTCTCAGGTCTCAGGTCTCTGGTCTCTGGTCTCTGGTCTCAGGTCTCTGGTCTCAGGTCTCAGGTCTCAAGTCTCAGGCTGGACATGGCAAACTGTCTCAATAGCCCCCTATGAGTTTTCAAAGTTAAAGCCCCCTCCTTTAACTTTCACGTAGAGACATGAAATTTGGTAGGAATATGTATCTTATCCAGACTACAAAAAAACTCTTTGTGTGTGTGTGCGTGCGTGCGTGCGTGCGTGCGAGCGTGCGAGCTTATGCTGTAGACCAGCGGGGTCAAACTCAGTTTCCCAGAAGGCCACACTGGAAAATGAGAATCCCATCGAGGGCCAGACATGTAGAGATTATTGACATGTGTTTATTTAAGAGAAAAAGTCTAATATGTTGACTGTATTATTGCATATCTCATATACTGGAGTCTTCTCACTTACATGTTGGCCCTCATGGAGCCCCAAAAAAGTTCCTCAGCCAGCGACAAATACGTTGGAAAATAGCGTCAAAATTGTCTGAAAAAGTGACAAAAAAAGCGCCAAAAACTTCCGAAAAAGTGACAAAACATTGAGTAAAGCGTCCAAACGCAACACAAATTGCCTAAAGCATTGTAAAAAAGCGCATAAACCGCTGGAAAAGGCGCCAAAAATGTCGGAAAACACAATCCTGCATTTGCTTTGCAATTCCATTGACCTCGGCCGACAAAAGAAATAACAGACCTTACTAGACAAAGTGAAATTAGTGACAGTATTTCAACATCAACATTTGAAGCGGTCCTGCATATTGTCTATTTGGTGTCATGAAGCCAGTCGTCTCGTCACCTGGCCAACACCTCGCTGAGATCAGCTCTTGTCTTTAGACCCAAAGGTTGTGAGTTCGAGCCCCCGGGGTAAATAGTAATGGTTTGTCCCTTTAGAAAACAACAACAGGACCAGACAGTGTCTTTGTGACAATATGTCTTTTATTTTTGAATGCTTAGTTGATTACATAGTAAAGGAAATCAGATGGAAAAAGAACACAACACATCAGTTTTAAGAATATAAAGTATCTAGTTCATTAAAGCAGTGGACTACATGAATTATTCATAGTTATTATGAAGTGTTATTACAGTTGTATTCTCCTCTTGCATCACAGAAAGGTCATTTGGACATTTTGGATAAAAAGAATCACCACTCACGTCTGGTAGGTTTACCTTTGGACAGTCAGGCTAGCTGTTTCCAGTCTTTATGCTAAGCTAAGATAGCTGTTTCCCCTGTTTACAATCTTTATGCTAAGCTAAGTTAAAGTCTGCTTGAGGGAACTTCATATTTAGCGTGCACACATGAGAGTTGTATCGATCAGAACAATCACTCAGAGAAATCTAATTAGTGTGTTCATATTTTATCAGATGAGTGGGCGCTGTTTATAACAGATAATCAGTAAAATAAAGTGGAAAAGATGTGCAAATATTCAAATGTTTTCTGTATTTAATTTTATGTAATTTACTGTAGATTAAAAGTCCAGTTACTGATGTGTTTTTGTCCAGCTCAGTGAGCCAGTTTCGGTCTAATTTTAAACCCAAATGTGGACGGTTCTCTAACTCTTCAGATAATAAACAAGTGAAAGTGAGTCATCTGTCAGCAGAGAGCAGTTTCTGTCTGCAGAACAAACTGAAAGTGAATCAATGATAGAGATTATAGATGAGCTGTAGAGGCAGCATGACGGCGTGGTAGAGTTACACACACAGGTCCATGGAACACACGAAAGAAGCCCGGTTGGTACAAGCCCAGTCGTTCCAGTTTGCTGTAGCTGAGAGTTCACAACCAATGTAACTGATTACTTTTACAACATACAACAAGATGTTTTAAATGTTTGTTTTTGTTTTTACCTCCAGGAATCATAAGACAGTTCTCCCCTCCACAACAGTTGTTAGGCTCCCCTGCCTTCCAGATTTTGTAGTTGAATTTGGATCCATCAGACCACATCCACATACCATCCTGGAGAAGAAAGATTGTTTTAAAGTCAAAGTGAAATCCAGAGTTTTTGTTGTAATACTCATTCCGGCCAAAAGACTTCTTATTTTCTACAACAACTCATGAGACCCAACGCATTCTCATGAACGGGTTTGTAAGATTTTTCACCCAGGATGAAATCCTGGGATTAGGATGGCACCAAAATCATGGTTCCAGCTGTTGCCGTGGTTCTGCTGAAATTCCCTGCTATGCCGTGCTGCTCCCTGCGCTACTACAACCACTATTTCTAGTCACTGTTTATTATCTATACTGTGATGCACCCCAACGGCACGTCAGACACCTCCTACCAAGAGCCTGGGTCTGTCCCAGGTTTCTTCCTAAAAGGGAGTTTTTCCTCGCTACTGTTGCACTAGTGCTTGCTCTTGGGGGATTTGTTGGGTTTTTTGTAAATTATAGAGTGTGGTCTAGACCTACTCTATCTGTAAAGTGTCTTAATTAAGATATCGTAGGAAAACTTGTGCACATTCGCCTAATTTTGAATGAAGATCTAGAATGTTCAGATGTAGTTCAAGAGTGCAACTTTAACATGCTAAAATAATTAGTAATTAGTAGTAGTTCTACAATGTTAGGTTGAACTTTTAGAATTGTAACATGCTCTTCTAGAATGTTAATCACAGTTCTAGAATGTTAATCACAGTTCCAGAATGTTGATCACAGTTCTAGAATGTTAATCACAGTTCCAGAATGTTGATCACAGTTCTAGAATGTTAATCACAGTTCCAGAATGTTGATCACAGTTCTAGAATGTTGATCACAGTTCCAGAATGTTACGTTGTAGCTCTAGAATGCAGAATTGCAGTTCTAAAATCTTAAGATGCAGTTCAAGATTTTATCTTTAATATTCTACAAAATTAGGCGACTGTTAGAACATGTTTTACTTTTCACAGCTATATGTACAAATGCTTCATGAGAACAGGCTGAGAGGCAGGCGACATCACTTCCTGTGTGATGATAAAAGTCTCACCTTCACTGCGTCAAAGCCTCCGATCCAGAAATATGCCTTAGGACCGGCCACTTTGTTAATGTAGTCTTTCACGAATGCATCTTCCTCAGCTGAGTGGATGGAAGCCAGGTTCCCACCAGTGCTCTGGCAGAAGGTCTAATGGAGACAATATCATCAGTTTGAAATGGTTGGAAAGAAACAAAAACATAATCACATTATTAACAGATCTCAGGGCAGTTTTTAATACTTTTAATCAGTGGTGTGAAAAAGTATTCAGATCCTTTACTGCAGTAAAAGTACTAATACCACACTGTAAAAACATGGTTACAGTAAAAGTCCTGCATTTAAAATGTTACTTAAGAAACCGTTTGTAAGTATCATCGGTATTAACGGGTGTATGATCTTTTTTCTCAGTATGTTGTATTAGTAGTTTTACTGCAGTAAAGTATTAGAGTACACTGGTATTAAGCATACATGTGTTATGATAGACAGAACTGCAGTACCTCTGCATCGATCCATGGAATTGACTCGATGAAGAAACCAAAACAGCGAGAGCCAACCTTAGACCAATCACGAGGGCAGGAAGACGCACCCTGTATGAACAAACACGCCAAAAACAATCAGATTAGTTCATATCGATGACCGTTCATTTATGGGATTATTTCTTTAACAGCCAATGACATTTATCGTTGGGGAGACTGGACTGATTGTCTACATTTAGTTATACGAATATGGTTCCTATTTTATCAGCTCACAATTTTTAATGCACATTCATGAATGCAACTATTATTACAAAAAAATGGAAAATGGAAGCTTATCAATAGCAGAATTAACAATGACCAATTTGCAGTTGACTTTAATGTGCTGCAAACAGCACAACCAGAAAGTTTACATAATCATGATTAATAACCATCATTATACGAACATTTGTATCTATATGTGCAATGACATCTGTTGAACAGGGCCGACTTTTACTCAAAAGTGAAGATTGTAAACTGTTTATTAAAAACTGTCTATAATAACAGAAAATGTATTTGGTGTTTAGCTACAGTTATTTTTTTTATTGTAGCTAAACACCAAGCTAGTTACAGGACAAAGTATGGGTAATGAGCTGCCAGAACTTTCTCTGTTATTTTAGTGATTTATTTCTTAATAGTGTACTTACATATGCAGCCAACAGTCTGCTGGAGAAACAGAGCAACACAGCAAACGGAAAGACTGACGTCATCTATGGAGAGACGTTTAACTAAGTCAACAAACTGCATAGAAGGAAATAATGGCTGCAATTGATCTGCAATGAGCTATTTATCAAAGTATCTTGCTAGTTATAAGTGTATTATATAATATAGATATGGTTTAATATTTGATAGACAGCATCATCATCCTCTTATCCGTGGTCTGGTCGCGGGGGGAGCAGCTCCAGCAGGGCACCCCAAACTTCCCTTTCCCGAGCCACATTAACCAGCTCTGACTGGGGGATCCCGAGGCGTTCCCAGGCCAGGTTGGAGATGTAATCCCTCCACCTAGTCCTGGGTCTTCCCCGAGGCCTCCTCCCAGCTGGACGTGCCTGGAACACCTCCCTAGGGAGGCGCCCATCCTTACCAGATGCCCGAACCACCTCAACTGGCTCCTTTCGACGTGAAGGAGCAGCGGCTCTACTCAGAGCTCATCACGGATGACTGAGCTTCTCACCCTCATCATCTCTAAGGGAGACGCCAGCCCCCCTCCTGAGGAAACCCATTTCGGCCGCTTGTACCCTGGATCTCGTTCTTTCGGTCATGACCTCCAGCCTTCATGACCATAGGTGAGGGTAGGAAAGGAAACTTGAGAGTAAATTGAGAGCTTTTCTTTCTGGCTCAGCTCTCTTTTTTATCACAACGGTGTGATAAACTGAATGTAATACCGCCCCCCCGCTGCGCCGATTCTCCGACCAATCTTCCACTATATTGTCCCCTCACTTACGAACAAAACCCCAAGGAACTTGAACTCCTGCACTTGGGACTCATTCCCTCCCCCCAAAATGTCCTCATGATAAAGATAGGATTAGTTATTATTGAAAGTAAAAATAGATGAAATTCTGATAATAAACTGAAATATAAATACCTTTGCTGAGGTGGTGATTGGCTGACACAGAGGAGAACAAGCTGATGACTGTCACTGAAAGAAAATGTCACAGGTCTGAATAGCATTAAACACTCAATAGTAACAAATTAGGTTAAACTTAACCTGATTTGCATCATTAATGCATCCACAATCTGTACTTAATTTTATCTTTACTAAACAGGAATACAATCGGCAATCTAGCATAAACAAAATATATCAAACTTTCAGGCAAATCGTTCAATGATAATAATGACAATACAATGTGAAGACGTCCATTATACTCACATCAATAATCTTTGTTCTGCCTGGTGTGGTTTGGTTTTGGAGAGAAAAGAGTCATTTATATACCTTTGGAAAGGGGAGTGGTCTTAATCATGATTGACAGTTCATTATGCAGGTAGAGACTTGATATTTAACCAATGCTTAACAATGTCAAGTGTAAGTATAAATGTCAGGATCAGGTGTATGACGGTGTGTGGATGCAATGAACAATGGTTGTTTAACCGGTGACTCCTGCATTGTGTTTACTTTATTAACCACACCGTGACACAGGATCTCTTTATGATGATATTCATTTATTCTCTCTGGTGACAAACTCAAATTAACAGGACCTCATTATTGATCAGAACTGCCTGCTCCAGCTTCTACAATACAGACATTAACACATATACAAAATGGAAGTTAACTTTGTCTGCTGCATATTTAAACTGGCTACACTAACTTTATAAACCTGTAAAACAACAATACAGTGACATTAGGATGTTGAAATCGATACGTAGAAAAGTTAGGACAGACATAAAATTGTATGGAGCGTAAATATAAATAATACAAGAAATAATAGGATGAATTCAGATAATGAATGTGCCACAAATAAATTACATTCACCTCTCACATACGGGATTACAAAAAGGGGAGAGTCTTTGTCTCTGGGGGGTATAATGAGTGTTGTATCCCCTACTGCGTCCCATCCAGGCTGCTCAGAACACTGCATAGCTACATATAAGGTATTCAAAGCCTGTAATATGTTGCTATGAATCTATCCCTTCCTTGTTTTTCCATAGGGTCATTCTTCGTCTGGCCCCTCACCTGAGACCACTTTGCTATTGGAGACCCTACCAGGAGCACAAAGCTCCAGACAACACAGCCCTCAGGTTCATAGGGACACGTAAACCTCTGCACCACGATAAGGTGATGGTTCCCGGAGAGGGGACATGTTTGCTAACCTATCAGAATATGTTTTCAGGTGCCCGATGTGGTTGAGCCAGAATCCTTTATCATGATACCACATGTGTAGCATTCAGATCATCTTTTGCTGCTCTGAGGAGAGAGAAAACAAAAGAGCAGCTTTATAACATGTTGAATGTAAAACTGGAGAATAATAAATGTAAAATAAGGCTTTATATCTTAATGAAAAACTTTCTCTTTTAAAAGTTCTTATGTTTGTTTTTTTCTTTTGCAGTTACACCTTCATAAGAAGTCCAGTACATTAGCTGGAGCAGTAGACACCCTACTTGAGAGCATGTGAACACACAGAAGTCGGAAGAACTACTTCCAATCTCGGGAACTCGGACCACCCTAGGAGCACGTCAACAGGTCAGGGAGTCAGTCCAGGTGAGCTGACAAAATGACTCCAACCATCTGCAAGAAGAGGACCAGGCCTCTTGTTCAGAGGAGCTGTTATTGTGTCAAACTGTTGAACAGTCATTATTATTCATTTCTTCTTCTAAGGGTGATTTAGAGCTGCTGAGGACAAACACAGGTTCAACATTTACATCACTGAAAACACTTCAGGGTGAGGAGGATACCTCAGCAAACGAAATTAATGAGAGGCAACCGAAAGATCAACAGTCTATTCTAATAAGTCGTGAGAAACGAGGTGCTGCTGCGTTTTATTAGGTGGGTTTGACTGTTTCAAAGTCTCCTGTGTTTGCTGTGCAAGCACTTGGGGATGAGGACACCTACCTTTTAGATTAGTTTGGCAGTGAGATCAACAGTATCTAAATAAACCCTGAGCTACAAGGCTTAAAAGGTGCTGCAGGAGAAACTAAATGGGCCCAATGCCAATTTTCACAATCATTGCGCAGCAGTTTAGCCACTCTGATGCAGAAGGCACACACATCAGATTCGATTGCCTCTTTCAAGTACAGCAAAAGATGTGAGGAGAGAGGATTTGAAAAAACTCGTTATTAGTTAAATGTGTCATCCTTCACTCTCAAATTTAATCTGAAGTATAATCTGATTACGGACGTAGATCTACGGAGAGTCATTTGGCCCAGAATTGACAATAAAAGGCAAAGAAATTAATTTAAGAAAATGGAAAAGTGAAATGTATTTTTGGAATAATAGAAAAGCTTAAATGCAGAAGCTTCAATTGAAATGTGTAACATGGCAAAAGAAAAACTAAAATAAGAATGTTTACAAGATTATTGTTTCATTGAGATATAAAGCCATGTTTTTCCGCCCTTTCTTTTGTATTTGCTCTTCTCCATTTGACATTTACATTTTTATGAAGGTGCTCTTGTGTCTTCTCTCCCCTCAGAGCAGAAGTTAGGGAATGTGAATAGCCTTCATGATGGCAGACCGGATTGATTTTGAGTTAATTGCTAATAAATAACTTAACTTACTCATCTAGGTCACTCTGTGAACATTGAGTTTGAACTCTGACTAGTAAGAGTCTAAAACTCTTTGTAGCATCCATGTTTGTGATAAAAAGTCATAGTATAGTATGTCGACAAAAGTGATAAAAAGCTATAAAATAGTATGTCAATTTTTTTTATAAATAAGCATGATAAAAAAACATGATAAAAAGTCATAGTATAGTATATCCAAAAAATTATAAAAAAGCCATAGTATAGCATGTCGAAAAAAGTGATAAAAAGTCTTAGTATAGTACGTGGAAAATGCAATAAAAACTCATAGTACAGTATGTAGAAAAAATTACAAAAACTCATAGTATAGTATGTCGAAAAAAAACTCATAGTATAGTTTAGCGAAAACAATTTATGAAAAAGTCATAGTATAGTATGTCGAAAAAAAACTCATAGTATAGTTTAGCGAAAACAATTTATGAAAAAGTCATAGTATAGTATGTCGAAAAAAGTGATAAAAAAGTCATAATATAGTATGTCGAAAAAAAATTATGAAAAAGAAATACTATAGTATGTTAAAAAAAATCCTAAAAAGTCATAATATAGTATGTCAAAAAAGTCATAGTATAGTATGTCAAAAAAATCCTAAAAAGTCATAATATAGTATGTCAAAAATAGTCATAGGATAGTATGTCGAAAAAAGTGATAAAAAAGACATAGTATAGTATGTCGAAAAAAGTCATAGTATAGTATGTCGAAAAAAGTGATGAAAAAGTCATAGTATAGTATGTCGAAAACAGTCATAGTATAGTATGTCGAAAAAATTAAAAAAGTCATATTATAGTATGTCGAAAAAAGTGATAAAAAACTCATAGTATAGTATGTCAAAAAAAGTCATATTATAGTATGTCGAAAAAATTAAAAAAGTCATAATATAGTATGTCGAAAAAAGTCATAGTATAGTATGTCGAAATAAGTGATAAAAAAGTTATAGTATAGTATGTCGAAAAAATTAAAAAAGTCATAGTATAGTATGTCGAAAAAATTAAAAAAGTCATAGTATAGTATGTCGAAAAAAGTCATAGTATAGTATGTCGAAAAAAGTGATAAAAAAGTCATAGTATAGTATGTCGAAAAAAGTGATGAAAAAGTCATAGTATAGTATGTCGAAAAAATTAAAAAAGTCATAGTATAGTATGTCAAAAAAAGTCATAGTATAGTATGTCAAAAAAAGTGATAAAAAAGTCATAGTATAGTATGTCGAAAAAATTAAAAAAGTCATAGTATAGTATGTCGAAAAAATTAAAAAAGTCATAGTATAGTATGTCGAAAAAATTAAAAGTCATAGTATAGTATGTCGAAAAAAGTGATAAAAAAGTCATAGTATAGTATGTCGAAAAAAACGCATAATATAGTATGTCAAAAAAGAAATACTATAGTATGTTAAAAAAAATCCTAAAAATGTCATAATATAGCATGTCGAAAGAACTCATAATGTAGTATGTCGAAAAAAAAATATGAAAAAAGAAATACTATAGTATGTTAAAAAAAACCTAAAAAGTCATAGTATAGTATGTCGAAAAAAAGTCATAGTATAGTATGTCGAAAAAAACTGATAGTATAGTATGTTGAAAATTTTAAAAAAAGTCATAATATAGTATGTCAAAAAAAGTCATAGTATAGTATGTCATAAAAAGTGATGAAAAAGTCATAGTATAATATGTCGAAAAAAACGCATAATATAGTATGTCGGAAAAAAATTATGAAAAAGAAGTACTATAGTATGTTGAAAAAAATCCTAAAAAGTCATAATATAGTATGTCCAAAAAAGTCATAGTATAGTATGACGAAAAAAGTGATAAAAAGTCATAGTATAGTATGTCGAAAAAAGTGACAAAAGTCATAGTATAGTATGTCGAAAAAAGTGACAAAAGTCATAGTATAGTATGTCGAAAAAAGTCATAGTATAATATGTCGAAAAAAGTGACAAAAGTCATAGTATAGTATGTCGAAAAAAGTGACAAAAGTCATAGTATAATATGTCGAAAAAAACGCATAATATAGTATGTCGAAAAAAAATTATGAAAAAGAAATACTATAGTATGTTAAAAAAAATCCAAAAAAGTCATAATATAGTATGTCGAAAAAAAGTCATAGTATAGTATGTCGAAAAAAACTGATAGTATAGTATGTTGAAAATTTTAAAAAAAGTCATAATATAGTATGTCAAAAAAAGTCATAGTATAATATGTCATAAAAAGTGATGAAAAAGTCATAGTATAATATGTCGAAAAAAACGCATAATATAGTATGTCGGAAAAAAATTATGAAAAAGAAGTACTATAGTATGTTGAAAAAAATCCTAAAAAGTCATAATATAGTATGTCAAAAAAAGTCATAGTATAGTATGACGAAAAAAGTGATAAAAAGTCATAGTATAGTATGTCGAAAAAAGTCATAGTATAGTATGTCGAAAAAAGTCATAGTATAATATGTCGAAAAAAGTGACAAAAGTCATAGTATAGTATGTCGAAAAAAGTCATAGTATAGTATGTCGAAAAAAAGTCATAGTATAGTATGTCGAAAAAAGTGACAAAAGTCATAGTATAGTATGTCGAAAAAAGTCATAGTATAATATGTCGAAAAAAACGCATAATATAGTATGTCGAAAAAAAATTATGAAAAAGAAATACTATAGTATGTTAAAAAAAATCCCAAAAAGTCATAATATAGTATGTCGAAAAAAAGTCATAGTATAGTATGTCGAAAAAATTTAAAAACTCATAGTATAGTATGTTGAAAAAAAACTCATAGTATAGTATAGCGAAAAAAGTGATAAAAAGTCATAATATAGTATGTCGAAAAAAGTCATAGTATAGTATGTCGAAAAAAACTCATAGTATACTATGTTGAAAAAAATCCTAAAAAGTCATAGTATAGTATAGCGAAAAAAGTGATAAAAAGTCATAATATAGTATGTCGAAAAAAGTCATAGTATAGTATGTCGAAAAAAACTCATAGTATAGTATGGTGAAAAAAATCCTAAAAAGTCATAGTATAGTATGTCGAAAAAAGTGACAAAAGTCATAGTATAATATGTCGAAAAAAACGCATAATATAGTATGTCGAAATAAAATTATGAAAAAGAAATACTATAGTATGTTAAAAAAAATCCAAAAAAGTCATAATATAGTATGTCGAAAAAAGTGACAAAAGTCATAGTATAGTATGTCGAAAAAAAGTCATAGTATAGTATGTCGAAAAAAGTCATAATATAGTATGTCGAAAAAAGTCATAGTATAGTATGTCGAAAAAAGTCATAGTATAGTATGTCGAAAAAAGTGACAAAAGTCATAGTATAATATGTCGAAAAAAACGCATAATATAGTATGTCGAAATAAAATAATGAAAAAGAAATACTATAGTATGTTAAAAAAAATCCAAAAAATTCATAGTATAGTATGTCGAAAAAAAGTCATAGTATAGTATGTCGAAAAAAAAGTCATAGTATAGTATGTCGAAAAAAACTCATAGTATAGTATGTTGAAAAAAAATTCATAGTATAGTATAGCGAAAAAAGTGATAAAAAAGTCATAGTATAGTATGTTGAAAAAAATCCTAAAAAGTCATTATATAGTATGTCAAAAATAGTCATAGTATAGTATGTCGAAATAAGTGATAAAAAAGTCATAGAATAGTATGTAGAAAAAAAAGTCATAGTATAGTATGTCGAAAAAAGTGATAGTATAGTATGTCGGAAAAAGTGATAAAAAACTCATAGTATAGTATGTCGAAAAAATTAAAAGTCATCGTATAGTATGTCGAAAAAAGTGATAGTATAGTATGTCGAAAAAAGTGATAAAAAAGTCATAGTATAGTATGTCGAAAAAAGTGATAAAAAAGTCATAGTATAGTATGTCGAAAGAATTAAAAGTCATAGTATAGTATGTCGAAAAAAGTGATAAAAAAGTCATAGTATAGTATGTCAAAAAAAGTTATAGTATAGTATATCAAAAAAATCCTAAAAAGTCATAGTATAGTATGTCGAAAAAAGTGACAAAAGTCATAGTATAATATGTCGAAAAAAACGCATAATATAGTATGTCGAAATAAAATTATGAAAAAGAAATACTATAGTATGTTAAAAAAAATCCAAAAAAGTCATAATATAGTATGTCGAAAAAAGTGACAAAAGTCATAGTATAGTATGTCGAAAAAAAGTCATAGTATAGTATGTCGAAAAAAGTCATAATATAGTATGTCGAAAAAAGTCATAGTATAGTATGTCGAAAAAAGTGACAAAAGTCATAGTATAATATGTCGAAAAAAACGCATAATATAGTATGTCGAAATAAAATAATGAAAAAGAAATACTATAGTATGTTAAAAAAAATCCAAAAAAGTCATAGTATAGTATGTTGAAAAAAAGTCATAGTATAGTATGTCGAAAAAAAGTCATAGTATAGTATGTCGAAAAAAACTCATAGTATAGTATGTTGAAAAAAAATTCATAGTATAGTATAGCGAAAAAAGTGATAAAAAAGTCATAGTATAGTATGTTGAAAAAAATCCTAAAAAGTCATTATATAGTATGTCAAAAATAGTCATAGTATAGTATGTCGAAATAAGTGATAAAAAAGTCATAGAATAGTATGTAGAAAAAAAAGTCATAGTATAGTATGTCGAAAAAAGTGATAGTATAGTATGTCGGAAAAAGTGATAAAAAACTCATAGTATAGTATGTCGAAAAAATTAAAAGTCATCGTATAGTATGTCGAAAAAAGTGATAGTATAGTATGTCGAAAAAAGTGATAAAAAAGTCATAGTATAGTATGTCGAAAAAAGTGATAAAAAAGTCATAGTATAGTATGTTGAAAGAATTAAAAGTCATAGTATAGTATGTCGAAAAAAGTGATAAAAAAGTCATAGTATAGTATGTCAAAAAAAGTAATAGTATAGTATATCAAAAAAATTTAAAAAGTCATAATATAGTATGTCGAAAAAAGTCATATTATGGCATGTCAAAAAAAGTGATGAAAAAGTCATAGTATAGTATGTCGAAAAAATTAAAAAAGTCATAGTATAGTATGTCGAAAAAAGTCATAGTATAGTATGTCGAAAAAAGTGATAAAAAAGTCATAGTATAGTATGTCGAAAACAGTCATAGTATAGTATGTCGAAAAAAGTGATAAAAAAGTCATAGTATAGTATGTCGAAAAAATTTAAAAAGTCATAGTATAGTATGTCGAAAAAAGTGATAAAAAACTCATAGTATAGTATGTCAAAAAAATTTAAAAAAGTCATAGTATAGTATGTCAAAAAAAAGTCATAGTATAGTATGTCGAAAAAAGTGATGAAAAAGTCATATTATAGTATGTCGAAAAAAGTCATAGTATAGTATGTCGAAAAAAGTGATGAAAAAGTCATATTATAGTATGTCGAAAAAAGTGATAAAAAAGTCATAGTATAGTATGTCGAAAAAAGTGATAAAAAAGTCATATTATAGTATGTCGAAAAAAGTCATAGTATAGTATGTCGAAAAAATTACAAAAGTCATAGTATAGTATGTCAAAAAAGTGATGAAAAAGTCATAGTATAGTATGTCGAAAAAAGTCATAGTATAGTATGTCGAAAAAAGTGATAAAAAAGTCATAGTATAGTATGTCGAAAAAATTAAAAAAGTCATAGTATAGTATGTCGAAAAAAGTGATAAAAAAGTCATAGTATAGTATGTTGAAAAAAATCCTAAAAAGTCATATTATAGTATGTCGAAAAAAGTGATAAAAAAGTCATAGTATAGTATGTCGAAAAAAGTCATAGTATAATATGTCGAAAAAAAGTCATAATATAATATGTCGAAAAAAAGTCATAGTATAGTATGTCGAAATAAGTGATAAAAAAGTCATAGTATAGTATGTTGAAAAAAATCCTAAAAAGTCATAGTATTGTATGTCGAAAGAATTAAAAGTCATAGTATAGTATGTCGAAAAAAGTGATAAAAAAGTCATAGTATAGTATGTCAAAAAAAGTCAAAGTATAGTATGTCAAAAAAAGTGATGAAAAAGTCATAGTATAGTATGTCGAAAAAATTAAAAAAGTCATAGTATAGTATGTAGAAAAAAGTCATAGTATAGTATGTCGAAAAAAGTGATAAAAAAGTCATAGTATAGTATGTCGAAAAAAGTCATAGTATAGTATGTCGAAAAAAGTCATAAAAAAGTCATAGTATAGTATGTCGAAAAAAGTCATAGTATAGTATGTCGAAAACAGTGATAAAAAAGTCATAGTATAGTATGTCGAAAACAGTGATAAAAAAGTCATAGTATAGTATGTCGTAAAAATTAAAAAAGTCATAGTATAGTATGTCGAAAAAAGTGATAAAAAACTCATAGTATAGTATGTCGAAAAAATTAAAAAAGTCATAGTATAGTATGTAAAAAAAAAGTCATAGTATAGTATGTCGAAAAAAGTGACAAAAGTCATAGTATAATATGTCGAAAAAAACGCATAATAAAGTATGTCGAAAAAAAATTATGAAAAAGAAATACTATAGTATGTTAAAAAAAATCCAAAAAAGTCATAATATAGTATGTCGAAAAAAAGTCATAGTATAGTATGTCGAAAAAAGTGATAAAAAAACTCATAGTATAGTATGTCGAAAAAAGTGATAAAAAAGTCATAGTATAGTATGTCAAAAAAAAGTGATAGTATAGTATGTCAAAAAAAGTCATAGTATAGTATGTCGAAAAAAAGTCATAGTATAGTATGTCGAAAAAAGTGACAAAAGTCATAGTATAGTATGTCGAAAAAAGTCATAGTATAGTATGTCGAAAAAAAGTCATAGTATAATATGTCGAAAAAAACGCATAATATAGTATGTTGAAAAAATTTAAAAACTCATAGTATAGTATGTTGAAAAAAAACTCATAGTGTAGTATGTCGAAAAAAGTCATAATATAGTATGTCGAAAAAAGTCATAGTATAGTATGTCGAAAAAAAGTCATAGTATAGTATGTCGAAAAAGTGACAAAAGTCATAGTATAGTATGTCGAAAAAAGTCATAGTATAGTATGTCGAAAAAAAGTCATAGTATAATATGTCGAAAAAAACGCAAAATATAGTATGTCGAAAAAAAATTATGAAAAAGAAATACTATAGTATGTTAAAAAAAATCCAAAAAAGTCATAATATAGTATGTCGAAAAAAAGTCATAGTATAGTATGTTGAAAAAAAACTCATAGTATAGTATAGCGAAAAAAGTCATAATATAGTATGTCGAAAAAAGTCATAGTATAGTATGTCGAAAAAAGTCATAGTATAGTATGTCGAAAAAAACTCATAGTATAGTATGTTGAAAAAAATCCTAAAAAGTCATAATATAGTATGTCGAAAAAAGTCATAGTATAGTATGTTGAAAAAAAACTCATAGTATAGTATAGCGAAAAAAGTGATAAAAAAGTCATAGTATAGTATGTCGAAAAAAACTCATAGTATAGTATGTTGAAAAAAATCCTAAAAAGTCATAATATAGTATGTCGAAAAAAGTCATAGTATAGTATGTCGAAAAAAGTCATAGTATAGTATGTCGAAAAAAACTCATAGTATAGTATGTTGAAAGAAATCCTAAAAAGTCATAGTATAGTATGTCGAAAAAAGTGACAAAAGTCATAGTATAATATGTCGAAAAAAACGCATAATATAGTATGTCGAAATAAAATTATGAAAAAGAAATACTATAGTATGTTAAAAAAAATCAAAAAAAGTCATAATATAGTATGTCGAAAAAAGTGACAAAAGTCATAGTATAGTATGTCGAAAAAAAGTCATAGTATAGTATGTCGAAAAAAAAGTCATAGTATAGTATGTCGAAAAAAACTCATAGTATAGTATGTTGAAAAAAAACTCATAGTATAGTATAGCGAAAAAAGTGATAAAAAGTCATAGTATAGTATGTTGAAAAAAATCCTAAAAAGTCATTATATAGTATGTCAAAAATAGTCATAGTATAGTATGTCGAAATAAGTGATAAAAAAGTCATAGTATAGTATGTAGAAAAAAAAGTCATAGTATAGTATGTCGAAATAAGTGATAAAAAAGTCATAGTATAGTATGTCGAAAAAAAAGTCATAGTATAGTATGTCGAAAAAAGTGATAAAAAAGTCATAGTATAGTATGTCGAAAAAAAAGTCATAGTATAGTATGTCGAAAAAAGTGATAAAAAAGTCATAGTATAGTATGTCGAAAAAATTAAAAGTCATAGTATAGTATGTCGGAAAAAGTGATAAAAAACTCATAGTATAGTATGTCGAAAAAATTAAAAGTCATCGTATAGTATGTCGAAAAAAGTGATAGTATAGTATGTCGAAAAAAGTGATAAAAAAGTCATAGTATAGTGTGTCAAAAAAAGTGATAAAAAAGTCATAGTATAGTATGTCGAAAAAAGTGATAAAAAAGTCATAGTATAGTATGTCAAAAAAAGTCATAGTATAGTATGTCAAAAAAATTTAAAAAGTCATAATATAGTATGTCGAAAAAAGTCATATTATGGCATGTTAAAAAAAGTGATGAAAAAGTCATAGTATAGTATGTCGAAAAAATTAAAAAAGTCATAGTATAGTATGTCGAAAAAAGTCATAGTATAGTATGTCGAAAAAAGTGATAAAAAAGTCATATTATAGTATGTCGAAAAAATTAAAAAAGTCATAGTATAGTATGTCGAAAAAAGTGATAAAAAAGTCATAGTATAGTATGTCGAAAAAATTAAAAAAAGTCATAGTATAGTATGTCGAAAAAAGTGATAAAAAACTCATAGTATAGTATGTCGAAAAAATTTAAAAAGTCATAGTATAGTATGTCAAAAAAAGTCATAGTATAGTATGTCAAAAAAGTGATGAAAAAGTCATAGTATAGTATGTCAAAAAAATTTAAAAAGTCATAATATAGTATGTCAAAAAAAGTCATATTATGGCATGTCAAAAAAAGTCATAGTATAGTATGTCAAAAAAATTTAAAAAGTCATAGTATAGTATGTCAAAAAAAGTGATGAAAAAGTCATATTATAGTATGTCGAAAAAAGTGATCAAAAGTCATAGTATAGTATGTCGAAAAAAGTCATAGTATAGTATGTCGAAAAAAGTGATGAAAAAGTCATATTATAGTATGTCGAAAAAATTAAAAAAGTCATAGTATAGTATGTAGAAAAAAGTCATAGTATAGTATGTCGAAAAAATTAAAAAAGTCATAGTATAGTATGTCGAAAAAAGTCATAGTATAGTATGTCGAAAAAAGTGATAAAAAAGTCATATTATAGTATGTCGAAAAAATTAAAAAAGTCATAGTATAGTATGTCGAAAAAAGTGATAAAAAAGTCATAGTATAGTATGTCGAAAAAATTAAAAAAGTCATAGTATAGTATGTCGAAAAAAGTGATAAAAAACTCATAGTATAGTATGTCGAAAAAATTTAAAAAGTCATAGTATAGTATGTCAAAAAAAGTCATAGTATAGTATGTCAAAAAAAGTCATAGTATAGTATGTCAAAAAAGTGATGAAAAAGTCATAGTATAGTATGTCAAAAAAATTTAAAAAGTCATAATATAGCATGTCAAAAAAAGTCATAGTATAGTATGTCAAAAAAATTTAAAAAGTCATAGTATAGTATGTCAAAAAAAGTGATGAAAAAGTCATATTATAGTATGTCGAAAAAAGTGATAAAAAAGTCATAGTATAGTATGTCGAAAAAAGTCATAGTATAGTATGTCGAAAAAAGTGATGAAAAAGTCATATTATAGTATGTCGAAAAAATTAAAAAAGTCATAGTATAGTATGTAGAAAAAAGTCATAGTATAGTATGTCGAAAAAATTAAAAAAGTCATAGTATAGTATGTCGAAAAAAGTCATAGTATAGTATGTCGAAAAAAGTCATAGTATAGTATGTCGAAAATAGTGATGAAAAAGTCATATTATAGTATGTCGAAAAAATTAAAAAAGTCATAGTATAGTATGTCGAAAAAAGTGATGAAAAAGTCATATTATAGTATGTCGAAAAAAGTGATAAAAAAGTCATAGTATAGTATGTCGAAAAAAGTCATAGTATAGTATGTCGAAAAAAGTGATAAAAAAGTCATAGTATAGTATGTCGAAAAAAGTCATAGTATAGTATGTCGAAAAAATTTAAAAAGTCATAGTATAGTATGTAGAAAAAAGTCATAGTATAGTATGTCGAAAAAAGTGATAAAAAAGTCATAGTATAGTATGTCGAAAAAAGTCATAGTATAGCATGTCGAAAAAAGTCATAGTATAGTATGTCGAAAAAAGTGATAAAAAAGTCATAGTATAGTATGTCGAAAAAAGTCATAGTATAGTATGTCGAAAAAATTAAAAAAGTCATAGTATAGTATGTCGAAAAAAGTGATGAAAAAGTCATATTATAGTATGTCGAAAAAATTAAAAAAGTCATAGTATAGTATGTCGAAAACAGTGATAAAAAAGTCATAGTATAGTATGTCGAAAAAATTAAAAAAGTCATAGTATAGAATGTCGAAAAAAGTCATAGTATAGTATGTCGAAAAAATTAAAAAAGTCATAGTATAGTATGTCGAAAACAGTGATAAAAAGTCATAGTATAGTATGTCGAAAAAATTAAAAAAGTCATAGTATAGTATGTCGAAAAAAGTCATAGTATAGTATGTCGAAAAAATTAAAAAAGTCATAGTATAGTATGTCAAAAAAAGTCATAGTATAGTATGTCGAAAAAAGTGACAAAAGTCATAGTATAATATGTCGAAAAAAACGCATAATATAGTATGTCGAAAAAAAATTATGAAAAAGAAATACTATAGTATGTTAAAAAAAATCCAAAAAAGTCATAATATAGTATGTCGAAAAAAAGTCATAGTATAGTATGTCGAAATAAGTGATAAAAAACTCATAGTATAGTATGTCGAAAAAAGTGATAAAAAAGTCATAGTATAGTATGTCGAAAAAATTTATAAAAAAGTCATAGTATAGTATGTCAAAAAAAGTCATAGTATAGTATGTCGAAAAAAACTGATAGTATAGTATGTTAAAAATTTTAAAAAAAGTCATAATATAGTATGTCAAAAAAAGTCATAGTATAGTATGTCATAAAAAGTGATAAAAAAGTCATAGTATAATATGTCGAAAAAAACGCATAATATAGTATGTCGAAAAAAAATTATGAAAAAGAAGTACTATAGTATGTTGAAAAAAATCCTAAAAAGTCATAATATAGTATGTCAAAAAAAGTCATAGTATAGTATGACGAAAAAAGTGATAAAAAGTCATAGTATAGTATGTCGAAAAAAGTCATAGTATAGTATGTCGAAAAAAGTGACAAAAGTCATAGTATAGTATGTCGAAAAAAGTCATAGTATAATATGTCGAAAAAAGTCACAGTATAGTATGTAGAAAAAAAGTCATAGTATAATATGTCGAAAAAAGTGACAAAAGTCATAGTATAGTATGTCGAAAAAATTAAAAAAGTCATAGTATAGTATGTCGAAAACAGTGATAATAAAGTCATAGTATAGTATGTCGAAAAAATTAAAAAAGTCATAGTATAGTATGTCGAAAAAAGTGATAAAAAACTCATAGTATAGTATGTCGAAAAAATTAAAAAAGTCGTAGTATAGTATGTCAAAAAAAAGTCATAGTATAGTATGTCGAAAAAAGTGACAAAAGTCATAGTATAATATGTCGAAAAAAACGCATAATATAGTATGTCGAAAAAAAATTATGAAAAAGAAATACTATAGTATGTTAAAAAAAAATCCAAAAAAGTCATAGTATAGTATGTCGAAAAAAGTGATAAAAAAGTCATAGTATAGTATGTCAAAAAAAAGTGATAGTATAGTATGTCAAAAAAAGTCATAGTATAGTACGGTATGTCAAAAAAAGTGATAAAAAAGTCATAGTATAGTATGTCGAAAAAAGTGATAAAAAAGTCATATTATAGTATGTCGAAAAAAGTGATAAAAAAGTCATAGTATAGTATGTCGAAAAAAGTCATATTATAGTATGTCGAAAAAAGTGAAAAAAGTCATAATATAGTATGTCGAAAAAAAGTCATAGTATAATATGTCGAAAAAAGTGATGAAAAAGTCGTATTATAGTATGTCGAAATAAGTGATAAAAAAGTCATAGTATAGTATGTTGAAAAAGATCCTAAAAAGTCATATTATAGTATGTCAAAAAAAGTGATAAAAAAGTCATACTATAGTATGTCAAAAAAGTGAAAAAAAAGTCATATTATAGTATGTCGAAAAAAGTGATAAAAAAGTCATAGTATAGTATGTCAAAAAAAGTCATAGTATAGTATGTCGAAAAAATTACAAAAGTCATAGTATAGTATGTCGAAAAAGTGATGAAAAAGTCATAGTATAGTATGTCGAAAAAAGTCATAGTATAGTATGTCGAAAAAAGTGAAAAAAAGTCATAGTATAGTATGTTGAAAAAAATCCTAAAAAGTCATAATATAGTATGTCAAAAAAAGTCATAGTATAGTATGTCATAAAAAGTGATAAAAAAGTCATAGTATAATATGTCGAAAAAAACGCATAATATAGTATGTCAAAAAAAGTCATAGTATAGTATGACGAAAAAAGTGATAAAAAGTCATAGTATAGTATGTCGAAAAAAGTCATAGTATAGTATGTCGAAAAACGTCATAGTATAGTATGTCGAAAAAAGTGACAAAAGTCATAGTATAGTATGTTGAAAAAAGTCATAGTATAGTATGTCGAAAAAAGTCATAGTATAATATGTCGAAAAAAGTGAAAAAAGTCATAGTATAGTATGTCGAAAAAAGTCATAGTATAATATGTCGAAAAAAGTCATAGTATAATATGTCGAAAAAAGTGACAAAAGTCATAGTATAGTATGTCGAAAAAATTAAAAAAGTCATAGTATAGTATGTCGAAAACAGTGATAAAAAACTCATAGTATAGTATGTCGAAAAAATTAAAAAAGTCATAGTATAGTATGTCAAAAAAAAGTCATAGTATAGTATGTCGAAAAAAGTGACAAAAGTCATAGTATAATATGTCGAAAAAAACGCATAATATAGTATGTCGAAAAAAAATTATGAAAAAGAAATACTATAGTATGTTAAAAAAAATCCAAAAAAGTCATAATATAGTATGTCGAAAAATGTCGAAATAAGTGATAAAAAAACTCTTAGTATAGTATGTCGAAAAAAGTCATAGTATAGTATGTCGAAAAAAGTGATAAAAAAGTCATAGTATAGTATGTCAAAAAAAAGTGATAGTATAGTATATCAAAAAAAGTCATAGTATAGTACGGTATGTCAAAAAAAGTGATAAAAAGTCATAGTATAGTATGTCGAAAAAAGTGATAAAAAAGTCATATTATAGTATGTCGAAAAAAGTGAAAAAAAGTCATAGTATAGTATGTCAAAAAAAGTCATAATATAGTATGTCGAAAAAAAGTCATAATATAGTATGTCGAAATAAGTGATAAAAAAGTCATAGTATAGTATGTTGAAAAAAATCCTAAAAAGTCATATTATAGTATGTCAAAAAAAGTGATAAAAAAGTCATACTATAGTATGTCAAAAAAGTGATAAAAAAGTCATAGTATAGTATGTCGCAAAAAATTACAAAAGTCATAGTATAGTATGTCAAAAAAGTGATGAAAAAGTCATAGTATAGTATGTCGAAAAAAGTCATAGTATAGTATGTCGAAAAAAGTGATGAAAAAGTCATAGTATAGTATGTCAAAAAAGTGATAAAAAAGTCATAGTATAGTATGTCGAAAAAAGTCATAGTATAGTATGTCGAAAAAAGGGAACAAAGTCATAGTATAATATGTCAAAAAAAAGTCATAGTATAGTATGTCGAAAAAAAAGTCATAGTATAGTATGTCGAAAAAAGTCATAGTATAGTATGTCGAAAAAAGTCATAGTATAGTATGTCGAAAAAACTCATAGTATAGTATGTCGAAAAAAAAGTCATAGTATAGTATGTCAAAAAAAGTCATAGTATAGTATGTCGAAAAAAAATTATGAAAAAGAAATACTATAGTATGTTAAAAAAAATCCAAAAAAGTCATAATATAGTATGTCGAAAAAATGTCATAGTATAGTATGTCGAAATAAGTGATAAAAAAACTCATAGCATAGTATGTCGAAAAAAGTCATAGTATAGTATGTCGAAAAAAGTGATAAAAAAGTCATAGTATAGTATGTCGAAAAAAGTGATAAAAAAGTCATATTATAGTATGTCGAAAAAAGTCATAGTATAGTACGGTATGTCAAAAAAAGTGATAAAAAAGTCATAGTATAGTATGTCAAAAAAAGTCATAGTATAGTATGTCGAACAAAGTGATAAAAAAGTCATAGTATAGTATGTCGAAAAAAGTCATAGTATAGTACGGTATGTCAAAAAAAGTGATAAAAAAGTCATAGTATAGTATGTCGAAAAAAGTGATAAAAAAGTCATATTATAGTATGTCGAAAAAAGTGATAAAAAAGTCATAGTATAGTATGTCAAAAAAAGTCATATTATAGTATGTCGAAAAAAGTGATAAAAAAGTCATATTATAGTATGTCGAAAAAAGTGATAAAAAAGTCATATTATAGTATGTCGAAAAAAGTCATAGTATAGTATGTCGAAACAATTACAAAAGTCATAGTATAGTATGTCGAAAAAAAACTCATAGTATAGTAAGTGGAAAAAAGTGATAAAAATGTCATAGTATAGTATGTCGAAAAAATTCATAGTATAGTATGTCGAAAAAAAGTCAAAGTATAGTATGTTCAAAAAAATCCTAAAAAGTCATAGTATAGTATGTCGAAAAAAGTGATAAAAAAGTCATAGTATAGTATGTCGAAAAAATTAAAAAAGTCATAGTATAGTATGTCAAAAAAATTAAAAAGGTCATAGTATAGTATGTCAAAAAAAGTGATAAAAAGTCATAGTATAGTATGTCGAAAAAATTAAAAAAGTCATATTATAGTATGTCGAAAAAAGTCATAGTATAGTATGTTGAAAAAAGTGATAAAAAAGTCATAGTATAGTATGTTGAAAAAAGTGATAAAAAAGTCATAGTATAGTATGTCGAAAAAAAAGTCATAGTATAGTATGTTGAAAAAAAGTCATAGTATAGTATGTTGAAAAAAAGTCATAGTATAGTATGTTGAAAAAAGTGACAAAAAATTAATAGTATAGTATGTTGAAAAAAGTGATAAAAAAGTCATAGTATAGTATGTCGAAAAAAAAGTCATAGTATAGTATGTCGAAAAAAGTGATAAAAAGTCATAGTATAGTATGTCCTAAAAAGTGATAAAAAAGTCATAGTATAGTATGTTGAAAAAAGTGATAAAAAAGTCATAGTATAGTATGTCGAAAAAAAGTCATAGTATAGTATGTCGAAAAAAATCATAGTATAGTATGTCGGAAAAAATCATAGTATAGTATGTCGAAAAAAAAGTCATAATATAGTATGTCGAAAAAAAGTCATAGTATAGTATGTCGAAAAAAAAAGTCATAGTATAGTATGTCGAAAAAAGTGATAAAAGGTCATAGTATAGTATTTTGAAAAAGTAATAAAAAAGCCATAGTATAGTATGTCGAAAAAAAGTCATAGTATAGTATGTCGAAAAAAAAGTCATAGTATAGTATGTTGAAAAAAGTCATAGTATAGTATGTCGAAAAAATAAAAAAAAAGTCATAGTATAGTATGTCGAAAAAAGTCATAGTATAGTATGTTGAAAAAAGTCATAGTATAGTATGTCGAAAAAATAGAAAAAAGTTACAGTATAGTATGTTGAAATAAGTGATAAAAAAGTCACAATATAGTATGTCGAAAAAATTAAAAAAGTCATAGTATAGTATGTTGAAAAAAGTCATAGTATAGTATGTCGAAAAAATTAAAAAAGTCATAGTATAGTATGTCGAAAAAAGTGATAAAAAACTCATAGTATAGTATGTCGAAAAAATTAAAAAAGTCGTAGTATAGTATGTCAAAAAAAAGTCATAGTATAGTATGTCGAAAAAAGTGACAAAAGTCATAGTATAATATGTCGAAAAAAACGCATAATATAGTATGTCGAAAAAAAATTATGAAAAAGAAATACTATAGTATGTTAAAAAAAAATCCAAAAAAGTCATAGTATAGTATGTCGAAAAAAGTGATAAAAAAGTCATAGTATAGTATGTCAAAAAAAAGTGATAGTATAGTATGTCAAAAAAAGTCATAGTATAGTATGTCGAAAAAAGTGATAAAAAAGTCATATTATAGTATGTCGAAAAAAGTGATAAAAAAGTCATAGTATAGCATGTCGAAAAAAGTCATAGTATAGTATGTCGAAAAAAATGATGAAAAAGTCATATTATAGTATGTCGAAAAAAGTGAAAAAAGTCATAATATAGTATGTCGAAAAAAAGTCATAGTATAGTATGTCGAAAAAAGTGATGAAAAAGTCATATTATAGTATGTCGAAATAAGTGATAAAAAAGTCATAGTATAGTATGTTGAAAAAGATCCTAAAAAGTCATATTATAGTATGTCAAAAAAAGTGATAAAAAAGTCATAGTATAGTATGTCGAAAAAAGTGATAAAAAAGTCATAGTATAGTATGTCAAAAAAAGTCATAGTATAGTATGTCGAAAAAATTACAAAAGTCATAGTATAGTATGTCGAAAAAGTGATGAAAAAGTCATAGTATAGTATGTCGAAAAAAGTCATAGTATAGTATGTCGAAAAAAGTGATGAAAAAGTCATATTATAGTATGTCGAAAAAAGTGAAAAAAAGTCATAGTATAGTATGTTGAAAAAAATCCTAAAAAGTCATAATATAGTATGTCATAAAAAGTGATAAAAAAGTCATAGTATAATATGTCGAAAAAAACGCATAATATAGTATGTCGAAAAAAAATTATGAAAAAGAAGTACTATAGTATGTTGAAAAAAATCCTAAAAAGTCATAATATAGTATGTCAAAAAAAGTCATAGTATAGTATGACGAAAAAAGTGATAAAAAGTCATAGTATAGTATGTCGAAAAAAGTCATAGTATAGTATGTCGAAAAAAGTCATAGTATAGTATGTCGAAAAAAGTCATAGTATAAAATGTCGAAAAAAATCATAGTATAGTATGTCGAAAAAAGTGACAAAAGTCATAGTATAGTATGTCGAAAAAAGTCATAGTATAATATGTCGAAAAAAGTCATAGTATAATATGTCGAAAAAAGTGACAAAAGTCATAGTATAGTATGTCGAAAAAATTAAAAAAGTCATAGTATAGTATGTCGAAAACAGTGATAAAAAACTCATAGTATAGTATGTCGAAAAAATTAAAAAAGTCATAGTATAGTATGTCAAAAAAAAGTCATAGTATAGTATGTCGAAAAAAGTGACAAAAGTCATAGTATAATATGTCGAAAAAAACGCATAATATGGTATGTCGAAAAAAAATTATGAAAAAGAAATACTATAGTATGTTAAAAAAAATCCAAAAAAGTCATAATATAGTATGTCGAAAAATGTCGAAATAAGTGATAAAAAAACTCTTAGTATAGTATGTCGAAAAAAGTCATAGTATAGTATGTCGAAAAAAGTGATAAAAAAGTCATAGTATAGTATGTCAAAAAAAAGTGATAGTATAGTATGTCAAAAAAAGTCATAGTATAGTACGGTATGTCAAAAAAAGTGATAAAAAGTCATAGTATAGTATGTCGAAAAAAGTGATAAAAAAGTCATATTATAGTATGTCGAAAAAAGTGAAAAAAAGTCATAGTATAGTATGTCAAAAAAAGTCATAATATAGTATGTCGAAAAAAAGTCATAATATAGTATGTCGAAATAAGTGATAAAAAAGTCATAGTATAGTATGTTGAAAAAAATCCTAAAAAGTCATATTATAGTATGTCAAAAAAAGTGATAAAAAAGTCATACTATAGTATGTCAAAAAAGTGATAAAAAAGTCATAGTATAGTATGTCGAAAAAATTACAAAAGTCATAGTATAGTATGTCAAAAAAGTGATGAAAAAGTCATAGTATAGTATGTCGAAAAAAGTCATAGTATAGTATGTCGAAAAAAGTGATGAAAAAGTCATATTATAGTATGTCGAAAAAAGTGAAAAAAAGTCATAGTATAGTATGTCAAAAAAGTGATAAAAAAGTCATAGTATAGTATGTCGAAAAAAGTGAACAAAGTCATAGTATAATATGTCAAAAAAAAGTCATAGTATAGTATGTCGAAAAAAGTCATAGTATAGTATGTCGAAAAAAGTGAACAAAGTCATAGTATAATATGTCAAAAAAAAGTCATAGTATAGTATGTCGAAAAAAAAGTCATAGTATAGTATGTCGAAAAAAGTCATAGTATAGTATGTCGAAAAAAGTCATAGTATAGTATGTCGAAAAAACTCATAGTATAGTATGTCGAAAAAAAAGTCATAGTATAGTATGTCAAAAAAAGTCATAGTATAGTATGTCGAAAAAAAATTATGAAAAAGAAATACTATAGTATGTTAAAAAAAATCCAAAAAAGTCATAATATAGTATGTCGAAAAAATGTCATAGTATAGTATGTCGAAATAAGTGATAAAAAAAACTCATAGTATAGTATGTCGAAAAAAGTCATAGTATAGTATGTCGAAAAAAGTGATAAAAAAGTCATAGTATAGTATGTCGAAAAAAGTGATAAAAAAGTCATAGTATAGTATGTCAAAAAAAGTCATATTATAGTATGTCGAAAAAAGTGATAAAAAAGTCATATTATAGTATGTCGAAAAAAGTGATAAAAAAGTCATATTATAGTATGTCGAAAAAAGTCATAGTATAGTACGGTATGTCAAAAAAAGTGATAAAAAAGTCATAGTATAGTATGTCAAAAAAAGTCATAGTATAGTATGTCGAAAAAAGTGATAAAAAAGTCATAGTATAGTATGTCGAAAAAAGTCATAGTATAGTACGGTATGTCAAAAAAAGTCATAGTATAGTACGGTATGTCAAAAAAAGTGATAAAAAGTCATAGTATAGTATGTCGAAAAAAGTGATAAAAAAGTCATATTATAGTATGTCGAAAAAAGTGAAAAAAAGTCATAGTATAGTATGTCAAAAAAAGTCATAATATAGTATGTCGAAAAAAAGTCATAATATAGTATGTCGAAATAAGTGATAAAAAAGTCATAGTATAGTATGTTGAAAAAAATCCTAAAAAGTCATATTATAGTATGTCAAAAAAAGTGATAAAAAAGTCATACTATAGTATGTCAAAAAAGTGATAAAAAAGTCATAGTATAGTATGTCGAAAAAATTACAAAAGTCATAGTATAGTATGTCAAAAAAGTGATGAAAAAGTCATAGTATAGTATGTCGAAAAAAGTCATAGTATAGTATGTCGAAAAAAGTGATGAAAAAGTCATATTATAGTATGTCGAAAAAAGTGAAAAAAAGTCATAGTATAGTATGTCAAAAAAGTGATAAAAAAGTCATAGTATAGTATGTCGAAAAAAGTCATAGTATAGTATGTCGAAAAAAGTGAACAAAGTCATAGTATAATATGTCAAAAAAAAGTCATAGTATAGTATGTCGAAAAAAAAGTCATAGTATAGTATGTCGAAAAAAGTCATAGTATAGTATGTCGAAAAAAGTCATAGTATAGTATGTCGAAAAAACTCATAGTATAGTATGTCGAAAAAAAAGTCATAGTATAGTATGTCAAAAAAAGTCATAGTATAGTATGTCGAAAAAAAATTATGAAAAAGAAATACTATAGTATGTTAAAAAAAATCCAAAAAAGTCATAATATAGTATGTCGAAAAAATGTCATAGTATAGTATGTCGAAAAAAGTGATAAAAAAGTCATAGTATAGTATGTCGAAAAAAGTGATAAAAAAGTCATAGTATAGTATGTCAAAAAAAGTCATATTATAGTATGTCGAAAAAAGTGATAAAAAAGTCATATTATAGTATGTCGAAAAAAGTGATAAAAAAGTCATATTATAGTATGTCGAAAAAAGTCATAGTATAGTACGGTATGTCAAAAAAGGTGATAAAAAAGTCATAGTATAGTATGTCAAAAAAAGTCATAGTATGGTATGTCGAAAAAAGTGATAAAAAAGTCCTAGTATAGTATGTCGAAAAAAGTCATAGTATAGTACGGTATGTCAAAAAAAGTCATAGCATAGTACGGTATGTCAAAAAAAGTGATAAAAAAGTCATAGTATAGTATGTCGAAAAAAGTGATAAAAAAGTCATAGTATAGTATGTCGAAAAAAGTGATAAAAAAGTCATAGTATAGCATGTCGAAAAAAGTGATAAAAAAGTCATATTATAGTATGTCGAAAAAAGTGATAAAAAAGTCATAGTATAGTATGTCGAAAAAAGTCATAGTATAGTATGTCGAAACAATTACAAAAGTCATAGTATAGTATGTCGAAAAAAAACTCATAGTATAGTAAGTGGAAAAAAGTGATAAAAATGTCATAGTATAGTATGTCGAAAAAATTCATAGTATAGTATGTCGAAAAAAAGTAAAAGTATAGTATGTTCAAAAAAATCCTAAAAAGTCATAGTATAGTATGTCGAAAAAAGTGATAAAAAAGTCATAGTATAGTATGTCGAAAAAAGTCATATTATAGTATGTCGAAAAAAGTGATAAAAAAGTCATATTATAGTATGTCGAAAAAAGTGATAAAAAAGTCATATTATAGTATGTCGAAAAAAGTCATAGTATAGTATGTCGAAACAATTACAAAAGTCATAGTATAGTATGTCGAAAAAAAACTCATAGTATAGTAAGTGGAAAAAAGTGATAAAAATGTCATAGTATAGTATGTCGAAAAAATTCATAGTATAGTATGTCGAAAAAAAGTAAAAGTATAGTATGTTCAAAAAAATCCTAAAAAGTCATAGTATAGTATGTCGAAAAAAGTGATAAAAAAGTCATAGTATAGTATGTCGAAAAAATTAAAAAAGTCATAGTATAGTATGTCGAAAAAATTAAAAAGGTCATAGTATAGTATGTCAAAAAAAGTGATAAAAAGTCATAGTATAGTATGTCGAAAAAATTAAAAAAGTCATATTATAGTATGTCGAAAAAAGTCATAGTATAGTATGTTGAAAAAAGTGATAAAAAAGTCATAGTATAGTATGTTGAAAAAAGTGATAAAAAAGTCATAGTATAGTATGTCGAAAAAAAAGTCATAGTATAGTATGTTGAAAAAAAGTCATAGTATAGTATGTTGAAAAAAGTGACAAAAAATTAATAGTATAGTATGTTGAAAAAAGTGATAAAAAAGTCATAGTATAGTATGTCGAAAAAAAAGTCATAGTATAGTATGTCGAAAAAAGTGATAAAAAGTCATAGTATAGTATGTCAGAAAAAGTGATAAAAAAGTCATAGTATAGTATGTTGAAAAAAGTGATAAAAAAGTCATAGTATAGTATGTCGAAAAAAAGTCATAGTATAGTATGTCGAAAAAAATCATAGTATAGTATGTCGGAAAAAATCATAGTATAGTATGTCGAAAAAAAAGTCATAATATAGTATGTCGAAAAAAAAGTCATAGTATAGTATGTCGAAAAAAAAAGTCATAGTATAGTATGTCGAAAAAAGTGATAAAAGGTCATAGTATAGTATTTTGAAAAAGTAATAAAAAAGCCATAGTATAGTATGTCGAAAAAAAGTCATAGTATAGTATGTCGAAAAAAAAGTCATAGTATAGTATGTTGAAAAAAGTCATAGTATAGTATGTCGAAAAAATAAAAAAAAAGTCATAGTATAGTATGTCGAAAAAAGTCATAGTATAGTATGTTGAAAAAAGTCATAGTATAGTATGTCGAAAAAATAGAAAAAAGTTACAGTATAGTATGTTGAAATAAGTGATAAAAAAGTCACAATATAGTATGTCGAAAAAATTAAAAAAGTCATAGTATAGTATGTTGAAAAAAGTCATAGTATAGTATGTTTAAAAAATTAAAAAAATCATAGTATAGTATGTCGAAAAAAGTGATAAAAACGTCATAGTATAGTATGTCGAAAAAAGTCATAAAAGGTCATGGTATAGTATGTGTTGGTTTTCATGTATGAATGAATGTTTGTGTATGAAATGAAGTTATTATTATTATTATTAGTATTATTTTTGTGTAGTGTAACCAGATGTTTCCTGTCAATAAGGATGGACTCTGTTGTCAGGTGAACGAGGTTTCCTGGAGTGAGATTGCTCCTGATGAAGACGAGGCTGATGATGAAGAGTGGAATCTGAATGTCTCATAGACACCCAGAGGATTCACTTTGATATCTTACTATTAATCTTTCATTTATTCAATAAAATGAGTTCTATTAATAACGCTGTCAGTTTTCTGTGTCGTACTGCATCAGGAAACACGCACAAACAACTTCTTTCAAAACGTCATGGTATAGAACATCCAAACATTCCTAAGAAGTCATAGTATAGTATGTGGAAAAGTCATAAAAGGTCATAGTACGTCAAAAAAACTCATAGAATAGTATAGAAAGAAAGTCGAAAAAGTCATTTTATAATATGCCGAAAAAAGTGATAAAAAAGTCATAGTATAGTATGTCGAAAAAAACTCATAATATAGTATGTCGAAAAAAGTCATAGTATAGTATATCAAAAAAAAGTCATAGTATAGTATAGAAAGAAAGTCGAAAAAGTCATATTATAATATGTCGAAAAAAATGATAAAAAGTCATAGTATAGTATGTCCAAAAAAATCATAGTATAGTATGGTGAAAAAATGAAAAAAGTCATAGTATAGTATGTCGAAAAAATTAAAAAAGTTATAGTATAGTATGTCATAAAAAGTGATAAAAAAGTCATAGTATAGTATGTCGAAAAAAAACTCATAGTATAGTATGTCGAAAAAAGTCATAGTATAGTATGTCATAAAAAGTGATAAAAAAGTCATAGTATAGTATGTCGAAAAAAAACTCATAGTATAGTATGTCATAAAAAGTGATAAAAAAGTCATAGTATAGTATGTCGAAAAAAGTCATAGTATAGTATGTCATAAAAAGTGATAAAAAAGTCATAGTATAGTATGTCGAAAAAAAACTCATAGTATAGTATGTCGAAAAAAAGTCATAGTATAGTATGTCGAAAAAAGTGATAAAAAAGTCATAGTATGGTATGTCGAAAAAAGTGATAAAAAGTCATAGTATAGTATGTCGAAAAAATTAAAAAAGTCATATTATAGTATGTCGAAAAAAGTCATAGTATAGTATGTCGAAAAATGTGATAAAAAAGTCATAGTATAGTATGTCGAAAAAAGTGATAAAAAAGTCATAGTATAGTATGTCGAAAAAAGTGATAAAAAAGTCATAGTATAGTATGTCGAAAAAAAGTCATAGTATAGTATGTCGAAAAAAATCATAGTATAGTATGTCGGAAAAAATCATAGTATAGTATGTCGAAAAAAGTCATATTATAGTATGTCGAAAAAAGTCATAGTATAGTATGTCGAAAAATGTGATAAAAAAGTCATAGTATAGTATGTCGAAAAAAGTGATAAAAAAGTCATAGTATAGTATGTCGAAAAAAGTGATAAAAAAGTCATAGTATAGTATGTCGAAAAAAAGTCATAGTATAGTATGTCGAAAAAAATCATAGTATAGTATGTCGGAAAAAATCATAGTATAGTATGTCGAAAAAAGTCAGAATATAGTATGTCGAAAATTTAAAAAAAAAGTCATAGTATAGTATTTCGAAAAAAGTCATAGTATAGTATGTTGAAAAAAGTGATAAAAAAGTCATAGTATAGTATGTCATAAAAAGTGATAAAAAAGTCATAGTATAGTATGCCGAAAAAAAAGTCATAGTATAGTATGTCGAAAAAAGTGATAAAAAGTCATAGTATAGTATGTCGAAAAAAAGTCATAGTATAGTATGTCGAAAAAAGTGATAAAAAAGTCATAGTATAGTATGTCGAAAAAAGTGATAAAAAAGTCATAGTATAGTATGTCGAAAAAAGTGATAAAAAAGTCATAGTATAGTATGTCGAAAAAAAGTCATAGTATAGTATGTCGAAAAAATTAAAAAAGTTATAGTATAGTATGTCGAAAAACGTCATAGTATAGTATGTCGAAAAAAGTGATAAAAAAGTCATAGTATAGTATGTCGAAAAAAAACTCATAGTATAGTATGTCGAAAAAAGTCATAGTATAGTATGTCATAAAAAGTGATAAAAAAGTCATAGTATAGTATGTCAAAAAAAAACTCATAGTATAGTATGTCATAAAAAGTGATAAAAAAGTCATAGTATAGTATGTCGAAATAAGTGATAAAAAAGTCATAGTATAGTATGTCGAAAAAAGTCATAGTATAGTATGTCATAAAAAGTGATAAAAAAGTCATAGTATAGTATGTCGAAAAAAAACTCATAGTATAGTATGTCGAAAAAAAGTCATAGTATAGTATGTCGAAAAAAAGTCATAGTATAGTATGTCGAAAAAAGTGATAAAAAAGTCATAGTATGGTATGTCGAAAAAATTAAAAAAGTCATAGTATAGTATGTCAAAAAAAGTGATAAAAAGTCATAGTATAGTATGTCGAAAAAAGTCATAGTATAGTATGTCGAAAAATGTGATAAAAAAGTCATAGTATAGTATGTCGAAAAAAGTGATAAAAAAGTCATAGTATAGTATGTCGAAAAAAGTGATAAAAAAGTCATAGTATAGTATGTCGAAAAAAAGTCATAGTATAGTATGTCGAAAAAAATCATAGTATAGTATGTCGGAAAAAATCATAGTATAGTATGTCGAAAAAAGTCAGAATATAGTATGTCGAAAATTTAAAAAAAAAGTCATAGTATAGTATTTCGAAAAAAGTCATAGTATAGTATGTCATAAAAAGTGATAAAAAAGTCATAGTATAGTATGTCGAAAAAAAAGTCATAGTATAGTATGTCGAAAAAAGTGATAAAAAGTCATAGTATAGTATGTCGAAAAAAAAGTCATAGTATAGTATGTCGAAAAAAGTGATAAAAAGTCATAGTATAGTATGTCGAAAAAAAAGTCATAGTATAGTATGTCATAAAAAGTGATAAAAAAGTCATAGTATAGTATGTCGAAAAAAGTCATAGTATAGTATGTCATAAAAAGTGATAAAAAAGTCATAGTATAGTATGTCGAAAAAAAACTCATAGTATAGTATGTCGAAAAAAAGTCATAGTATAGTATGTCGAAAAAAGTGATAAAAAAGTCATAGTATGGTATGTCGAAAAAATTAAAAAAGTCATAGTATAGTATGTCAAAAAAAGTGATAAAAAGTCATAGTATAGTATGTCGAAAAAATTAAAAAAGTCATATTATAGTATGTCGAAAAAAGTCATAGTATAGTATGTCGAAAAATGTGATAAAAAAGTCATAGTATAGTATGTCATAAAAAGTGATAAAAAAGTCATAGTATAGTATGTCGAAAAAAAACTCATAGTATAGTATGTCATAAAAAGTGATAAAAAAGTCATAGTATAGTATGTCGAAATAAGTGATAAAAAAGTCATAGTATAGTATGTCGAAAAAAGTCATAGTATAGTATGTCATAAAAAGTGATAAAAAAGTCATAGTATAGTATGTCGAAAAAAAACTCATAGTATAGTATGTCGAAAAAAAGTCATAGTATAGTATGTCGAAAAAAAGTCATAGTATAGTATGTCGAAAAAAGTGATAAAAAAGTCATAGTATGGTATGTCGAAAAAATTAAAAAAGTCATAGTATAGTATGTCAAAAAAGTGATAAAAAAGTCATAGTATAGTATGTCGAAAAAAGTGATAAAAAAGTCATAGTATAGTATGTCGAAAAAAGTCATAGTATAGTATGTCGAAAAATGTGATAAAAAAGTCATAGTATAGTATGTCGAAAAAAGTGATAAAAAAGTCATAGTATAGTATGTCGAAAAAAGTGATAAAAAAGTCATAGTATAGTATGTCGAAAAAAAGTCATAGTATAGTATGTCGAAAAAAATCATAGTATAGTATGTCGGAAAAAATCATAGTATAGTATGTCGAAAAAAGTCAGAATATAGTATGTCGAAAATTTAAAAAAAAAGTCATAGTATAGTATTTCGAAAAAAGTCATAGTATAGTATGTCATAAAAAGTGATAAAAAAGTCATAGTATAGTATGTCGAAAAAAAAGTCATAGTATAGTATGTCGAAAAAAGTGATAAAAAGTCATAGTATAGTATGTCGAAAAAAAAGTCATAGTATAGTATGTCGAAAAAAAAGTCATAGTATAGTATGTCGAAAAAAGTGATAAAAAGTCATAGTATAGTATGTCGAAAAAAAAGTCATAGTATAGTATGTCATAAAAAGTGATAAAAAAGTCATAGTATAGTATGTCGAAAAAAGTCATAGTATAGTATGTCATAAAAAGTGATAAAAAAGTCATAGTATAGTATGTCGAAAAAAAACTCATAGTATAGTAAGTGGAAAAAAGTGATAAAAATGTCATAGTATAGTATGTCGAAAAAATTCATAGTATAGTATGTCGAAAAAAAGTAAAAGTATAGTATGTTCAAAAAAATCCTAAAAAGTCATAGTATAGTATGTCGAAAAAAGTGATAAAAAAGTCATAGTATAGTATGTCGAAAAAATTAAAAAAGTCATAGTATAGTATGTCGAAAAAATTAAAAAGGTCATAGTATAGTATGTCAAAAAAAGTGATAAAAAGTCATAGTATAGTATGTCGAAAAAATTAAAAAAGTCATATTATAGTATGTCGAAAAAAGTCATAGTATAGTATGTTGAAAAAAGTGATAAAAAAGTCATAGTATAGTATGTTGAAAAAAGTGATAAAAAAGTCATAGTATAGTATGTCGAAAAAAAAGTCATAGTATAGTATGTTGAAAAAAAGTCATAGTATAGTATGTTGAAAAAAAGTCATAGTATAGTATGTTGAAAAAAGTGACAAAAAATTAATAGTATAGTATGTTGAAAAAAGTGATAAAAAAGTCATAGTATAGTATGTCGAAAAAAAAGTCATAGTATAGTATGTCGAAAAAAGTGATAAAAAGTCATAGTATAGTATGTCATAAAAAGTGATAAAAAAGTCATAGTATAGTATGTTGAAAAAAGTGATAAAAAAGTCATAGTATAGTATGTCGAAAAAAAGTCATAGTATAGTATGTCGAAAAAAATCATAGTATAGTATGTCGGAAAAAATCATAGTATAGTATGTCGAAAAAAAAGTCATAATATAGTATGTCGAAAAAAAAGTCATAGTATAGTATGTCGAAAAAAAAAGTCATAGTATAGTATGTCGAAAAAAGTGATAAAAGGTCATAGTATAGTATTTTGAAAAAGTAATAAAAAAGCCATAGTATAGTATGTCGAAAAAAAGTCATAGTATAGTATGTCGAAAAAAAAGTCATAGTATAGTATGTTGAAAAAAGTCATAGTATAGTATGTCGAAAAAATAAAAAAAAAGTCATAGTATAGTATGTCGAAAAAAGTCATAGTATAGTATGTTGAAAAAAGTCATAGTATAGTATGTCGAAAAAATAGAAAAAAGTTACAGTATAGTATGTTGAAATAAGTGATAAAAAAGTCACAATATAGTATGTCGAAAAAATTAAAAAAGTCATAGTATAGTATGTTGAAAAAAGTCATAGTATAGTATGTTTAAAAAATTAAAAAAATCATAGTATAGTATGTCGAAAAAAGTGATAAAAACGTCATAATATAGTATGTCGAAAAAAGTCATAAAAGGTCATGGTATAGTATGTGTTGGTTTTCATGTATGAATGAATGTTTGTGTATGAAATGAAGTTATTATTATTATTATTAGTATTATTTTTGTGTAGTGTAACCAGATGTTTCCTGTCAATAAGGATGGACTCTGTTGTCAGGTGAACGAGGTTTCCTGGAGTGAGATTGCTCCTGATGAAGACGAGGCTGATGATGAAGAGTGGAATCTGAATGTCTCATAGACACCCAGAGGATTCACTTTGATATCTTACTATTAATCTTTCATTTATTCAATAAAATGAGTTCTATTAATAACGCTGTCAGTTTTCTGTGTCGTACTGCATCAGGAAACACGCACAAACAACTTCTTTCAAAACGTCATGGTATAGAACATCCAAACATTCCTAAGAAGTCATAGTATAGTATGTGGAAAAGTCATAAAAGGTCATAGTACGTCAAAAAAACTCATAGAATAGTATAGAAAGAAAGTCGAAAAAGTCATTTTATAATATGCCGAAAAAAGTGATAAAAAAGTCATAGTATAGTATGTCGAAAAAAACTCATAATATAGTATGTCGAAAAAAGTCATAGTATAGTATATCAAAAAAAAGTCATAGTATAGTATAGAAAGAAAGTCGAAAAAGTCATATTATAATATGTCGAAAAAAATGATAAAAAGTCATAGTATAGTATGTCGAAAAAAATCATAGTATAGTATGGTGAAAAAATGAAAAAAGTCATAGTATAGTATGTCGAAAAAATTAAAAAAGTTATAGTATAGTATGTCGAAAAAAGTGATAAAAAAGTCATAGTATAGTATGTCGAAAAAAAACTCATAGTATAGTATGTCGAAAAAAGTCATAGTATAGTATGTCATAAAAAGTGATAAAAAAGTCATAGTATAGTATGTCGAAAAAAAACTCATAGTATAGTATGTCATAAAAAGTGATAAAAAAGTCATAGTATAGTATGTCGAAAAAAGTCATAGTATAGTATGTCATAAAAAGTGATAAAAAAGTCATAGTATAGTATGTCGAAAAAAAACTCATAGTATAGTATGTCGAAAAAAAGTCATAGTATAGTATGTCGAAAAAAGTGATAAAAAAGTCATAGTATGGTATGTCGAAAAAATTAAAAAAGTCATAGTATAGTATGTCAAAAAAAGTGATAAAAAGTCATAGTATAGTATGTCGAAAAAATTAAAAAAGTCATATTATAGTATGTCGAAAAAAGTCATAGTATAGTATGTCGAAAAATGTGATAAAAAAGTCATAGTATAGTATGTCGAAAAAAGTGATAAAAAAGTCATAGTATAGTATGTCGAAAAAAGTGATAAAAAAGTCATAGTATAGTATGTCGAAAAAAAGTCATAGTATAGTATGTCGAAAAAAATCATAGTATAGTATGTCGGAAAAAATCATAGTATAGTATGTCGAAAAAAGTCAGAATATAGTATGTCGAAAATTTAAAAAAAAAGTCATAGTATAGTATTTCGAAAAAAGTCATAGTATAGTATGTCATAAAAAGTGATAAAAAAGTCATAGTATAGTATGTCGAAAAAAAAGTCATAGTATAGTATGTCGAAAAAAGTGATAAAAAGTCATAGTATAGTATGTCGAAAAAAAAGTCATAGTATAGTATGTCGAAAAAAGTGATAAAAAGTCATAGTATAGTATGTCGAAAAAAAAGTCATAGTATAGTATGTCATAAAAAGTGATAAAAAAGTCATAGTATAGTATGTCGAAAAAAGTCATAGTATAGTATATCAAAAAAAAGTCATAGTATAGTATAGAAAGAAAGTCGAAAAAGTCATATTATAATATGTCGAAAAAAATGATAAAAAGTCATAGTATAGTATGTCGAAAAAAATCATAGTATAGTATGGTGAAAAAATGAAAAAAGTCATAGTATAGTATGTCGAAAAAATTAAAAAAGTTATAGTATAGTATGTCGAAAAAAGTGATAAAAAAGTCATAGTATAGTATGTCGAAAAAAAACTCATAGTATAGTATGTCGAAAAAAGTCATAGTATAGTATGTCATAAAAAGTGATAAAAAAGTCATAGTATAGTATGTCGAAAAAAGTGATAAAAAGTCATAGTATAGTATGTCGAAAAAAAAGTCATAGTATAGTATGTCATAAAAAGTGATAAAAAAGTCATAGTATAGTATGTCGAAAAAAGTCATAGTATAGTATGTCATAAAAAGTGATAAAAAAGTCATAGTATAGTATGTCGAAAAAAAACTCATAGTATAGTAAGTGGAAAAAAGTGATAAAAATGTCATAGTATAGTATGTCGAAAAAATTCATAGTATAGTATGTCGAAAAAAAGTAAAAGTATAGTATGTTCAAAAAAATCCTAAAAAGTCATAGTATAGTATGTCGAAAAAAGTGATAAAAAAGTCATAGTATAGTATGTCGAAAAAATTAAAAAAGTCATAGTATAGTATGTCGAAAAAATTAAAAAGGTCATAGTATAGTATGTCAAAAAAAGTGATAAAAAGTCATAGTATAGTATGTCGAAAAAATTAAAAAAGTCATATTATAGTATGTCGAAAAAAGTCATAGTATAGTATGTTGAAAAAAGTGATAAAAAAGTCATAGTATAGTATGTTGAAAAAAGTGATAAAAAAGTCATAGTATAGTATGTCGAAAAAAAAGTCATAGTATAGTATGTTGAAAAAAAGTCATAGTATAGTATGTTGAAAAAAAGTCATAGTATAGTATGTTGAAAAAAGTGACAAAAAATTAATAGTATAGTATGTTGAAAAAAGTGATAAAAAAGTCATAGTATAGTATGTCGAAAAAAAAGTCATAGTATAGTATGTCGAAAAAAGTGATAAAAAGTCATAGTATAGTATGTCATAAAAAGTGATAAAAAAGTCATAGTATAGTATGTTGAAAAAAGTGATAAAAAAGTCATAGTATAGTATGTCGAAAAAAAGTCATAGTATAGTATGTCGAAAAAAATCATAGTATAGTATGTCGGAAAAAATCATAGTATAGTATGTCGAAAAAAAAGTCATAATATAGTATGTCGAAAAAAAAGTCATAGTATAGTATGTCGAAAAAAAAAGTCATAGTATAGTATGTCGAAAAAAGTGATAAAAGGTCATAGTATAGTATTTTGAAAAAGTAATAAAAAAGCCATAGTATAGTATGTCGAAAAAAAGTCATAGTATAGTATGTCGAAAAAAAAGTCATAGTATAGTATGTTGAAAAAAGTCATAGTATAGTATGTCGAAAAAATAAAAAAAAAGTCATAGTATAGTATGTCGAAAAAAGTCATAGTATAGTATGTTGAAAAAAGTCATAGTATAGTATGTCGAAAAAATAGAAAAAAGTTACAGTATAGTATGTTGAAATAAGTGATAAAAAAGTCACAATATAGTATGTCGAAAAAATTAAAAAAGTCATAGTATAGTATGTTGAAAAAAGTCATAGTATAGTATGTTTAAAAAATTAAAAAAATCATAGTATAGTATGTCGAAAAAAGTGATAAAAACGTCATAATATAGTATGTCGAAAAAAGTCATAAAAGGTCATGGTATAGTATGTGTTGGTTTTCATGTATGAATGAATGTTTGTGTATGAAATGAAGTTATTATTATTATTATTAGTATTATTTTTGTGTAGTGTAACCAGATGTTTCCTGTCAATAAGGATGGACTCTGTTGTCAGGTGAACGAGGTTTCCTGGAGTGAGATTGCTCCTGATGAAGACGAGGCTGATGATGAAGAGTGGAATCTGAATGTCTCATAGACACCCAGAGGATTCACTTTGATATCTTACTATTAATCTTTCATTTATTCAATAAAATGAGTTCTATTAATAACGCTGTCAGTTTTCTGTGTCGTACTGCATCAGGAAACACGCACAAACAACTTCTTTCAAAACGTCATGGTATAGAACATCCAAACATTCCTAAGAAGTCATAGTATAGTATGTGGAAAAGTCATAAAAGGTCATAGTACGTCAAAAAAACTCATAGAATAGTATAGAAAGAAAGTCGAAAAAGTCATTTTATAATATGCCGAAAAAAGTGATAAAAAAGTCATAGTATAGTATGTCGAAAAAAACTCATAATATAGTATGTCGAAAAAAGTCATAGTATAGTATATCAAAAAAAAGTCATAGTATAGTATAGAAAGAAAGTCGAAAAAGTCATATTATAATATGTCGAAAAAAATGATAAAAAGTCATAGTATAGTATGTCGAAAAAAATCATAGTATAGTATGGTGAAAAAATGAAAAAAGTCATAGTATAGTATGTCGAAAAAATTAAAAAAGTTATAGTATAGTATGTCGAAAAAAGTGATAAAAAAGTCATAGTATAGTATGTCGAAAAAAAACTCATAGTATAGTATGTCGAAAAAAGTCATAGTATAGTATGTCATAAAAAGTGATAAAAAAGTCATAGTATAGTATGTCGAAAAAAAACTCATAGTATAGTATGTCATAAAAAGTGATAAAAAAGTCATAGTATAGTATGTCGAAAAAAGTCATAGTATAGTATGTCATAAAAAGTGATAAAAAAGTCATAGTATAGTATGTCGAAAAAAAACTCATAGTATAGTATGTCGAAAAAAAGTCATAGTATAGTATGTCGAAAAAAGTGATAAAAAAGTCATAGTATGGTATGTCGAAAAAATTAAAAAAGTCATAGTATAGTATGTCAAAAAAAGTGATAAAAAGTCATAGTATAGTATGTCGAAAAAATTAAAAAAGTCATATTATAGTATGTCGAAAAAAGTCATAGTATAGTATGTCGAAAAATGTGATAAAAAAGTCATAGTATAGTATGTCGAAAAAAGTGATAAAAAAGTCATAGTATAGTATGTCGAAAAAAGTGATAAAAAAGTCATAGTATAGTATGTCGAAAAAAAGTCATAGTATAGTATGTCGAAAAAAATCATAGTATAGTATGTCGGAAAAAATCATAGTATAGTATGTCGAAAAAAGTCAGAATATAGTATGTCGAAAATTTAAAAAAAAAGTCATAGTATAGTATTTCGAAAAAAGTCATAGTATAGTATGTCATAAAAAGTGATAAAAAAGTCATAGTATAGTATGTCGAAAAAAAAGTCATAGTATAGTATGTCGAAAAAAGTGATAAAAAGTCATAGTATAGTATGTCGAAAAAAAAGTCATAGTATAGTATGTCGAAAAAAGTGATAAAAAGTCATAGTATAGTATGTCGAAAAAAAAGTCATAGTATAGTATGTCATAAAAAGTGATAAAAAAGTCATAGTATAGTATGTCGAAAAAAGTCATAGTATAGTATATCAAAAAAAAGTCATAGTATAGTATAGAAAGAAAGTCGAAAAAGTCATATTATAATATGTCGAAAAAAATGATAAAAAGTCATAGTATAGTATGTCGAAAAAAATCATAGTATAGTATGGTGAAAAAATGAAAAAAGTCATAGTATAGTATGTCGAAAAAATTAAAAAAGTTATAGTATAGTATGTCGAAAAAAGTGATAAAAAAGTCATAGTATAGTATGTCGAAAAAAAACTCATAGTATAGTATGTCGAAAAAAGTCATAGTATAGTATGTCATAAAAAGTGATAAAAAAGTCATAGTATAGTATGTCGAAAAAAAACTCATAGTATAGTATGTCATAAAAAGTGATAAAAAAGTCATAGTATAGTATGTCGAAAAAAGTCATAGTATAGTATGTCATAAAAAGTGATAAAAAAGTCATAGTATAGTATGTCGAAAAAAAACTCATAGTATAGTATGTCGAAAAAAAGTCATAGTATAGTATGTCGAAAAAAGTGATAAAAAAGTCATAGTATGGTATGTCGAAAAAATTAAAAAAGTCATAGTATAGTATGTCAAAAAAAGTGATAAAAAGTCATAGTATAGTATGTCGAAAAAATTAAAAAAGTCATATTATAGTATGTCGAAAAAAGTCATAGTATAGTATGTCGAAAAATGTGATAAAAAAGTCATAGTATAGTATGTCGAAAAAAGTGATAAAAAAGTCATAGTATAGTATGTCGAAAAAAGTGATAAAAAAGTCATAGTATAGTATGTCGAAAAAAAGTCATAGTATAGTATGTCGAAAAAAATCATAGTATAGTATGTCGGAAAAAATCATAGTATAGTATGTCGAAAAAAGTCAGAATATAGTATGTCGAAAATTTAAAAAAAAAGTCATAGTATAGTATTTCGAAAAAAGTCATAGTATAGTATGTCATAAAAAGTGATAAAAAAGTCATAGTATAGTATGTCGAAAAAAAAGTCATAGTATAGTATGTCGAAAAAAGTGATAAAAAGTCATAGTATAGTATGTCGAAAAAAAAGTCATAGTATAGTATGTCGAAAAAAGTGATAAAAAGTCATAGTATAGTATGTCGAAAAAAAAGTCATAGTATAGTATGTCATAAAAAGTGATAAAAAAGTCATAGTATAGTATGTCGAAAAAAGTCATAGTATAGTATGTCATAAAAAGTGATAAAAAAGTCATAGTATAGTATGTCGAAAAAAAACTCATAGTATAGTAAGTGGAAAAAAGTGATAAAAATGTCATAGTATAGTATGTCGAAAAAATTCATAGTATAGTATGTCGAAAAAAAGTAAAAGTATAGTATGTTCAAAAAAATCCTAAAAAGTCATAGTATAGTATGTCGAAAAAAGTGATAAAAAAGTCATAGTATAGTATATCAAAAAAAAGTCATAGTATAGTATAGAAAGAAAGTCGAAAAAGTCATATTATAATATGTCGAAAAAAATGATAAAAAGTCATAGTATAGTATGTCGAAAAAAATCATAGTATAGTATGGTGAAAAAATGAAAAAAGTCATAGTATAGTATGTCGAAAAAATTAAAAAAGTTATAGTATAGTATGTCGAAAAAAGTGATAAAAAAGTCATAGTATAGTATGTCGAAAAAAAACTCATAGTATAGTATGTCGAAAAAAGTCATAGTATAGTATGTCATAAAAAGTGATAAAAAAGTCATAGTATAGTATGTCGAAAAAAAACTCATAGTATAGTATGTCATAAAAAGTGATAAAAAAGTCATAGTATAGTATGTCGAAAAAAGTCATAGTATAGTATGTCATAAAAAGTGATAAAAAAGTCATAGTATAGTATGTCGAAAAAAAACTCATAGTATAGTATGTCGAAAAAAAGTCATAGTATAGTATGTCGAAAAAAGTGATAAAAAAGTCATAGTATGGTATGTCGAAAAAATTAAAAAAGTCATAGTATAGTATGTCAAAAAAAGTGATAAAAAGTCATAGTATAGTATGTCGAAAAAATTAAAAAAGTCATATTATAGTATGTCGAAAAAAGTCATAGTATAGTATGTCGAAAAATGTGATAAAAAAGTCATAGTATAGTATGTCGAAAAAAAGTGATAAAAAAGTCATAGTATAGTATGTCGAAAAAAGTGATAAAAAAGTCATAGTATAGTATGTCGAAAAAAAGTCATAGTATAGTATGTCGAAAAAAATCATAGTATAGTATGTCGGAAAAAATCATAGTATAGTATGTCGAAAAAAGTCAGAATATAGTATGTCGAAAATTTAAAAAAAAAGTCATAGTATAGTATTTCGAAAAAAGTCATAGTATAGTATGTTGAAAAAAGTGATAAAAAAGTCATAGTATAGTATGTCATAAAAAGTGATAGTATAGTATGTCGAAAAAAGTGATAAAAAGTCATAGTATAGTATGTCGAAAAAAAGTCATAGTATAGTATGTCGAAAAAAGTGATAAAAAAGTCATAGTATAGTATGTCGAAAAAAAGTCATAGTATAGTATGTCGAAAAAAGTGATAAAAAAGTCATAGTATAGTATGTCGAAAAAAGTGATAAAAAAGTCATAGTATAGTATGTCGAAAAAATTAAAAAAGTTATAGTATAGTATGTCGAAAAACGTCATAGTATAGTATGTCGAAAAAAGTGATAAAAAAGTCATAGTATAGTATGTCGAAAAAAAACTCATAGTATAGTATGTCGAAAAAAGTCATAGTATAGTATGTCATAAAAAGTGATAAAAAAGTCATAGTATAGTATGTCGAAAAAAAACTCATAGTATAGTATGTCATAAAAAGTGATAAAAAAGTCATAGTATAGTATGTCGAAATAAGTGATAAAAAAGTCATAGTATAGTATGTCGAAAAAAGTCATAGTATAGTATGTCATAAAAAGTGATAAAAAAGTCATAGTATAGTATGTCGAAAAAAAACTCATAGTATAGTATGTCGAAAAAAAGTCATAGTATAGTATGTCGAAAAAAAGTCATAGTATAGTATGTCGAAAAAAGTGATAAAAAAGTCATAGTATGGTATGTCGAAAAAATTAAAAAAGTCATAGTATAGTATGTCAAAAAAAGTGATAAAAAGTCATAGTATAGTATGTCGAAAAATGTGATAAAAAAGTCATAGTATAGTATGTCGAAAAAAGTGATAAAAAAGTCATAGTATAGTATGTCGAAAAAAAGTCATAGTATAGTATGTCGAAAAAAATCATAGTATAGTATGTCGGAAAAAATCATAGTATAGTATGTCGAAAAAAGTCAGAATATAGTATGTCGAAAATTTAAAAAAAAAGTCATAGTATAGTATTTCGAAAAAAGTCATAGTATAGTATGTCATAAAAAGTGATAAAAAAGTCATAGTATAGTATGTCGAAAAAAAAGTCATAGTATAGTATGTCGAAAAAAGTGATAAAAAGTCATAGTATAGTATGTCGAAAAAAGTCATAGTATAGTATGTCATAAAAAGTGATAAAAAAGTCATAGTATAGTATGTCGAAAAAAAAGTCATAGTATAGTATGTCGAAAAAAGTGATAAAAAGTCATAGTATAGTATGTCGAAAAAAAGTCATAGTATAGTATGTCGAAAAAAGTGATAAAAAGTCATAGTATAGTATGTCGAAAAATGTGATAAAAAAGTCATAGTATAGTATGTCGAAAAAAGTGATAAAAAAGTCATAGTATAGTATGTCGAAAAAAAGTCATAGTATAGTATGTCGAAAAAAATCATAGTATAGTATGTCGGAAAAAATCATAGTATAGTATGTCGAAAAAAGTCAGAATATAGTATGTCGAAAATTTAAAAAAAAAGTCATAGTATAGTATTTCGAAAAAAGTCATAGTATAGTATGTCATAAAAAGTGATAAAAAAGTCATAGTATAGTATGTCGAAAAAAAAGTCATAGTATAGTATGTCGAAAAAAGTGATAAAAAGTCATAGTATAGTATGTCGAAAAAAGTCATAGTATAGTATGTCATAAAAAGTGATAAAAAAGTCATAGTATAGTATGTCGAAAAAAAAGTCATAGTATAGTATGTCGAAAAAAGTGATAAAAAGTCATAGTATAGTATGTCGAAAAAAAGTCATAGTATAGTATGTCGAAAAAAAACTCATAGTATAGTATGACGAAAAAAAGTCATAGTATAGTATGTCGAAAAAAGTGATAAAAAAGTCATAGTATGGTATGTCGAAAAAATTAAAAAAGTCATAGTATAGTATGTCAAAAAAGTGATAAAAAAGTCATAGTATAGTATGTCGAAAAAAGTGATAAAAAAGTCATAGTATAGCATGTCGAAAAAAGTGATAAAAAAGTCATATTATAGTATGTCGAAAAAAGTGATAAAAAAGTCATAGTATAGTATGTCAAAAAAAGTCATATTATAGTATGTCGAAAAAAGTGATAAAAAAGTCATATTATAGTATGTCGAAAAAAGTGATAAAAAAGTCATATTATAGTATGTCGAAAAAAGTCATAGTATAGTATGTCGAAACAATTACAAAAGTCATAGTATAGTATGTCGAAAAAAAACTCATAGTATAGTAAGTGGAAAAAAGTGATAAAAATGTCATAGTATAGTATGTCGAAAAAATTCATAGTATAGTATGTCGAAAAAAAGTAAAAGTATAGTATGTTCAAAAAAATCCTAAAAAGTCATAGTATAGTATGTCGAAAAAAGTGATAAAAAAGTCATAGTATAGTATGTCGAAAAAATTAAAAAAGTCATAGTATAGTATGTCGAAAAAATTAAAAAGGTCATAGTATAGTATGTCAAAAAAAGTGATAAAAAGTCATAGTATAGTATGTCGAAAAAATTAAAAAAGTCATATTATAGTATGTCGAAAAAAGTCATAGTATAGTATGTTGAAAAAAGTGATAAAAAAGTCATAGTATAGTATGTTGAAAAAAGTGATAAAAAAGTCATAGTATAGTATGTCGAAAAAAAAGTCATAGTATAGTATGTTGAAAAAAAGTCATAGTATAGTATGTTGAAAAAAAGTCATAGTATAGTATGTTGAAAAAAGTGACAAAAAATTAATAGTATAGTATGTTGAAAAAAGTGATAAAAAAGTCATAGTATAGTATGTCGAAAAAAAAGTCATAGTATAGTATGTCGAAAAAAGTGATAAAAAGTCATAGTATAGTATGTCATAAAAAGTGATAAAAAAGTCATAGTATAGTATGTTGAAAAAAGTGATAAAAAAGTCATAGTATAGTATGTCGAAAAAAAGTCATAGTATAGTATGTCGAAAAAAATCATAGTATAGTATGTCGGAAAAAATCATAGTATAGTATGTCGAAAAAAAAGTCATAATATAGTATGTCGAAAAAAAAGTCATAGTATAGTATGTCGAAAAAAAAAGTCATAGTATAGTATGTCGAAAAAAGTGATAAAAGGTCATAGTATAGTATTTTGAAAAAGTAATAAAAAAGCCATAGTATAGTATGTCGAAAAAAAGTCATAGTATAGTATGTCGAAAAAAAAGTCATAGTATAGTATGTTGAAAAAAGTCATAGTATAGTATGTTGAAAAAATAAAAAAAAAGTCATAGTATAGTATGTCGAAAAAAGTCATAGTATAGTATGTTGAAAAAAGTCATAGTATAGTATGTCGAAAAAATAGAAAAAAGTTACAGTATAGTATGTTGAAATAAGTGATAAAAAAGTCACAATATAGTATGTCGAAAAAATTAAAAAAGTCATAGTATAGTATGTTGAAAAAAGTCATAGTATAGTATGTTTAAAAAATTAAAAAAATCATAGTATAGTATGTCGAAAAAAGTGATAAAAACGTCATAGTATAGTATGTCGAAAAAAGTCATAAAAGGTCATGGTATAGTATGTGTTGGTTTTCATGTATGAATGAATGTTTGTGTATGAAATGAAGTTATTATTATTATTATTAGTATTATTTTTGTGTAGTGTAACCAGATGTTTCCTGTCAATAAGGATGGACTCTGTTGTCAGGTGAACGAGGTTTCCTGGAGTGAGATTGCTCCTGATGAAGACGAGGCTGATGATGAAGAGTGGAATCTGAATGTCTCATAGACACCCAGAGGATTCACTTTGATATCTTACTATTAATCTTTCATTTATTCAATAAAATGAGTTCTATTAATAACGCTGTCAGTTTTCTGTGTCGTACTGCATCAGGAAACACGCACAAACAACTTCTTTCAAAACGTCATGGTATAGAACATCCAAACATTCCTAAGAAGTCATAGTATAGTATGTGGAAAAGTCATAAAAGGTCATAGTACGTCAAAAAAACTCATAGAATAGTATAGAAAGAAAGTCGAAAAAGTCATTTTATAATATGCCGAAAAAAGTGATAAAAAAGTCATAGTATAGTATGTCGAAAAAAACTCATAATATAGTATGTCGAAAAAAGTCATAGTATAGTATATCAAAAAAAAGTCATAGTATAGTATAGAAAGAAAGTCGAAAAAGTCATATTATAATATGTCGAAAAAAATGATAAAAAGTCATAGTATAGTATGTCGAAAAAAATCATAGTATAGTATGGTGAAAAAATGAAAAAAGTCATAGTATAGTATGTCGAAAAAATTAAAAAAGTTATAGTATAGTATGTCGAAAAAAGTGATAAAAAAGTCATAGTATAGTATGTCGAAAAAAAACTCATAGTATAGTATGTCGAAAAAAGTCATAGTATAGTATGTCATAAAAAGTGATAAAAAAGTCATAGTATAGTATGTCGAAAAAAAACTCATAGTATAGTATGTCATAAAAAGTGATAAAAAAGTCATAGTATAGTATGTCGAAAAAAGTCATAGTATAGTATGTCATAAAAAGTGATAAAAAAGTCATAGTATAGTATGTCGAAAAAAAACTCATAGTATAGTATGTCGAAAAAAAGTCATAGTATAGTATGTCGAAAAAAGTGATAAAAAAGTCATAGTATGGTATGTCGAAAAAATTAAAAAAGTCATAGTATAGTATGTCAAAAAAAGTGATAAAAAGTCATAGTATAGTATGTCGAAAAAATTAAAAAAGTCATATTATAGTATGTCGAAAAAAGTCATAGTATAGTATGTCGAAAAATGTGATAAAAAAGTCATAGTATAGTATGTCGAAAAAAGTGATAAAAAAGTCATAGTATAGTATGTCGAAAAAAGTGATAAAAAAGTCATAGTATAGTATGTCGAAAAAAAGTCATAGTATAGTATGTCGAAAAAAATCATAGTATAGTATGTCGGAAAAAATCATAGTATAGTATGTCGAAAAAAAACTCATAGTATAGTATGTCGAAAAAAGTCATAGTATAGTATGTCATAAAAAGTGATAAAAAAGTCATAGTATTGTCACGATTTACTAGAGCAGGAACCCAAAAGCAGACCAGGACCAGGTAAGTAGGAGTACAAGGTGGGTATTTATTTGGTAAGGTATGTGGAAACGACTTGGTCCAGTTGGTCGGCAGGGAAGGAGGATGGAAGGTTGCAGGGTTTTGTACTGATCCAGATGAAACGCAGTGAAGTTGAAAGCCAGGCAGGTGTGAATGAAAATCCAGGTGAAGAACTGTAGGCAGAAGACAGGCGGCAGATTAGGGATTGGCAACAACGAGCAAAAAGACTTGACAAAACCAGGAACTAGATACGTGAGCAAAAACATACTGTGTACGCTAACGATCCGGCAGGGAATGACTGTCAGGACACGGCTTAAATAGTGCAGGGAATGATGATCAAGACCAGGTGTGTAGATAGCAGCAGGTGTAAGCAGTTGGAGTATCAGCCGGGATGTGTTCAGGGAAACTTGGAAAAACAAATGAACTTCAGGTTAGAGCAAACAAAACATAGGCAACACAGGCTCAGGATGCTGGGTTCCTGACAGTACCCCCCCTCCGAGGGACGCCTCCGGGCGGACTACCCGGAGCACCAGGATGGAGCCGATAGAAGTCCCGGAGCAGAGCGGCATCTAGGATCTGGCGCCGAGGTATCCAGCACCTCTCCTCAGGACCGTAACCCTCCCAGTCCACGAGGAACTGGAAACCCCGCCCACGTCGTCGGGAGTCCATGATGCGGTGAACGGTGTAGACAGGACCCCCGTCAATAATCCGCGGGGGAGGCGGACGAGGCGAAGGGGGCAACAGGGGACTGAGGAGAACGGGCTTCAGGCAGGAGACATGGAAGGCAGGATGTACCCTGAGGGTCTTGGGCAATTTCAGACGGACCACAGCTGGATTTATGATCCGGTCCACCACAAACGGTCCAATAAACTTGGGGGACAGCTTCTTAGAATCCGTGCGCAGGGGGAGATTCCGGGTGGCCAACCAGACCTTGTCCCCAACCGTGTAGACAGGAGCCGGGACACGGTGACGATTGGCTTGACGCTGGTAACAGTCAGAGGCCTTAAGAAGGTTCCTCCTGGCACGATGCCAGGTCCGATGGCAACGGCGAACGTGAGCTTGGACTGAGGGAACGGAGAGATCCTTCTCCTGCGACGGAAACAGGGGTGGTTGATATCCGTACAGACACTGAAAGGGGGACATCCCAGTGGCAGTGGTCGGGAGAGTGTTATGGGCGTACTCAGCCCATGGTAGCTGAGAGGACCAAGTGGAGGGATTAGAAGAAACGAGGCAACGAAGCGTGGATTCCATCTTCTGATTAGTCCTTTCAGCTTGACCGTTCGACTGGGGATGGAATCCAGACGTGAGACTGACAGTTGCTCCAATGGCAAGGCAGAAAGCCTTCCATACAGCTGAGGTGAACTGCGGGCCACGATCCGACACTATGTCTCCAGGTAGACCGTGTTTCCTAAACACTTCCTTGACTAAGATGTTGGCGGTCTCAGTAGCAGACGGTAGCTTGGGAAGGGGCAGAAAGTGAGCGAATTTGCTGAACCTGTCCACTACAGTCAGGACAACGGTGTTCCCGTCAGATAAGGGCAACCCGGACACAAAATCCAGAGCCAGATGCGACCAGGGTCGCCGAGGGATGGGCAGAGGATGCAGAAGTCCAGAGCTGGGTCTATTGGTCCCCTTATTTTGAGCGCACACCGGGCAAGCAGCAATATAACTCCGAGTCTGGTCTCCCATGGCAGGCCACCAAAACCTTCTGCGCAGCAAGGCCATAGTTCTAGCCACACCGGGATGACAAGCCATCTTGCTGGCGTGGGCCCACTGAAGCACAGCAGGACGGACAGAGTCAGGCACAAACAGACGACCTGGCGAACCGTTGCCAGGATCAGGCTGCGTCCGAAGGGCTGTCAAAACCTCCTCCTCGATCTTCCAGGTGACAGCGCCCACGATGAGCTTCTGTGGCAGAATTGTCTCTGGTGCAGTCTTGTCTTCCACTGCCTTGGAAAACATCCGGGAAAGAGCGTCTGCTTTGCCATTCCGCGAGCCTGGTCGAAAGGTGAGGGAAAAGTTGAAGCGTCCAAAAAACAAAGCCCACCTGGCTTGACGTGAGTTAAGACGTCTGGCGGATTGCACGTATGCAAGGTTTTTGTGGTCTGTCCACACCACGAACGGTTGTTCAGCCCCCTCCAGCCAGTGGCGCCACTCTTCCAAGGCGAGTTTCACAGCGAGCAGTTCCCGGTTCCCCACGTCATAATTTCTTTCCGCCGTAGAGAGGCGACGAGAGAAAAAGGCACAAGGATGTAGCTTATGGTCACTGGAGCTCCGCTGAGAGAGAATGGCACCGACTCCCACATCAGAAGCATCCACTTCCACCACGAACTGACGGGACGTATCTGGGTGAGAGAGGATAGGTGCATCAGTGAAGCGCTTCTTCAGATCCAGGAATGCCTTGTTAGCATCCGAATTCCAACTAAAAGATCTGGAACTAGACGTCAGGGCAGTGAGCGGAGCGGCCACTCTGCTGTAATCGCGGACGAACCGTCTGTAAAAGTTTGCAAACCCCAGGAACCTCTGGAGTTGCACTCTGGACTCAGGCTGAGGCCACTCGAGTACTGCCTTGACTTTCTCACGGTCCATCTTCAACTGGCCCTCGGAGATGATGTAACCGAGGAATGAAGTGGTGCGGGCGTGAAAATCACACTTCTCAGCCTTAACGAACAGCCGATTCTCCAATAACCGCTGCAGAACCTGTTTGACATGCAGGACATGGTTAGGCAGATCATCGGAAAACACAAGAATGTCATCCAGGTACACAAATACAAAACGACCGATCATGTCTCTCAGAACGTCGTTAACCATACTCTGGAAAACTGCCGGGGCATTAGTGAGTCCAAATGGCATGACCAGATACTCAAAGTGGCCCATAGGTGTATTGAATCCTGTCAGCCATTCGTCTCCCTCTTTGATTCGGACCAAGTGGTAAGCGTTGCGCAAGTCCAGCTTAGTAAAAACGGTCGCACCCTGCAGGGAATCAAAAGCAGAGTTCATCAAGGGCAGAGGATACTTGTTTTTGATAGTAATGTCATTAAGCCCACGGTAGTCAATACATGGCCGCAGGGTGCCGTCTTTCTTACTGACGAAGAAGAACCCCGCCCCCAGAGGCGAAGAGGAGGGACGAATGAGACCAGCAGCAAGTGACTCCGTAATGTAGCTCTCCATGGCTTCACGTTCGGGTTTGGATATGCTGTAGAGGCGGCTCCTAGGGTAGGCAGCTCCAGGTATAAGATTGATAGCACAATCATACGGTCGGTGGGGAGGCAGAGACAGGGCCTTCTGTTTGCTAAACACCTCCTGCAGATTGTGGTATACATCAGGAACCAAGGACATATCAGGAGGTGGTGAGTCCAGATCCTGTTTAGAAGTAGAGGGGGCACAGGCAGTTTTGAGACAGTCAGCATGACACTTTATACTCCAGTTGGTTACCTTGCCAGTGGCCCAATCGATAGTGGGGTTGTGTTCGTGGAGCCAGGGGTAACCCAAAACCAGAGGAGCGTGAGGAGAGTGCAGGATGAAAAAGGAAATGACTTCAGAATGATTTCCCGAAAAAAGCATGGTGACGGGTCCAGTTCTCTCAGTTATCCGTGCCAACAATTCGCCGTTAAGAGTGGTTGCTTCAATGGCTTCCGGAAGACGTTTCTTGGAGAGCCCCAGCTGTTCCACCAGATTGGCGTCCATGAAGCTGTCATCTGCCCCTGAATCGATCAAAGCATTAATCTCCACAGAATGATTAGTGTTCATGAGAGTGACAGTCACTGGAGGTCTTACAGGTCTGTTGGAAGACTGAGATTGGCTCGCTAAAAATCCTCCCACTCTTAGCGAGCCTGGGAGTTTAACGGCCTCAGAGGGCAGGAGGAGATGTAATGGTTCCTGTTACCGCAGTAAAAACAGCTGTTTGACTCACGTCTATGCTGGCGCTCCTCTGCTGACAATCCATGACGTCCCACCTGCATGGGTTCGGGATCAGTAGATCGCGGTTCCTCCTTAATCCCCTGGCATGTAGCTCGGCTCCCCGATTCCACTACATATCCAGGTTTGGCAGGTTGGCGGCGCGGAGAATGGTTGGCAAAACTCTCACGTTTCTCCCTCCTTCTGCACCGGTTATCAACTCGAATAGACAAAGCCACCAACTCGTCCAAGTCCCTAGGCTCAGGATAAGAGATTAGCTCATCCTTTATCTGTTCGGACAAACCCTGATGAAACACAGCCTGCAGTGATTCCTCGTTCCACCCACTCTCCACTGCCAATGTTCTAAAGTCGATGACAAAGTCTGCAACGCTGCGTGAGCCCTGGCGCAGAGAGCACAACCGTTTAGAAGCGTCCTTACCTCGGACGGGGTGTTCAAAGAGTTTCCTCAACTCGGCTGAGAATGCGTGGTATGAAGCCAAGCAGGAGTCCCTTCGTTCCCATATGGCAGATGCCCACTCTAGAGCCCTTCCCCGCAACAGTTCGATAACAAAAGCTATCTTAGCTTTATCAGAAGCGTAGGAGTTGGGCTGCAAGTCAAAAACCAAGTCACATTGCATGAGAAAGGAACGACATCCTCCCAAATCCCCATCATACTTGTCCGGTGTCGGAACTTTGGGCTCTCGGAGCGGTACAGCGGTGGAGACGGCAGGTGAGGGTGGAGAAACAGGTGGTGAAGCAACTGCTGGAGCACTGAACTGAGCCTGGACTGAGGTAAGACTAGTGGTTAGACCATGAATAGCAGTCGTTACGTCCTGTAGTGCCACACTATGCTGTTCCAGCATGTTTCCTTGCCGGGAAATGGCAAGCCGCATAGAGTCCAGATCCGCTGGGTTCATCTTGGCCGGATCGTTCTGTCACGATTTACTAGAGCAGGAACCCAAAAGCAGACCAGGACCAGGTAAGTAGGAGTACAAGGTGGGTATTTATTTGGTAAGGTATGTGGAAACGACTTGGTCCAGTTGGTCGGCAGGGAAGGAGGATGGAAGGTTGCAGGGTTTTGTACTGATCCAGATGAAACGCAGTGAAGTTGAAAGCCAGGCAGGTGTGAATGAAAATCCAGGTGAAGAACTGTAGGCAGAAGACAGGCGGCAGATTAGGGATTGGCAACAACGAGCAAAAAGACTTGACAAAACCAGGAACTAGATACGTGAGCAAAAACATACTGTGTACGCTAACGATCCGGCAGGGAATGACTGTCAGGACACGGCTTAAATAGTGCAGGGAATGATGATCAAGACCAGGTGTGTAGATAGCAGCAGGTGTAAGCAGTTGGAGTATCAGCCGGGATGTGTTCAGGGAAACTTGGAAAAACAAATGAACTTCAGGTTAGAGCAAACAAAACATAGGCAACACAGGCTCAGGATGCTGGGTTCCTGACAAGTATAGTATGTCAAAAAAAAACTCATAGTATAGTATGTCATAAAAAGTGATAAAAAAGTCATAGTATAGTATGTCGAAATAAGTGATAAAAAAGTCATAGTATAGTATGTCGAAAAAAGTCATAGTATAGTATGTCATAAAAAGTGATAAAAAAGTCATAGTATAGTATGTCGAAAAAAAACTCATAGTATAGTATGTCGAAAAAAAGTCATAGTATAGTATGTCGAAAAAAAGTCATAGTATAGTATGTCGAAAAAAGTGATAAAAAAGTCATAGTATGGTATGTCGAAAAAATTAAAAAAGTCATAGTATAGTATGTCAAAAAAAGTGATAAAAAGTCATAGTATAGTATGTCGAAAAAAGTCATAGTATAGTATGTCGAAAAATGTGATAAAAAAGTCATAGTATAGTATGTCGAAAAAAGTGATAAAAAAGTCATAGTATAGTATGTCGAAAAAAGTGATAAAAAAGTCATAGTATAGTATGTCGAAAAAAAGTCATAGTATAGTATGTCGAAAAAAATCATAGTATAGTATGTCGGAAAAAATCATAGTATAGTATGTCGAAAAAAGTCAGAATATAGTATGTCGAAAATTTAAAAAAAAAGTCATAGTATAGTATTTCGAAAAAAGTCATAGTATAGTATGTCATAAAAAGTGATAAAAAAGTCATAGTATAGTATGTCGAAAAAAAAGTCATAGTATAGTATGTCGAAAAAAGTGATAAAAAGTCATAGTATAGTATGTCGAAAAAAAAGTCATAGTATAGTATGTCGAAAAAAGTGATAAAAAGTCATAGTATAGTATGTCGAAAAAAAAGTCATAGTATAGTATGTCATAAAAAGTGATAAAAAAGTCATAGTATAGTATGTCGAAAAAAGTCATAGTATAGTATGTCATAAAAAGTGATAAAAAAGTCATAGTATAGTATGTCGAAAAAAAACTCATAGTATAGTATGTCGAAAAAAAGTCATAGTATAGTATGTCGAAAAAAGTGATAAAAAAGTCATAGTATGGTATGTCGAAAAAATTAAAAAAGTCATAGTATAGTATGTCAAAAAAAGTGATAAAAAGTCATAGTATAGTATGTCGAAAAAATTAAAAAAGTCATATTATAGTATGTCGAAAAAAGTCATAGTATAGTATGTCGAAAAATGTGATAAAAAAGTCATAGTATAGTATGTCATAAAAAGTGATAAAAAAGTCATAGTATAGTATGTCGAAAAAAAACTCATAGTATAGTATGTCATAAAAAGTGATAAAAAAGTCATAGTATAGTATGTCGAAATAAGTGATAAAAAAGTCATAGTATAGTATGTCGAAAAAAGTCATAGTATAGTATGTCATAAAAAGTGATAAAAAAGTCATAGTATAGTATGTCGAAAAAAAACTCATAGTATAGTATGTCGAAAAAAAGTCATAGTATAGTATGTCGAAAAAAAGTCATAGTATAGTATGTCGAAAAAAGTGATAAAAAAGTCATAGTATGGTATGTCGAAAAAATTAAAAAAGTCATAGTATAGTATGTCAAAAAAGTGATAAAAAAGTCATAGTATAGTATGTCGAAAAAAGTGATAAAAAAGTCATAGTATAGTATGTCGAAAAAAGTCATAGTATAGTATGTCGAAAAATGTGATAAAAAAGTCATAGTATAGTATGTCGAAAAAAGTGATAAAAAAGTCATAGTATAGTATGTCGAAAAAAGTGATAAAAAAGTCATAGTATAGTATGTCAAAAAAAAGTCATAGTATAGTATGTCGAAAAAAATCATAGTATAGTATGTCGGAAAAAATCATAGTATAGTATGTCGGAAAAAATCATAGTATAGTATGTCGAAAAAAGTCAGAATATAGTATGTCGAAAATTTAAAAAAAAAGTCATAGTATAGTATTTCGAAAAAAGTCATAGTATAGTATGTCATAAAAAGTGATAAAAAAGTCATAGTATAGTATGTCGAAAAAAAAGTCATAGTATAGTATGTCGAAAAAAGTGATAAAAAGTCATAGTATAGTATGTCGAAAAAAAAGTCATAGTATAGTATGTCGAAAAAAGTGATAAAAAGTCATAGTATAGTATGTCGAAAAAAAAGTCATAGTATAGTATGTCATAAAAAGTGATAAAAAAGTCATAGTATAGTATGTCGAAAAAAGTCATAGTATAGTATGTCATAAAAAGTGATAAAAAAGTCATAGTATAGTATGTCGAAAAAAAACTCATAGTATAGTAAGTGGAAAAAAGTGATAAAAATGTCATAGTATAGTATGTCGAAAAAATTCATAGTATAGTATGTCGAAAAAAAGTAAAAGTATAGTATGTTCAAAAAAATCCTAAAAAGTCATAGTATAGTATGTCGAAAAAAGTGATAAAAAAGTCATAGTATAGTATGTCGAAAAAATTAAAAAAGTCATAGTATAGTATGTCGAAAAAATTAAAAAGGTCATAGTATAGTATGTCAAAAAAAGTGATAAAAAGTCATAGTATAGTATGTCGAAAAAATTAAAAAAGTCATATTATAGTATGTCGAAAAAAGTCATAGTATAGTATGTTGAAAAAAGTGATAAAAAAGTCATAGTATAGTATGTTGAAAAAAGTGATAAAAAAGTCATAGTATAGTATGTCGAAAAAAAAGTCATAGTATAGTATGTTGAAAAAAAGTCATAGTATAGTATGTTGAAAAAAAGTCATAGTATAGTATATTGAAAAAAGTGACAAAAAATTAATAGTATAGTATGTTGAAAAAAGTGATAAAAAAGTCATAGTATAGTATGTCGAAAAAAAAGTCATAGTATAGTATGTCGAAAAAAGTGATAAAAAGTCATAGTATAGTATGTCATAAAAAGTGATAAAAAAGTCATAGTATAGTATGTTGAAAAAAGTGATAAAAAAGTCATAGTATAGTATGTCGAAAAAAAGTCATAGTATAGTATGTCGAAAAAAATCATAGTATAGTATGTCGGAAAAAATCATAGTATAGTATGTCGAAAAAAAAGTCATAATATAGTATGTCGAAAAAAAAGTCATAGTATAGTATGTCGAAAAAAAAAGTCATAGTATAGTATGTCGAAAAAAGTGATAAAAGGTCATAGTATAGTATTTTGAAAAAGTAATAAAAAAGCCATAGTATAGTATGTCGAAAAAAAGTCATAGTATAGTATGTCGAAAAAAAAGTCATAGTATAGTATGTTGAAAAAAGTCATAGTATAGTATGTCGAAAAAATAAAAAAAAAGTCATAGTATAGTATGTCGAAAAAAGTCATAGTATAGTATGTTGAAAAAAGTCATAGTATAGTATGTCGAAAAAATAGAAAAAAGTTACAGTATAGTATGTTGAAATAAGTGATAAAAAAGTCACAATATAGTATGTCGAAAAAATTAAAAAAATCATAGTATAGTATGTTGAAAAAAGTCATAGTATAGTATGTTTAAAAAATTAAAAAAATCATAGTATAGTATGTCGAAAAAAGTGATAAAAACGTCATAATATAGTATGTCGAAAAAAGTCATAAAAGGTCATGGTATAGTATGTGTTGGTTTTCATGTATGAATGAATGTTTGTGTATGAAATGAAGTTATTATTATTATTATTAGTATTATTTTTGTGTAGTGTAACCAGATGTTTCCTGTCAATAAGGATGGACTCTGTTGTCAGGTGAACGAGGTTTCCTGGAGTGAGATTGCTCCTGATGAAGACGAGGCTGATGATGAAGAGTGGAATCTGAATGTCTCATAGACACCCAGAGGATTCACTTTGATATCTTACTATTAATCTTTCATTTATTCAATAAAATGAGTTCTATTAATAACGCTGTCAGTTTTCTGTGTCGTACTGCATCAGGAAACACGCACAAACAACTTCTTTCAAAACGTCATGGTATAGAACATCCAAACATTCCTAAGAAGTCATAGTATAGTATGTGGAAAAGTCATAAAAGGTCATAGTACGTCAAAAAAACTCATAGAATAGTATAGAAAGAAAGTCGAAAAAGTCATTTTATAATATGCCGAAAAAAGTGATAAAAAAGTCATAGTATAGTATGTCGAAAAAAACTCATAATATAGTATGTCGAAAAAAGTCATAGTATAGTATATCAAAAAAAAGTCATAGTATAGTATAGAAAGAAAGTCAAAAAAGTCATATTATAATATGTCGAAAAAAATGATAAAAAGTCATAGTATAGTATGTCGAAAAAAATCATAGTATAGTATGGTGAAAAAATGAAAAAAGTCATAGTATAGTATGTCGAAAAAATTAAAAAAGTTATAGTATAGTATGTCGAAAAAGTGATAAAAAAGTCATAGTATAGTATGTCGAAAAAAAACTCATAGTATAGTATGTCATAAAAAGTGATAAAAAAGTCATAGTATAGTATGTCGAAAAAAGTCATAGTATAGTATGTCATAAAAAGTGATAAAAAAGTCATAGTATAGTATGTCGAAAAAAAACTCATAGTATAGTATGTCGAAAAAAAGTCATAGTATAGTATGTCGAAAAAAGTGATAAAAAAGTCATAGTATGGTATGTCGAAAAAATTAAAAAAGTCATAGTATAGTATGTCAAAAAAAGTGATAAAAAGTCATAGTATAGTATGTCGAAAAAATTAAAAAAGTCATATTATAGTATGTCGAAAAAAGTCATAGTATAGTATGTCGAAAAATGTGATAAAAAAGTCATAGTATAGTATGTCGAAAAAAGTGATAAAAAAGTCATAGTATAGTATGTCGAAAAAAGTGATAAAAAAGTCATAGTATAGTATGTCGAAAAAAAGTCATAGTATAGTATGTCGAAAAAAATCATAGTATAGTATGTCGGAAAAAATCATAGTATAGTATGTCGAAAAAAGTCAGAATATAGTATGTCGAAAATTTAAAAAAAAAGTCATAGTATAGTATTTCGAAAAAAGTCATAGTATAGTATGTCATAAAAAGTGATAAAAAAGTCATAGTATAGTATGTCGAAAAAAAAGTCATAGTATAGTATGTCGAAAAAAGTGATAAAAAGTCATAGTATAGTATGTCGAAAAAAAAGTCATAGTATAGTATGTCGAAAAAAGTGATAAAAAGTCATAGTATAGTATGTCGAAAAAAAAGTCATAGTATAGTATGTCATAAAAAGTGATAAAAAAGTCATAGTATAGTATGTCGAAAAAAGTCATAGTATAGTATATCAAAAAAAAGTCATAGTATAGTATAGAAAGAAAGTCGAAAAAGTCATATTATAATATGTCGAAAAAAATGATAAAAAGTCATAGTATAGTATGTCGAAAAAAATCATAGTATAGTATGGTGAAAAAATGAAAAAAGTCATAGTATAGTATGTCGAAAAAATTAAAAAAGTTATAGTATAGTATGTCGAAAAAAGTGATAAAAAAGTCATAGTATAGTATGTCGAAAAAAAACTCATAGTATAGTATGTCGAAAAAAGTCATAGTATAGTATGTCATAAAAAGTGATAAAAAAGTCATAGTATAGTATGTCGAAAAAAAACTCATAGTATAGTATGTCATAAAAAGTGATAAAAAAGTCATAGTATAGTATGTCGAAAAAAGTCATAGTATAGTATGTCATAAAAAGTGATAAAAAAGTCATAGTATAGTATGTCGAAAAAAAACTCATAGTATAGTATGTCGAAAAAAAGTCATAGTATAGTATGTCGAAAAAAGTGATAAAAAAGTCATAGTATGGTATGTCGAAAAAATTAAAAAAGTCATAGTATAGTATGTCAAAAAAAGTGATAAAAAGTCATAGTATAGTATGTCGAAAAAATTAAAAAAGTCATATTATAGTATGTCGAAAAAAGTCATAGTATAGTATATCGAAAAATGTGATAAAAAAGTCATAGTATAGTATGTCGAAAAAAGTGATAAAAAAGTCATAGTATAGTATGTCGAAAAAAGTGATAAAAAAGTCATAGTATAGTATGTCGAAAAAAAGTCATAGTATAGTATGTCGAAAAAAATCATAGTATAGTATGTCGGAAAAAATCATAGTATAGTATGTCGAAAAAAGTCAGAATATAGTATGTCGAAAATTTAAAAAAAAAGTCATAGTATAGTATTTCGAAAAAAGTCATAGTATAGTATGTCATAAAAAGTGATAAAAAAGTCATAGTATAGTATGTCGAAAAAAAAGTCATAGTATAGTATGTCGAAAAAAGTGATAAAAAGTCATAGTATAGTATGTCGAAAAAAAAGTCATAGTATAGTATGTCGAAAAAAGTGATAAAAAAGTCATAGTATGGTATGTCGAAAAAATTAAAAAAGTCATAGTATAGTATGTCAAAAAAAGTGATAAAAAGTCATAGTATAGTATGTCGAAAAAATTAAAAAAGTCATATTATAGTATGTCGAAAAAAGTCATAGTATAGTATATCGAAAAATGTGATAAAAAAGTCATAGTATAGTATGTCGAAAAAAGTGATAAAAAAGTCATAGTATAGTATGTCGAAAAAAGTGATAAAAAAGTCATAGTATAGTATGTCGAAAAAAAGTCATAGTATAGTATGTCGAAAAAAATCATAGTATAGTATGTCGGAAAAAATCATAGTATAGTATGTCGAAAAAAGTCAGAATATAGTATGTCGAAAATTTAAAAAAAAAGTCATAGTATAGTATTTCGAAAAAAGTCATAGTATAGTATGTCATAAAAAGTGATAAAAAAGTCATAGTATAGTATGTCGAAAAAAAAGTCATAGTATAGTATGTCGAAAAAAGTGATAAAAAGTCATAGTATAGTATGTCGAAAAAAAAGTCATAGTATAGTATGTCGAAAAAAGTGATAAAAAGTCATAGTATAGTATGTCGAAAAAAAAGTCATAGTATAGTATGTCATAAAAAGTGATAAAAAAGTCATAGTATAGTATGTCGAAAAAAGTCATAGTATAGTATGTCATAAAAAGTGATAAAAAAGTCATAGTATAGTATGTCGAAAAAAAACTCATAGTATAGTAAGTGGAAAAAAGTGATAAAAATGTCATAGTATAGTATGTCGAAAAAATTCATAGTATAGTATGTCGAAAAAAAGTAAAAGTATAGTATGTTCAAAAAAATCCTAAAAAGTCATAGTATAGTATGTCGAAAAAAGTGATAAAAAAGTCATAGTATAGTATATCAAAAAAAAGTCATAGTATAGTATAGAAAGAAAGTCGAAAAAGTCATATTATAATATGTCGAAAAAAATGATAAAAAGTCATAGTATAGTATGTCGAAAAAAATCATAGTATAGTATGGTGAAAAAATGAAAAAAGTCATAGTATAGTATGTCGAAAAAATTAAAAAAGTTATAGTATAGTATGTCGAAAAAAGTGATAAAAAAGTCATAGTATAGTATGTCGAAAAAAAACTCATAGTATAGTATGTCGAAAAAAGTCATAGTATAGTATGTCATAAAAAGTGATAAAAAAGTCATAGTATAGTATGTCGAAAAAAAACTCATAGTATAGTATGTCATAAAAAGTGATAAAAAAGTCATAGTATAGTATGTCGAAAAAAGTCATAGTATAGTATGTCATAAAAAGTGATAAAAAAGTCATAGTATAGTATGTCGAAAAAAAACTCATAGTATAGTATGTCGAAAAAAAGTCATAGTATAGTATGTCGAAAAAAGTGATAAAAAAGTCATAGTATGGTATGTCGAAAAAATCAAAAAAGTCATAGTATAGTATGTCAAAAAAAGTGATAAAAAGTCATAGTATAGTATGTCGAAAAAATTAAAAAAGTCATATTATAGTATGTCGAAAAAAGTCATAGTATAGTATGTCGAAAAATGTGATAAAAAAGTCATAGTATAGTATGTCGAAAAAAGTGATAAAAAAGTCATAGTATAGTATGTCGAAAAAAGTGATAAAAAAGTCATAGTATAGTATGTCGAAAAAAAGTCATAGTATAGTATGTCGAAAAAAATCATAGTATAGTATGTCGGAAAAAATCATAGTATAGTATGTCGAAAAAAGTCAGAATATAGTATGTCGAAAATTTAAAAAAAAAGTCATAGTATAGTATTTCGAAAAAAGTCATAGTATAGTATGTTGAAAAAAGTGATAAAAAAGTCATAGTATAGTATGTCATAAAAAGTGATAAAAAAGTCATAGTATAGTATGCCGAAAAAAAAGTCATAGTATAGTATGTCGAAAAAAGTGATAAAAAGTCATAGTATAGTATGTCGAAAAAAAGTCATAGTATAGTATGTCGAAAAAAGTGATAAAAAAGTCATAGTATAGTATGTCGAAAAAAGTGATAAAAAAGTCATAGTATAGTATGTCGAAAAAAGTGATAAAAAAGTCATAGTATAGTATGTCGAAAAAAAGTCATAGTATAGTATGTCGAAAAAAGTGATAAAAAAGTCATAGTATAGTATGTCGAAAAAAAGTCATAGTATAGTATGTCGAAAAAATTAAAAAAGTTATAGTATAGTATGTCGAAAAACGTCATAGTATAGTATGTCGAAAAAAGTGATAAAAAAGTCATAGTATAGTATGTCGAAAAAAAACTCATAGTATAGTATGTCGAAAAAAGTCATAGTATAGTATGTCATAAAAAGTGATAAAAAAGTCATAGTATAGTATGTCGAAAAAAAACTCATAGTATAGTATGTCATAAAAAGTGATAAAAAAGTCATAGTATAGTATGTCGAAATAAGTGATAAAAAAGTCATAGTATAGTATGTCGAAAAAAGTCATAGTATAGTATGTCATAAAAAGTGATAAAAAAGTCATAGTATAGTATGTCGAAAAAAAACTCATAGTATAGTATGTCGAAAAAAAGTCATAGTATAGTATGTCGAAAAAAAGTCATAGTATAGTATGTCGAAAAAAGTGATAAAAAAGTCATAGTATGGTATGTCGAAAAAATTAAAAAAGTCATAGTATAGTATGTCAAAAAAAGTGATAAAAAGTCATAGTATAGTATGTCGAAAAAAGTGATAAAAAAGTCATAGTATAGTATGTCGAAAAAAAGTCATAGTATAGTATGTCGAAAAAAATCATAGTATAGTATGTCGGAAAAAATCATAGTATAGTATGTCGAAAAAAGTCAGAATATAGTATGTCGAAAATTTAAAAAAAAAGTCATAGTATAGTATTTCGAAAAAAGTCATAGTATAGTATGTCATAAAAAGTGATAAAAAAGTCATAGTATAGTATGTCGAAAAAAAAGTCATAGTATAGTATGTCGAAAAAAGTGATAAAAAGTCATAGTATAGTATGTCGAAAAAAGTCATAGTATAGTATGTCATAAAAAGTGATAAAAAAGTCATAGTATAGTATGTCGAAAAAAAAGTCATAGTATAGTATGTCGAAAAAAGTGATAAAAAGTCATAGTATAGTATGTCGAAAAAAAGTCATAGTATAGTATGTCGAAAAAAGTGATAAAAAGTCATAGTATAGTATGTCGAAAAAAAAGTCATAGTATAGTATGTCATAAAAAGTGATAAAAAAGTCATAGTATAGTATGTCGAAAAAAGTCATAGTATAGTATGTCATAAAAAGTGATAAAAAAGTCATAGTATAGTATGTCGAAAAAAAACTCATAGTATAGTATGTCGAAAAAAAGTCATAGTATAGTATGTCGAAAAAAGTGATAAAAAAGTCATAGTATGGTATGTCGAAAAAATTAAAAAAGTCATAGTATAGTATGTCAAAAAAAGTGATAAAAAGTCATAGTATAGTATGTCGAAAAAATTAAAAAAGTCATATTATAGTATGTCGAAAAAAGTCATAGTATAGTATGTCGAAAAATGTGATAAAAAAGTCATAGTATAGTATGTCATAAAAAGTGATAAAAAAGTCATAGTATAGTATGTCGAAAAAAGTCATAGTATAGTATGTCGAAAAATGTGATAAAAAAGTCATAGTATAGTATGTCATAAAAAGTGATAAAAAAGTCATAGTATAGTATGTCGAAAAAAAACTCATAGTATAGTATGTCATAAAAAGTGATAAAAAAGTCATAGTATAGTATGTCGAAATAAGTGATAAAAAAGTCATAGTATAGTATGTCGAAAAAAGTCATAGTATAGTATGTCATAAAAAGTGATAAAAAAGTCATAGTATAGTATGTCAAAAAAAAACTCATAGTATAGTATGTCGAAAAAAAGTCATAGTATAGTATGTCGAAAAAAAGTCATAGTATAGTATGTCGAAAAAAGTGATAAAAAAGTCATAGTATGGTATGTCGAAAAAATTAAAAAAGTCATAGTATAGTATGTCAAAAAAAGTGATAAAAAAGTCATAGTATAGTATGTCGAAAAAAGTGATAAAAAAGTCATAGTATAGTATGTCGAAAAAAGTCATAGTATAGTATGTCGAAAAATGTGATAAAAAAGTCATAGTATAGTATGTCGAAAAAAGTGATAAAAAAGTCATAGTATAGTATGTCGAAAAAAGTGATAAAAAAGTCATAGTATAGTATGTCGAAAAAAAGTCATAGTATAGTATGTCGAAAAAAATCATAGTATAGTATGTCGGAAAAAATCATAGTATAGTATGTCGAAAAAAGTCAGAATATAGTATGTCGAAAATTTAAAAAAAAAGTCATAGTATAGTATTTCGAAAAAAGTCATAGTATAGTATGTCATAAAAAGTGATAAAAAAGTCATAGTATAGTATGTCGAAAAAAAAGTCATAGTATAGTATGTCGAAAAAAGTGATAAAAAGTCATAGTATAGTATGTCGAAAAAAAAGTCATAGTATAGTATGTCGAAAAAAGTGATAAAAAGTCATAGTATAGTATGTCGAAAAAAAAGTCATAGTATAGTATGTCATAAAAAGTGATAAAAAAGTCATAGTATAGTATGTCGAAAAAAGTCATAGTATAGTATGTCATAAAAAGTGATAAAAAAGTCATAGTATAGTATGTCGAAAAAAAACTCATAGTATAGTATGTCGAAAAAAAGTCATAGTATAGTATGTCGAAAAAAGTGATAAAAAAGTCATAGTATGGTATGTCGAAAAAATTAAAAAAGTCATAGTATAGTATGTCAAAAAAAGTGATAAAAAGTCATAGTATAGTATGTCGAAAAAATTAAAAAAGTCATATTATAGTATGTCGAAAAAAGTCATAGTATAGTATGTCGAAAAATGTGATAAAAAAGTCATAGTATAGTATGTCATAAAAAGTGATAAAAAAGTCATAGTATAGTATGTCGAAAAAAAAGTCATAGTATAGTATGTCGAAAAAAGTGATAAAAAGTCATAGTATAGTATGTCGAAAAAAAGTCATAGTATAGTATGTCGAAAAAAGTTATAAAAAAGTCATAGTATAGTATGTCGAAAAAAGTGATAAAAAGTCATAGTATAGTATGACGAAAAAAGTGATAAAAAAGTCATAGTATAGTATGTCGAAAAAAAGTCATAGTATAGTATGTCGAAAAAATTAAAAAAGTTATAGTATAGTATGTCGAAAAACGTCATAGTATAGTATGTCGAAAAAAGTGATAAAAAAGTCATAGTATAGTATGTCGAAAAAAAACTCATAGTATAGTATGTCGAAAAAAGTCATAGTATAGTATGTCATAAAAAGTGATAAAAAAGTCATAGTATAGTATGTCGAAAAAAAACTCATAGTATAGTATGTCATAAAAAGTGATAAAAAAGTCATAGTATAGTATGTCGAAATAAGTGATAAAAAAGTCATAGTATAGTATGTCGAAAAAAGTCATAGTATAGTATGTCATAAAAAGTGATAAAAAAGTCATAGTATAGTATGTCGAAAAAAAACTCATAGTATAGTATGTCGAAAAAAAGTCATAGTATAGTATGTCGAAAAAAAGTCATAGTATAGTATGTCGAAAAAAGTGATAAAAAAGTCATAGTATGGTATGTCGAAAAAATTAAAAAAGTCATAGTATAGTATGTCAAAAAAAGTGATAAAAAGTCATAGTATAGTATGTCGAAAAATGTGATAAAAAAAGTCATAGTATAGTATGTCGAAAAAAGTGATAAAAAAGTCATAGTATAGTATGTCGAAAAAAGTGATAAAAAAGTCATAGTATAGTATGTCGAAAAAAAGTCATAGTATAGTATGTCGAAAAAAATCATAGTATAGTATGTCGGAAAAAATCATAGTATAGTATGTCGAAAAAAGTCAGAATATAGTATGTCGAAAATTTAAAAAAAAAGTCATAGTATAGTATTTCGAAAAAAGTCATAGTATAGTATGTTGAAAAAAGTGATAAAAAAAAGTCATAGTATAGTATGTCATAAAAAGTGATAAAAAAGTCATAGTATAGTATGTCGAAAAAAAAGTCATAGTATAGTATGTCGAAAAAAGTGATAAAAAGTCATAGTATAGTATGTCGAAAAAAATCATAGTATAGTATGTCGGAAAAAATCATAGTATAGTATGTCGAAAAAAGTTATAATATAGTATGTCGAAAAAAGTGATAAAGGGTCATAGTATAGTATTTTGAAAAAGTAATAAAAAAGCCATAGTATAGTATGTCGAAAAAAAAGTCATAGTATAGTATGTCGAAAAAAGTCATAGTATAGTATGTCGAAAAAAAAGTCATAGTATAGTATGTCGAAAAAATAGAAAAAAGTCATAGTATGGTATGTTTAAAAAATTAAAAAGGTCATAATATAGTATGTCGAAAAAATAGAAAAAAGTCATAGTATAGTATGTTTAAAAAATTAAAAAGGTCATAATATAGTATGTTGAAAAAAGTCATAGTATAGTATGTCGAAAAAATAGAAAAAAGTCATAGTATAGTATGTTTAAAAAATTAAAAAGGTCATAATATAGTATGTCGAAAAAAGTCATAATATAGTATGTCGAAAAAAGTGATAAAAAAGTCATAGTATAGTATGTCGAAAAAAGTCATAAAAGGTCATGGTATAGTATGTGTTGGTTTTCATGTATGAATGAATGTTTGTGTATGAAATGAAGTTATTATTATTATTATTAGTATTATTTTTGTGTAGTGTAACCAGATGTTTCCTGTCAATAAGGATGGACTCTGTTGTCAGGTGAACGAGGTTTCCTGGAGTGAGATTGCTCCTGATGAAGACGAGGCTGATGATGAAGAGTGGAATCTGAATGTCTCATAGACACCCAGAGGATTCACTTTGATATCTTACTATTAATCTTTCATTTATTCAATAAAATGAGTTCTATTAATAACGCTGTCAGTTTTCTGTGTCGTACTGCATCAGGAAACACGCACAAACAACTTCTTTCAAAACGTCATGGTATAGAACATCCAAACATTCCTAAGAAGTCATAGTATAGTATGTGGAAAAGTCATAAAAGGTCATAGTACGTCAAAAAAACTCATAGAATAGTATAGAAAGAAAGTCGAAAAAGTCATTTTATAATATGTCGAAAAAATTATCATAGTATAGTATGTCGAAAAAAGTCATAGTATAGTATGTCGGAAAAAGTGATAAAAAAGTCATAGTATAGTATGTCGAAAAAATTATTATAGTATAGTATGTCGAAAAAATTATCATAGTATAGTATGTCGAAAAAATTAAAAAAGTCATAATATAGTATGTCGAAAAAAAAGTCATAGTATAGTATGTCGAAAAAATTAAAAAAGTCATAATATAGTATGTCGAAAAAAAAGTCATAGTATAGTATGTCGAAAAAATTAAAAAAGTCATAATATAGTATGTCGAAAAAAGTCATAGTATAGTATGTCGGAAAAAGTGATAAAAAAGTCATAGTATAGTATGTCGGAAAAAAGTGATGAAAAAGTCATAATATAGTATGTCGAAAAAAAAGTCATAGTATAGTATGTCGAAAAAATTAAAAAAGTCATATTATAGTATTTCGAAAAAAGTGATAAAAAAGTCATAGTATAGTATGTCGAAAATTAAAAAAAAAATCATAGTATAGTATGTCGAAAAACAAGAGGAGATGTAAGCTTGGTATTGAACCACCAACCTTCTGAAAATAGGGCATACATTGCATTGTAGCTTCATCTCACAAGTCATATACATTTTTGAAAAAAGCCATTCTACAGTAAAAAGCCAATAGTATAGTATGTCGAAAAATTAAAAAAGTCATAGTATAGTATGTCGAAAAAATAAAAAAAAGTCAAAGTATGGTATGTGAAAAATGTTATAAAAAAGCTATAGTGTAGTATGTCGAAACAAATGATAGCCATAACATAGTATGTCAAAAACAATTATGAAAAAACCATAGTATAGTATGTGAAAACGTGACAAAAAAGCCATAGTATGGTATTAATCCGCTGTAAAAAGTCCGTTGGCTTCTTGGCGTTGGGCCGTGCAGAGGCAGGCTGGGAGGAATCCTAATTGGTCTGGAGCTAATGCAGCCTCGCTAATCTTTTAATCCGCATTTCCTCTGCGCCCCTGTGGCCCGTGAACTTGTCTTGCCCCTGTCTAGCAAAGTCAAATGCTTCTTAGTCCTCTGGATACTCAGTCAACTAAAAGCCTTTCATACACACACACACACACACACACACACACACACACACAGACACACACACACACACACACACACACACACACACACACACACAGACACACACACACACACACACACACACACACACACACAGACACACACACACACACACACACACACACACACACACACACACACACACACACACCTTAGCTGCAACTACCAATTATTTTCATCGTAGATCAAGAAAACATCTTTTCTTTTAAAGGATCTTTATTTGTTTTCTTACAAAATACCCAAATACAAATTCTTTATGAGGAAATAACATTGGTTACATGGTGTTTAAAGGGTAACGTCGCTGCTTTTCTTCAACCTGGACCCCGTGTTCTCATGTCTTTGTGTCTACGTGACTGATGGCAACAACCATCTCTGATCTCTGTAGCGAGACCAAAAAAGTAATGGACTGTATTTATATAGTCTTAACGACTACTGGTCGTGTACTATAGTACAGGAACCATTCACACACATTCATACAATGTGGCCGAGGCTGCTGCACAAGGTGCAACCTGCTCAACAGATAAACATTCACACACATTTACACTCCGATGCATCAGGAAACTCGGGGTTCAGTGTCTTGCCCAAGGACACTTCGACATGGGACTGCAGGGCCAGGGGATCGAACCACCAACCTTCCGATTGGCAGGCACACTGTAAATTATTGGTCAACTGCTCATTTGTCTCAGTGTCTGGCAACATTATGAAAGTAAAGAAAGATTTTGGGGCTGTTTCATGTTAACTAAAAGGATCTTCCTCTTTAACTTAAAGGTCTGTCTCTGTAGGGATCCATCCCATAATGTTATCAGACTCTTAGAATAATAATCTGAGTCTGTCAGCAGCAACAACAGAACTTTTAGTGGACTAACTGCTGCTGAACATCAGTCCTGTAGGGTTACATTACAGCCGGTTCACGGCTGCTGGTTACAGTCTTCTCGCTCAACACTGGACCCATTAAAAGATTGTTGCTCCAAAGATCACTTAGACACAACAACACGGGAAGTCCAGGTTGAGAAAAAAAACAAACACCCTTTAAGATACAGTATATACAACAAGAAATATGCAACAATATAAAACAACCAAATAAATAAATAGTCATACATACATAGTTTTTGAAATGTTTAGCCTGACCACTGCATGGAATAGCTGCTTGTAAAGTCCTGATCCTGACCCAGGAGTTAGTTCCATGTATGGAAGAAGAGAAAATGACTTTTATAACGTTATGTAGGAGTCTGGAGAAAGAAGCATCGTGGACATCTTTATCTCCGTATCAAGTACAAGGCGAGACAGTCTCCGAGAGACTTTTATTTCCCAGTGGAGAGACATTTTGGGCTTTTCTTCTGACGACGCTCCGTTTCATCGGAAGGCTGAACTGTCGGCTGGTCGTCGGGTCTCAACCTCGCGGGATAGGGAGCTGGAAAACAACAAGGTTTTAGAAATGACTGACACAGATGCACACGAGAAGCAGCGAGAGTTTAAAGGCCTTTTTATGGTTGTGTGTGTGTGTGTGTGTTTGTGTGTGTGTGTGTGTGTGTGTGTGTCTCCTCTGTTCTTTCTGACCACAGTGAGAAACCTGCAGCAGGAGAAGTTAACCCTCTCCTTGATTTCATGTTGTTTATGGAGAAGGAGAACCAGGAAATGAGTCGGGGGAAATGCAACGTAGTGCTGGGCGGTATGACCAAAAATTCATATCACGTTTTTTTTTCAAAATTATGCCGGTTTTCCGGTTTTTGACGGGTTTTTTTCATGCATATTCAGATGTTCAATGCATTTTCTACTCGTTGAGAGAGGAATTACTGCAGTAAATTGCCTTAATTGACTCATTCCTCACCGCTGTATTAAGGGGACCGTGTCTTTAGCTCGGTGGTTGGTGATGGAGTTTGTAATCTGCTTTTTCTGTCATAGCGAGTCCCTCTAGCAAACGCGTCTTTAAGTGACATTTGGCTCGACTTTTCTTTAGCTTTCCCCGTGTTACCTGCTGATGTGGAGGGCGCTGAGCCTGCTGACTTTAATTTCATACATTCTTGATCCTCCAAGTCGTGTTTGCAGCTGAGGTGGTGGAGCAAATTGCTCGTGTTGCCGCCTTTCGCGACTATTTTAGCCCGACAGCACTCGCATAAAACGGTTGTTTGGTCAACGTCGGATTTTTGGAAACCAAAAAACCTCCAAACAACAGACCCGGCGGCTCCTTTTTTTGGCACAAGTTCGTCTGTGTCATGACTTCTGCAGCATCCATCTTCCGTGTGACGTCCCTCTGGTGCGCTGCTGTTTACCGTCGCTGCTTAGAAGTGCAGCATTTTAAAGGGTCCGTCTAAAACAGTGTCGCGCGGTTTTTATCGCTTTTTGAACTTGTTTTCCTGCCGTTTCTGTATTTTTTCCACTTCAATTTTTTTTCCCCGATGTTTTTTGACCATTTTGAAGCTTTCCTGTTTCCTCCTGTTTTTCCCGCCGTTTATGTGGACGTTTTTGTCGATCTTTTTGTTTTCTGCGTTTCCGACGAAAAAATGCTTTCCTTCCTAAAGCTGGAATCCTAAAAAAACTAGACGAAGCAGCAACATTGCCAGGTGTTTTTTGTAAATTGTGATCCCTAAACACACCAGACTCCATGTGTACTTCATTCAAAGTGGACAGAAACTAAATAAAACTACCAAAAGCCGTCTTGGTTCATCTTTCCACTGTTCCAACAATCACCACTCTGGTCTGGTTGGAATAAACCCTTAATTCACCCATTTACATGTGGAGATATGCTGGCTCTATACACTCTAAAAGTCCTGATTATTTACATGGAGTCTGGCTCTATACACACTAAAAGTCCTGATTATTTACATGGAGTCTGGCTCTATACACGCTAAAAGTCCTGATTATTTACATGGAGTCTGACTCTATACACGCTAAAAGTAGTGATTATTTACATGGAGTCTGGCTCTATACACGCTAAAAGTAGTGATTATTTACATGGAGTCTGGCTCTATACACGCTAAAAGTAGTGATTATTTACATGGAGTCTGGCTCTATACACGCTAAAAGTAGTGATTATTTACATGGAGTCTGGCTCTATACACGCTAAAAGTAGTGATTATTTACATGGAGTCTGGCTCTATACACGCTTAAAGTAGTGATTATTTACATGGAGTCTGGTTCTATACACGCTTAAAGTAGTGATTATTTACATGGAGTCTGGTTCTATACACGCTAAAAGTCCTGATTATTTACATGGAGTCTGGCTCTATACACGCTAAAAGTCCTGATTATTTACATGGAGTCTGGCTCTATACACGCTAAAAGTAGTGATTATTTACATGGAGTCTGGCTCTATACACGCTAAAATTCCTGATTATTCACATGGAGTCTGGCTCTATACACGCTAAAAGTAGTGATTATTTACATGGAGTCTGGCTCTATACACGCTAAAAGTAGTGATTATTTACATGGAGTCTGGCTCTATACACGCTAAAAGTCCTGATTATTTACATGGAGTCTGGCTCTATACACGCTAAAAGTAGTGATTATTTACATGGAGTCTGGCTCTATACACGCTAAAATTCCTGATTATTCACATGGAGTCTGGCTCTATACACGCTAAAAGTAGTGATTATTTACATGGAGTCTGGCTCTATACACACTAAAAGTCTTGATTATTTACATGGAGTCTGGCTCTATACACACTAAAAGTAGTGATTATTTACATGGAGTCTGGCTCTATACACGCTAAAAGTAGTGATTATTTACATGGAGTCTGGTGTAGAGTACTAAAAGTAGTGATTTTGAAGCTCTCCTGTTTCCTCCTGTTTTTCCCGCCGGTTATGTCGATGTTTTTGTTTTCTGCGTTTCCAATGAAAAAATGCATTCCTTCCTAAAGCTGAAACCCTAAAAAAGTAGACGAAGCAGCAACATTGCCAGGTGTTTTTTGTTTTGTGAGTGACTGAAATGTTGAGCTCCGTGTTTCCATCGTTCTCACCCTTCTGGAGCAGAGCGGCGTGGAGGATCCGCTCCGGCAGGCGCAGACGTTCGGCCGGACGCACCGGCTGCCGTAGAGACACTTCTGTTCACAGTGAGCTGAGACACAAACACACAAACTAAGTCCTGGAAGGCACAGTTATTCATGCATATGAATGTAGTGTTCCACTGCCATACTCACGGATGTGACACAGCGCGCCGCGCCATCCGGCGGCGCAGCGGCAGGCGTTGGCTCCCACACACTCGCCTCCGTTCAGACACGTCTGCAGACAGCTGGCTGGGAGGCGACACAACACTTAACACGTCAGGATAGGGCTGCACAGTTCATCGCCATTTCATTTAAATTGCAACATGGACTAGTGCAATATCCAAACCGCAGGGGGGCGCAATATTTGTTAAAGGCAAAATATGTGTGTAACCGTTCTGAATGAAGTATTGTGGTGCTGCAGAGACGTCCTGGACTACAGACTACAGAAAACATCTTCTTTTGGTACAGATCCTCGCAAAAAAAATCACCAAAACGATCATTCCCTCCAATATCGTACATCGTATCGCAATATCAGTCAAAATAATCACAATTAGGTATTTTCCTCACACCGTTACACCCGTCACGGGTTTGTTGACCAGAACAAGTATAAACTATACGGTGCTAAAACTAGTGTAACTGTCTGAGGGACAGTGTTACTGAGATCTCGTTTATATTTGACATGTGTTTTATTGAGGAGGAAAAACCCCTTGAGATGAACCATCTCGTTTTCGAGGGGATCCTCAAATCCAGACACAGAAATTGACGTTGACCTTACAGCGGCAGTCAAGAAAATAAAAATACAAAAATAAAAATACAAAAATTAAGATATAACAAGACATTCACTCATACAAGACTCTCCAAAGATCGCTCACTCATCCCTCAACAAAGTAAGCACATGAAATATGAAATATGTACGTACAGAAACACACATCTAGACACCAGTAAACACGTATGCACACATACATGTAACAGTAAATGTACATGTAAGGGATAAATGTCCGATGCTTAAGATAGATTTCATTTAGTCCTGTTTAAGGGAATCAACTCTAACAGAGGTAACCACTGGAGAGCGATAGTAAAGTAGTATAGTAGTATAGTAGTATAGTAGTATAGTAGTAGTGTAGTAGCCACCAATTTCAGCCTATATTTCTGATCATTTCATTAGTGTAATTAAAAACATTAAAAATGTAATAAATAAGAGTTTAAAAAGGGATGTTGGATTTCAAATTGTACAAAAATATTTGACCTTAAAAATATTTGTTGTTGTTCTTTATTACAAATGCCATTTTTTGATGTTGAGATCAAAGGTCAAACGACCAGAGTTTAGCGCAGGCCTCACATGTTGCATTGTGGGTAAAAGGAATACAGAGAGAGAGCCGACGTGCATGCGGAGGAAAAATGGACGGCTTCAAACTAAGATTTAGCACGGCTTTTGTATTTCAGCCTTGTCATATTTGTGTTTAATATTGTGTATATATATAATATATATAATATTGTAATTTCTTTGCATTTAATGCACGTTCTGTACTGTGGTGGCGCTAACATTAAGGAAACGTGCTTCAGAGACTGTAACATGACTGA
>CM042448.1:847500-957500 GCA_023631565.1 Gymnocephalus cernua | reverse complement strand
TTTAGACTTTTTGGTCACTTTTTTCCCATTTATTCCCATTCTTTTTGTCACAAATTTTCGATGTTTATTGTCTATGTTTTAGTCGATTGTTCGATCATGCAACTTTTTTTTTCTCTGGGTCAAAATTTCAAATTAAAACTTTTTTTGGTGACGTTTTTGTCACTTTTTTCCCATTTTTTTGTCACATATTTTTGATGTTTATTGTCGATGTTTTAGTCGATTTTTCTGCACTTTTTTGACATTTTAGTTGTTTTTTTCCAAAATTTTCTGTCATTTTTTTCCAACGTTCTTTGATCTTTTTTTCTTCAAATGCTATAAAATTATAAAAATTGTTATATGAACGGCTCATAGCTACTGAATATCTTTGTGAAATGTAAATGTTTATAATCTTTACTTGATTTAGTTTCTGCCATGACAGATTCAACCCTTGTGTTGTCTCCCCATCGATCGATTGTTTTTTTCTGGGTCAAAATTTCAAATTAAAACTTTTTTGGGGTTTTTTTTGTCACTTTTTTCAAAGTTTTTGTTACTTTTTTCGACTTTTTGGTCACTTTTTTCCCATTTATTCCCATTCTTTTTGTCACAAATTTTCGATGTTTATTGTCTATGTTTTAGTCGATTCTTCGATCATGCAACTTTTTTTTTCTCTGGGTCAAAATTTCAAATTAAAACTTTTTTTGGTGACGTTTTTGTCACTTTTTTCAAAAGATTTCGTCACTTTTTTCTACCGAAGTTTTTGTAACTTTTTTGACTTTTTGGTCACTTTTTTCCCATTTATTCCCATTCTTTTTGTCACAAATTTTCGATGTTTATTGTCTATGTTTTAGTCGATTGTTCGATCATGCAACTTTTTTTTTCTCTGGGTCAAAATTTCAAATTAAAACTTTTTTTGGTGACGTTTTTGTCACTTTTTTCAAAAGATTTCGTCACTTTTTTCTACCGAAGTTTTTGTTACTTTTTTGACTTTTTGGTCACTTTTTTCCATTTTTTTGTCACATATTTTTGATGTTTATTGTCGATGTTTTAGTCGATTTTTCTGCACTTTTTTGACATTTTAGTTGTTTTTTTCCAAAATTTTCTGTCATTTTTTTCCAACGTTCTTTGATCTTTTTTTCTTCAAATGCTATAAAATTATAAAAATTGTTATATGAACGGTTCATAGCTATTGAATATCTTTGTGAAATGTAAATGTTTATAATCTTTACTTGATTTAGTTTCTACCATGACAGATTCAACCCTTGTGTTCATCGATCATGCAACTTTTTTTTTTTCTGGGTCAAAATTTCAAATTAAAACTTTTTTTGATGACGTTTCGTCACTTTTTTCAGAAGATTTCGTCACTTTTTTCCGATGTTTTCTACCGAAGTTTTTGTTACTTTTTCGACTTTTGGTCACTTTTTTCCCATTTTTTTGTCACAAATTTTCGATGTTTATTGTGTTTTATGTTTTAGTCGATTTTTCTGCACTTTTTGGACGTTTTAGTTGTTTTTTCCAACATTTTCTGTCATTTTTTTCCAACGTCCTTTGATCTTTTTTTCTTCAAATTCTATAAAATTGTATAGCACACCCGAATTCAATGAAAGTAGTGAACTGATCATTTATTTTACTTGTACAGAGTGTCGTATGGAACCATCCAAGTTGTGTTTTTGGACAATTTGGTTGAAGAAACCCAAATTTCTGATATAGAAACAACTTTGAAAATGGGTCAAATGTGTATTTCTATTACTATTACGATGGTTATAGACGTTACTGATGACATCTGTGACTGGATTAACTGGGAACCAATTGCTATCTTAATTATTAATCATATTTCTGTATCTCTCCCCCAACCAGTCGCATCAGATGGCCGCCCCCCCCCCCCCCCCCACCAGCCAGGGTCTGTCTCTGTAAATTATAGAGTGTGGTGTAGACTTACTCAAGTGTACTGAGATAACTTCTGTTTTGATTTGACGCTATAAATAAATAAAAAGGCGGCAAGCGTTACCTTCCTGACAGGTTTCTCCGTGAAACCCTCCGAGACAGCGACACACGGCGGGCGCGACGCAAACGCCTCCGTTCATACACTCCGGCTCGCAGATTGCTGAGAAAATACAGAAAAATAAATAAATAGAGAGAAATAATATCTAATATAATTGCACAAGTGTTTTATTTGTGTACCTGTCTGGCATTCAGCTCCAGTGTAGCCTGGTTTGCAGCGGCACGTGTTGGGCGCGGCACACGCCATGTTCCGACCACACGTATGCCTGCAAACAGCTTGACAGACAAACAGTGGAGATGTTAAACCTGTTTGAATGCAAAAAGCCACAAAAACTTTGAAAAAAGCCACAAAAATTATAAAAAATGCGACAAACTTTGGCAAATGTTCAAAATGAAACACAAAAACTGTGAAAAAAGCAACCAAGTATTAATAAAGGCGACAACAACTTTCAAAAAAGGCGATAAAAATGTTTAAGAAAGGCAACAACAAATGGACAAATGGATAAAATGCCAAAAGGCAACAAAAAAGTGAAAAAACACTGGCTGCGTGGCGTGAGCGTGTCAGCTGCGTGGCGTGTCAGCTGCGTGGCGTGAGCGTGTCAGCTGCGTGGCGTGAGCGTGTCGGCTGCGTGGCGTGAGCGTGTCGGCTGCGTGGCGTGAGCGTGTCGGCTGCGTGGCGTGAGCGTGTCGGCTGCGTGGTGTGAGCGTGTCGGCTGCGTGGCGTGAGCGTGTCAGCTGCGTGGCGTGAGCGTGTCGGCTGCGTGGCGTGAGCGTGTCGGCTGCGTGGCGTGAGCGTGTCGGCTGCGTGGCGTGAGCGTGTCAGCTGCGTGGCGTGAGCGTGTCGGCTGCGTGGCGTGAGCGTGTCAGCTGCGTGGCGTGAGCGTGTCGGCTGCGTGGCGTGAGCGTGTCGGCTGCGTGGTGTGTCTGTTTTTATTTGGGCTCCCATGGTAACAGGTTAGAGCGTGCACACTGCCTGCGTGACGTCTCAAGGCTCAGATATACTAGCGCTTTCAACAGTGCGTGCGGAAATCGTGACGTCACGGGACCGCCGTGACTGTTTATACTCGCGCGTGGTGGTCGCGGCACTAGTTGCAGTCTTCTCCTGAACAGCGGTGGCGCTAAGGAGCAAAGGCTGCCGATGTTTTTCTTTTTAAGGACTAGAAGAAGAAGAAAAACATAAACAACGGCAGAACAGGCAGCAACAGTGCCGTCAATGCTTCGATCTGATTGGATGAGCTACTCCGTCAGATCGAGCCTTTCATTCACAAAAAAAGAACTCATCTTAACCCGGTAAGTTTACCAGAGAGACCTGCAGTCAGTCGGCGAGTCCTGGCATCACGTTTCCCAGGAGCTCGTTCAGGCTTCCTGTTTCCGGTTTGTCGGGCGCCGCTGAAAAAAATAGACCGTTGCGCCGTGCGCGCCCTGTGCTCGCGCGCTGAAAATCGGACGCGCCGGCCGGAAATTACGTCATTTTGATGTCACGAATGCGCACGCCACCTCCAACGCGTCAAGCATAAAACGGCCTTCAGGCGGGGATCGATCCGCGGTGAAAACGCGTGCCTACTAGAAAAAGAACCGACGCCTATTTTTTACGTGGAAGCGTTTCCAGGCAATAGAATAGAAAATATGTTTATATGTCATTCTGACACAAATACATTTAATAAATGACATGTTGATGTTTGAAAGTCTCGAGGTTTTAAATGCAGATATATAAATGTAATTAAAAATAAATAAAATGAATAATTATCGATTTTCAAATATGTCGCCTGTCACTACAGAACCAGATATTCTGCCGACGTTGTCTTTGTGTCAGACACGTTTCTGGTGTGCAAAGACATAGAAAAGGCCACGCACCTGGCACGCAACAGAAACGCCACGCTCACGCCACGCAGCCGGCGTGCAGGAGGGCTTATGATGAGCATCACACGAGCGTTACCTCGACAGGCTCGTCCGTCTCCGGTGTATCCTACGGGACACCTGCCGCAGCGGAACCCCTCATCCCAGGCTGGTTCACACAGGACGCCGGGGAAACATGGCCGGTCGGCGCAGGTCTTCACGTGTTTGTCGGCCGTCGTTCCGCTCCTGACCCCCGGCTGGATGGAGGCGGCTCTTTGTAGCGGGGAGCTGTACGCCGTCCTGCCCGGCGTTGTGAACGGCAGCACCTCCGGGCCTTCAGATCCAGGTTCCACATCTCCATCTGCAGAGAACTCGGACTCAGACAGCGAGTACGACAGAGCGGTGAGGGCCGCCGTCAGGGGGGAGGCAGGTCTGGCAGGGGTCCAGGTCCGATGTTTGAGCTGGGGCTGGGTTGGCTGTTTGGACCGCGTTACCTCACCAGACTGAGTAGATAGGTGAGGAGTGCGCGGTGTTACCTTCGCAGATGTGGCACCAGTCAACGCTGCTTCAGGCTGACGGGAGACAACCACAGAGAGTCCAGTTTGAGACACACAGAGACGTCAGACTTCAGACTCAGGGTCTTGTGAACAATCTTTATTTTTTAGGAAACGTTTGATGAGCTGACTGTTAGTCCCATTGCTTCGTAAACAATAACCTTCCTATGTAACGCTTAATGTACGCGGCCACACGTGAGAGAAGACAACAAACGCACACTGATAGGTTAGCAAACATGTAGCTCAGCATTGGTTCGTTAGCTAGAAGTTAGGAAAAGATAATTGATTGGACCTTCATTTCTCCAGGTAAGTCGATTGAGAACAACTTCTCATTGTCAACGAGGACCTGATCACATTCCCACAGTTCCCCATTCCTACTGGAAGCTGCCCAGTCCAACCACAGTCTGACCTGCTGCCACTGAGCAGCCACACTGGAGCCGTTGGAGGTTAAGGTGCCTTGCTCAAGGGCACCTCAGTGGTGGTGATGATCACTTTCCCCACCCAGATTTTATCCTGTCAGTCTGGGGATTGAACCGGCGGCGAAATTACGAATCCCACTATGGCAACGCCAAGACCCGCCCTCCAATCACTACTATTGGCCAGGCGTCCATGGTAACGTGACCCCATTTGTTCAGGTCCTATCCCCGACCAATCCGCTATCCTAACCTTAACCACTCGAGGTGAAATGCCTAACCCCAACCAATCGAGCTGCTTCGGAGGGCGGGTCTTGGCGTTGCCATAGTGGGATTCGTAATTTTGCGAACCGGCAACCTCCTGGTCCCAAGGTTGCTTCTCTAACCACTAGGCCACCACTGCCAACTTGGACTTCACCTCAGGCTCTTGTTAGCCTCTCTGATTCATGTCACCTATGGCGGTAGAAAAATGGTCAAGTTACCTTGGGGACCGTCACACTGGACACCAGAACCTTCTCGGAGATAGTTGAGCTAGATCTGGTGTACGTCCTGGCGTCTGATCTGAGGTCGGCACCGTGCGGGGCGCCGACTGATGTTCTGGGAACATCTCTTGAAGCAACAGTGACCGCCTCTCTCCTCTCCGTCCCGCCTCCCCTCCCCGAAGCGGGAACCTGGCGTGGAGCATTCTCTCGGTTGGCTCTGGTGACGGACCAGGACAGGTGTTTGATGCCGTGCCTGGTGGGCAGGTTGGGCAGGTGGAGCTGCGAGACTTTGCCGCTGCTTCCTTGCGGGGAGCGGCTGGTCTTGCCAACAGCCTGCTGCTGAGGAAGGTGATTGGATGCTGAGGAAAGACGGGAAGTGACATCAGCGACTCGGGCAAATTAACTAGTTTGGAAGATCCGTTTAATCCTATTTTAAAATTTTCAAGGTTCACCATTAAAATACAAGTCAGCTGGCGAAAGATGGTCTTTTCTGTCACCTCACTGAGCTAACATATAGCTTCATTAGGTAGCAATCTACAGCTGATAATGTTTGCAAGCAACACGTGTCATTATTTAACCAGAAACGGCCCAAAGATTGCTATCACTAAACCCACCAGACTCCATGTAAATAATCACTACTTTTAGCGTGTATAGAGCCAGACTCCATGTAAATAATCAGGACTTTTAGCGTGTATAGAGCCAGACTCCATGTAAATAATCACTACTTTTAGCGTGTATAGAGCCAGACTCCATGTAAATAATCACTACTTTTAGCGTGTATAGAGCCAGACTCCATGTAAATAATCAGGACTTTTAGCGTGTATAGAGCCAGACTCCATGTAAATAATCACTACTTTTAGCGTGTATAGAGCCAGACTCCATGTAAATAATCACTACTTTTAGCGTGTATAGAGCCAGACTCCCTTTAAATAATCACTACTTTTAGCGTGTATAGAGCCAGACTCCATGTAAATAATCACTACTTTTAGCGTGTATAGAGCCAGACTCCATGTAAATAATCACTACTTTTAGCGTGTATAGAGCCAGACTCCATGTAAATAATCACTACTTTTAGCGTGTATAGGGCCAGACTCCATGTAAATAATCACCACTTTTAGCGTGTATAGAGCCAGACTCCATGTAAATAATCACTACTTTTAGCGTGTATAGAGCCAGACTCCATGTAAATAATCAGGACTTTTAGCGTGTATAGAGCCAGACTCCATGTAAATAATCAGGACTTTTAGCGTGTATAGAGCCAGACTCCATGTAAATAATCACTACTTTTAGCGTGTATAGAGCCAGACTCCATGTAAATAATCACTACTTTTAGCGTGTATAGAGCCAGACTCCATGTAAATAATCACTACTTTTAGCGTGTATAGGGCCAGACTCCATGTAAATAATCAGGACTTTTAGCGTGTATAGAGCCAGACTCCATGTAAATAATCACTACTTTTAGCGTGTATAGAGCCAGACTCCATGTAAATAATCAGGACTTTTAGCGTGTATAGAGCCAGACTCCATGTAAATAATCAGGACTTTTAGCGTGTATAGAGCCAGACTCCATGTAAATAATCACTACTTTTAGCGTGTATAGAGCCAGACTCCATGTAAATAATCAGGACTTTTAGCGTGTATAGAGCCAGACTCCATGTAAATAATCAGGACTTTTAGCGTGTATAGAGCCAGACTCCATGTAAATAATCACTACTTTTAGCATGTATAGAGCCAGACTCCATGTAAATAATCAGGACTTTTAGCGTGTATAGAGCCAGACTCCATGTAAATAATCAGGACTTTTAGTGTGTATAGAGCCAGACTCCATGTAAATAATCAATACTTTTAGCGTGTATAATCGGTCAATAATTTGTTTATTTCAACCATAACCAGAGTGGTGATTGTTGGAAAAGCAAAAAGATGAACCAAGATGGTTTTTCATACTTTTATTTAGTTTCTGTTTGACTGTCGAAGTGTGTTTTAATCATGATAAAATTACAGTTTCTTTACATGGAGTCTGGTGGCTTTTGTGAACACAACACAACAATGTTTTTTTTCAACTTGCATTGCAGCTTGTTTCGCAGACTGCAGCAATCTCACTTAATACTGGACCAACGTCAGAGATGTTCCCATCAGTAACATAGGAAAATAGGGTCCAGGTTGAAAAAAGTTAATGTTGTAAACTGCTTACATGTTGTGCAAGAATAGTATAATAAAGTCAAAAGGTCATAAGTGGAAAAAATACTTTGTGGAGAGCTGGACAGCAGATTTTAGTGGAGTTCTGCAAAGTGATTTAAGCGATCCATGTCATATTTGAGGCTGACTTTGTTCCATCTTGTGACTTTCCAGACCAACACGAGCCACAATAAAGGCATTTCAGTTGTAATCAAAGTGTCTCCTCTGAGTAATTAGAAACTCCTCTGCTCCCCTCGTGAGAAAATAGCATTTAGCAATCTTCTGATGTACTGTAACTCTGCGGCCGGATGTCTACTGTCTAAAAAACCAAAGTACCAAAGGCAGTAAATTGATTTATCTGCTGCAATAAATGGCATTCCTTCCAACCACGAAAAACATAAAACAACATCAGAGAAACCAGAACATAATAAGTACAAAATCTATAAAGTAGACCACAATGTTTGGAGAGATTTCACATCACTGACATACAGTCATGTGAAAAGATTAGGACACCCGTGCTAAAATTGACTAAAAAGAGGAATTTGGAAATTCATCTTAATGCCTCAATTAAAAAAAATTAGGAAAAATCCAACCTTCATGGACACCAATTTTGTTTGTGAATGAATAATGTATCGTAAATAAATAAATGTTCTTCCTTATAATACAGGAGCAGAATAAGTATACATACCCCTATGATAAACTCCCATAGAGGCAGATTTTTATTTTTAAAGTTATTTGATGGATCCAGGATATTATGCATCATCATCCCTTGGCCCCCACATCATCACATACCCTTCACCCCCCCTCCACCCCCCACACACACACACACACCATCACATACCCTTCACCATACCCCCCCCCCCCCCGTACACACACACACACACCATCACATACCCTTCACCATACCCCCCCCCCCCGTACACACACACACACACACACCATCACACACCATCACATACCCTTCACCATACCCCCCCCTCCCCACACACACATACACACACACACACACACCATCACACACCCTTCACCATACCCCCCCCCCCTACACACACACACACACACACACACACACACACACACACACACACACACATCACACATCATCACATACCCTTCACCATACCCCCCCCCTACACACACACACACCATCACATACCCTTCACCACATCACTGGATCCATGAAATAACTGGCCTTTAAAAAAAAATGTCCTCATTTTTTAAATTGAGGCATTGAGATCAATTTCCAAAAGATGATTTTTTTTATTACTCTTTAGCACGGGTATCCTAATTTTTTCACATCAAACTAATTTTGTCACGGTTTGATTTTTATTCATATTTTCTGTTGGAGATGTCACAAGTAGGCGTCAGAGCTGTTGCTTACAAAAAGAATGGCTTACCTGCCTTGGCGTTCTTCATGCAGACCCGCCCGTTGCCGTAGAGACCGGGCGGGCAACGGCCGCAGACGTAGCCCACGTGTGGCGGCCTGCGGTTGATGCATTGAACGCCGGGGAAGCAGGGCCTGCTAGCACACGTAGCGGACGCGTTCACAACCGCAGACTGACCCGATCCTGAGAGGCACAAACTGACATCAGTGCTCTGTGTGTCGTCATCGTAGCAGCCGAGCAGAGCAGCGCCGTCTACGCGTCCACTAGCAAGTTTCAAGTTTCTTCATATCACATTTTCCTTTTTTTCCATTTTGGTAACACCTTTTTAAATTAATTTATTAATTACAGGGACAGTGCATACTAATAAACATTTGTCAATATGCCAGAAGGCTATTTTTCATCTGCAGTCCCCAGACAGATGGTTAAAAAGTGAAATTACACATTTACATAACAATATAACACTTATCATACATTTAGTAAAAGGTACTATAAAGCTAAAATGTACAATAAAAACACAGCAGACCAACAATCACACACGCACGCACGCACGCACGCACGCATGTGTCAAACTCGAGGCCCGAGGGCCAAATCCGGCCCCTAGCAGGTTTTGTTCCGGCCCGCATTTCAATTTAGGTTCTCAATAAACTCAGGCCCACCTAGTTTTTGGTGCTTTTTTTTTGTTGCATTTTCTGTGTTTGTTTTGACATTTTTTACGCCTTTTCTGGCGGTTTATGTGCTTTTTACAATGCTTTAGGCACTTTGTTTTAAAGTTTAAAGTTTTTGATGCTTTACTCAATGTTTTGCCACTTCTTCAGACAATTGTGAGACTTATTTTCGGCCTTTTTCCAACTTTTGTGGCGCTTTTTTCAATGTATTTGTCGCTGGCTGAGGAACTTTTTTGGGGCTTTATGAGGCCCAAAATGTAAGTGAGAAGACTCCAGTATATAAGACATGCAGTAATACAGTCACAATATTAGACTTTTTCTCTTAAATAAACACATGTCAATAATCTCTACATGTCTGACCCTCGATGGGATTCTCATTTTCCAGTGTGGCCTTCTGGGAAACTGAGCTTGACCCCCCTGCCTTAATTGATGCATCCATCCATCCATCGTCGTCCGCTTATCCGTGGTCGGGTCGCGGGGGGAGCAGCTCCAGCAGGGGACCCCAAACTTCCCTTTCCCGAGCCACATTAACCAGCTCTGACTGGGGGATCCCGAGGCGTTCCCAGGCCAGGTTGGAGATGTAATCCCTCCACCTAGTCCTGGGTCTTCCCCGAGGCCTCCTCCCAGCTGGACGTGCCTGGAACACCTCCCTAGGGAGGCGCCCAGGGGGCATCCTTACCAGATGCCCGAACCACCTCAACTGGCTCCTTTCGACGTGAAGGAGCAGCGGCTCTACTCCGAGCTCCTCACGGATGACTGAGCTTCTCACCCTATCTCTAAGGGAGACGCCAGCCACCCTCCTGAGGAAACCCATTTCGGCCGCTTGTACCCTGGATCTCGTTCTTTCGGTCATGACCCAACCTTCATGACCATAGGTGAGGGTAGGAACGAAAACTGACCGGTAGATCGAGAGCTTTGCCTTCCGGCTCAGCTCTCTTTTCGTCACAACGGTGCGATAAACTGAATGTAATACCGCCCACGCTGCGCCGATTCTCCGACCAATCTCCCGCTCCATTGTCCCCTCACTCGCGAACAAGACCCCAAGGTACTTAAACTCCTTCACTTGGGGTAAGGACTCATTCCCTACCTGGAGAAGGCACTCCATCGGTTTCCTGCTGAGAACCATGGCCTCAGATTTAGAGGTGCTGATCCTCATCCCAGCCACTTCACACTCGGCTGCAAACCGATCCAGTGAGTGCTGAAGGTCACAGGCCGATGATGCCATCAGGACCACATCATCTGCAAAGAGCAGCGATGAGATCCCGAGCCCACCGAACTGCAACCCCTCCCTACCACGACTACGCCTCGATATCCTGTCCATAAATACTACGAACAGGATTGGTGACAAAGCGCAACCCTGGCGGAGGCCAACCCTCACCTGAAACGTGTCCGACTTACTGCCGAGAACCCGGACACAGCTCTCGCTTTGGTCATACAGAGATTGGATGGCCCTGAGAAGGGACCCCCTCACCCCATACTCCCGCAGCACCTCCCACAAAGTCTCCCGGGGGACCCGGTCATATGCCTTCTCCAGATCCACAAAACACATGTAGACTGGATGGGCATACTCCCAGGCTCCCTCCAGGATCCTTGCTAGAGTAAAGAGCTGATCCGTTGTTCCACGACCAGGACGGAATCCGCATTGTTCCTCTTCAACCTGAGGTTCGACTATCGGCCGAACCCTCCTTTCCAGCACCTTGGAGTAGACTTTACCAGGGAGGCTGAGAAGTGTGATACCCCTGTAATTGGTACACACCCTCTGGTCCCCCTTTTTGAAGAGGGGAACCACCACCCCGGTCTGCCACTCCTTTGGCACTGTCCCAGACTTCCACGCAATGTTGAGTAGGTGTGTCAACCAAGACAGCCCCTCCACACCCAGAGCTTTCAACATTTCTGGACGGATCTCATCAATCCCTGGGGCTTTGCCACTGTGGAGTTGTTTGACTACCTCAGTGACCTCCACCAGGGAAATTGACGACAATCCCCCGTCATCCTCCAGCTCTGCCTCTAACAAAGAGGGCGCATCAGCTGGATTTAGGAGTTCCTCAAAGTGCTCCTTCCACCGCCCTATTACCTCCTCAGTTGAGGTCAACAACGTCCCATCTTTACTGTACACAGCTTGGATGGTTCCCCGCTTCCCCCTTCTGAGGTGGCGGACGGTTTTCCAGAAGCGCCTTGGTGCCGACCGAAAGTCCTTCTCCATGTCTTCTCCGAACTTCTCCCACACCCGCTGCTTTGCCTCTTTCACGGCAGAGGCTGCAGTCCTTCGGGCCCTTCGGTACCTTGCAACTGCCTCCGGAGTCCTCTGGGATAACATATCCCGGAAAGACTCCTTCTTCAGTCGGACGGCTTCCCTGACCACCGGTGTCCACCACGGTGTTCGGGGGTTACCGCCCCTTGAGGCACCTAAGACCCTAAGACCACAGCTCCCTGCCGCAGCTTCAGCAATGGAAACTTTGAACATTGTCCACTCAGGTTCAATGCCCCCAGCCTCCACAGGGATGCACGAAAAGCTCCGCCGGAGGTGTGAGTTGAAGGTCTGTCGGACAGGAGCTTCCTCCAGACGTTCCCAATTTACCCGCACCACCCGTTTGGGCTTACCAGGTCTGTCCAGAGTCTTCCCCCACCCCCTGACCCAACTCACCACCAGATGGTGATCAGTTGACAGCTCCGCCCCTCTCTTCACCCGAGTGTCCAAAACATACGGCCTCAAATCAGATGAAACGATTATAAAATCGATCATTGACCTTCGGCCTAGGGTGCTCTGGTACCAAGTACACTTATGAGCATCCCTATGTTCGAACATGGTGTTTGTTATAGACAATCCATGACTAGCACAGAAGTCCAATAACAGACAACCACTCTGGTTTAGATCAGGGAGGCCGTTCCTCCCAATCACGCCTCTCCATGTGTCTCCGTCATTGCCCACATGTGCGTTGAAGTCCCCCAGCAGGACTATGGAGTCCCCCTCCGGAGCCCCATACAGGACTCCATTCAAGGTCTCCAAGAAGGCCGAATACTCTGAACTCTTGTTTGGTGCATATGCACAAACAACAGTCAGAGTTTTCCCCCCAACAACCCGCAGGCGTAGGGAGGCGACCCTCTCGTCCACCGGGGTAAACTCCAACATTGCGGCGCTCAGCCGGGGACTTGTGAGTATCCCCACACCCGCCTGGCGCCTCACACCCTGGGCAACTCCGGAGAAGAAAAGAGTCCAACCCCTCTCCAGGAGTACGGTTCCAGAACCGAGACTACGCGTAGAGGTAAGCCCCACCATATCCAACTGGTAGCGCTCCACCTCACGCACAAGTTCCGGCTCCTTCCCCCACAGCGAGGTGACATTCCATGTCCCCAGAGCCAGCCTCTGCTGCCCGGGTCTGGTCCGTCGAGGCCCCTGACCTTCACCGCCACCCGTGTGGCAGCGCACCCGACCCCAGCGGTTCCTCCCACAGGTGGTGGGCCCATGGGCTGGAGAGATAGGTGCCACGTAGCTTTTTCGGGCTGTGCCCGGCCGGGCTCCGTGGCAAACCCGGCCACCAGACGCTCGCTGACGAGCCCTCCCTCTGGGCCTGGCTCCAGACGGGGGCCCCGGGCTTCCTCCGGGCAGGGTCTCTCTATCCCTTCCTCGTTTTTTCATAGGGTCTTTTGAACCATTCTTCGTCTGGCCCCTCACCTGAGACCACTTTGCCATGGGAGACCCTACCAGGAGCACAAAGCTCCAGACAACACAGCCCTCAGGTTCATAGGGACACCCAAACCTCTCCACCACGATAAGGTGATGGTTCCCGGAGAGGAATTGATGCATTAATTAACATATTGTTCCTGCATTAAGTCATGCATGAGAAACATTTAATACTTGTACATATCTGATAGTTGATGCAGAGTATCATGCTTTGTAATGCATGAACTCATGATCATTCATAATTCATGCACCCTTACCCATGTTTCTGAAAATCCAGTTAGTAGACATAGTTGGAAACGTTGGGCTTACCTCCCGAAGTCTTGGCAATAGTGTTGCTGGTTTTGGGCCGATCAGACTTGACTCGGTCCGGTGTAATTCCTGAGATGTTGCTGCTAGTGTCCGTGCTAGACGTGGATGGGTGAAGTTTAATTCCTGTGTTTGTGTGGGACAGGTTTGGTGTAACTGCCGTGATGCTCTTGTTAGTTTCTGCCGGGCTCAGACTCATTCCTGGAATCCGTCTCCAAGTAGTGGTCTTAGTTTGGGATCGGGTCGGGTCAATCCTTGGACTCTGCGGGGAGCTACCACTCGAGGTCTTCCGAAAAGTGTCTGTCTTCCCTACGGGCGGCTGCTGTAGAACATCTGGTATCTGGTAGACCGGCATACGAGGACCAGATGTGGGAGGGACGGCGACTGACCTGGTGACGGCTGGATGAAGAAAAAACAAAGATTATTATTTAGTGAGGCTTTTATCTGACGCTCTGGAATCACTCGTCTCCTGGAAGGGTCAGAAGGTTGTCTTTGGGACGAGTTTGTGTAAAGATCTCAACGAGGCGCGACTACCACTCGAAGCCTATCAACACATTATACGAGCCACGTGCGTAGCAGGAAACGCTGACAGCAGGTCAAACATACCTCACTCTGATTTATCCTGGGTCAGCTTGGCAACACATGTCTTGCCTAAATCAAATACAACAGAGGAAGATTACAACGTCACGAAGAGTTTTAAAGTAATTCTCGAAGAACGGAGCTGATTTCTTCTGAAGTAAGTAAGTAAAATGTATTTATAAAGCGCTTTTCACAGATACAATCACAAAGTGCTGTACAACAGAATAGGTAGAACAAACAGTATAAAATGCATATACATATATCAAAAGAAAGGGACGCTAGTGAGAACCCATCAACCAAAAGCTTTCCTAAATAAGCAAGTTAGCAAGTCTTATAACGAGTCTTAGGGACTGCAAGCAAGTTCTGGTCAGAGGACCGAAGAGTCCGGTTAGGGAAGTACGGCTTCAAAAGGTCCAGGATATACTGTGGGGCCTGACCGTTTAAGGCCCTGAAAGTCAGCACTAAAATCTTAAAGTGGATCCTGAATTTTACAGGGAGCCAATGGAGAGCTGACAAGACTGGAGTGATATGAGACCTTCGAGGGGCACCTGTTAAAAGTCTAGCAGCAGAATTTTGAACAATTTGCAGTTTGTTCAAAGCAGACGTATTCAGACAGGTAAACAGAGAGTTACAGTAGTCAAGCCTTGTTGATATGAAAGCGTGAATTATCATTTCCAGGTCGTTCTTTGACAACAATTTGCAAATTTTAGAGATGTTCCTAAGATGATAAAAGCAATTGCAGACGAGCTGTTTTGAGTGTGTCTCCAAAGACATGGCCTGGTCAAACATACCCCCCCCCCAGGTTTCTGAGGCTGGGTTTGACAGAGGGGCCCAGGGAGCCACGGTGCTGTTTGATCAGCGTGATCTTATGGTCTGGAGCAAAGATCAGTGATCAGAAGATGTGCTGTCTATTCACTTTGTTGTTCTAATCGTCTGAAACGGTGCATGGTTTGTCTGTTTTCACCCCAAATCTAGTTTGGTTTTTCTTGCCTTTCTGTATTCAGTTTTTGATTTAATTTATTGGAAAGAACGTCCCTTCTGGTGCAGGTCTCGATGCTGTGACACATGAAGTTGTGCATATTTTGCACCAAGCTAAACAAGGACGTGATCCTAAAGTCCTGATGCTGAAGATCAGAGGACTGCAGAGTAAAGACGCGTCCGCCATGAGCGTGTTTTAACAAAGTCCCATAACAATGACAACAAAACTATACATGCTGACAGTAATTTATGCTGCATGCTTTGCAGCGAGCCAAATGTTCCATTAGGGACGATCAAGTCTTGAAACGTACACTCGCTGAGATTTCACTGCATCTAGATCACGGCTGTCAGACTGGGAAACAACACTCACATCAAGGGCACGGACGGTTTACTGAAATGCTTTTATTTAAGAGAAAAAGTCAAATATTTGCATGTCTTCATATAGCTTTCTCACTTACAGTTTGGGCCTCGCAAAGCCCCAAAAACGTTACTTAGCCATCATAGAAAAAAGCACCAAAACAACAGGACAAAGTGTCAACAGACATTGAAGAAAGCGCCTAAAACATAAAAAAAAAGCACCAAAAACGTTGAAAAAAGCAATAATAGTGTTGAAAAAGTGCCAAAAATCACGGAAAAGTGCAAAAAAACGTCAGAAAAACTGACATAAAGTTAGAACGTTTTTGGCCGATCGCCTGAAGACGCATTTTTTTGAAAGTGCGGCCGCCCTCGCGACTTTGTTTGGACTACAGAAGCCGTATCGATGATGTCATCGCCACACCACCTCGACCTCTAGCCTTCGACCTCTTATCCCGCGACCACGTCTCATAACAGCAACAACAACAACAACAACAACAATGGCCGACTACACGCTTGTGTAGATTCCGGTTTCCGTGCACTAGCCATTTTCGTCGTCTACTTCTTGCATTTGGTTTCTTCTTCTACTAACATGTGACCTAAATTGATATGCGAGCTGGTTCAAAGTCTGCGAGGGGCCAGGTTTTGGCCCCCGGGCCTCGGGTTTGACCCCCGGTTTGACCCCCGGGCCTCGGGTTGACACACGTGATCTAGATAGTCCCAATACTGTGCCATGCATTCACTTTAAATACACAAGTTGTGCATTTACTTGGCGTGCACCAAAAAACAAAGACCCTGTGGAATGTTGTGTTGCGCACTAGAGCGCGGATCGGCGCGCATTGTTCTGTCCGAGCCCGGCCCGCGTCCGACAGTTAAACTCAAAAACAATTCTCATACTAATGACACGTGTACGTTTCGTAGTGTGGAAAGCTTTAATTAAGCAACTGTAGGAAGGCATTCAGAAATGTCAACAGATGAGGTCATCAGCGCACACGGGGCAACAAGCGCACGTTAACACAGGCGCGCACAAGAGGCCCAATCACAGCGAGCTGGTGTGACCGAGCCCGACCCGAACATCATTTCTCATACCTGTCTGAACCAGGCGTGGCCCGCCAGGCTCCGGTCAGGTATCCATCCTCTATTGTGCACCAGAGCGACGGCAGCCAATCACAGACGTTATTCTCTGTTCACCTGTCACCAACCCGAGGGGCCGATCGGCGGTTAGAACAGCGGCTTTATCCCAGAACAGAGCGTATCTGTAACCGAGTAGAGTCCTCTCACTAACCGCTGCCTGACAAATAAAACAATCCCTCCCGAAAAATGTGATTATGCGATCGCATAATTCAACGCATAATCAGCCAAAGTCTGCATATTAATGCGGGGGGGGGCCGCATATTTTCAAATACGCCGCACTTTCTCCGCATAAATTGCAAAGTATGCGGGGCTTGCATGATTTCATAATCCCCACATTTTCATTGCAAAAACGTCACATATATCTCAGCAGAAAGATGAAAAATGTTGCGTTTACTTCACACAAGAGCAGCCATTTTCCCCTGTTGCCATGGGAACGTTATGAAGTGACGTAATGTCGCCTAGTGAGAACACGGTGTTGGGGGGGAATCACTTTGTTTTCTCTTTTTCAACAAACCGCTGTTTTTGCAAGTTCCCGCAATTTCATCGCATAAAATTGCATAAATATCTCGCATATTCCATCGCATTTTTTAAGAAAACGTGCCGCATAATCAAGGATTTTTGCCCGCAACAATCACAAAAAAACTCTGTGTTATTCTGGAGGGACTGATAAAGTCTTTAGGCTACGCAGCCTTGCAGCGTTCAGTGGAGTTGTTCACCGTGAAGCAGCAGCATCAGGAGCTTTATGACTAGCAGGCGTATAATTTAGTATTTGCAACTTTTAGTGCTGTGTTTACTGGATTCACATCCATGTACTCAAACATGACTGAGCGATTTCCTCCAGTTGACAGTCGCTGCATTTCAAAGTGAGCCCACGGAGAGAGGCAGCGGGATCAGCTGCCACCAGACATCTGGTTTCCACTTCAACACAAGTACTGCTGGGACAAACTGTTTCACAAACTATACAACAACGGCAGAGAAATCTTCACGTTCTTTGGACTTGCATGCAAATAATCACATTAAAAAAGCAGATTTTTTTTTTATTGCGTGAGACCAAAGAACAGCAGTATCTGATATGTCCTGTTCTGGCCGTTAATGAGATCCAGGTTTTTGGGGGGTGGACGGTTTCTGTCTGTCTTTAGGTGGCAGGAGGGAAATGAGTCATCCTCAACAGTGGATGTGTTCTGATTTCAGAAAGATGAAGACAGTCGGAGACCGTTAGAAAGGCGAAACATTTGTCGGCAAAAAGTAACAAAAATGTCGAAAAACGTGACAAAAAGCGTTGAAAAGCGCCTAAAAAAGTGTGCAAATTGTAGCCTCGTTTTCCTATTTTAAGTGGAGATGAGAGGGACATAATCCTTCAGGTCTGTGTATTTAGTTGCTCCTCTGATATACAGCAATTGTAAGTCGCTTTGGATGAAAGCGTCAGCTAAATGACATGTAATGTAAACAGAAGGAGAACATGGATCTGTCATGCCTTGTTACCACTGGGCAGGCTGCTGCTGGTGGTGGTGGGGGTGTAATGGTGTAATAGAGATGTTGGCCCATATTGATAGGATATGGTATTAGTACGGTGTTCCTAACAATCCTTTAGGTGAGAGTAGTTCACATAACATCCTCTTTTTGAAATTTGTATGTTTAATTATGCAAATTATGCATTGTCTCATTAAATATGCATGATTTTGCATATATTCCCGGTAGGTAATAGGTTGTTTACACACAAGATGAAAACAAAATCACAGAAGGATTTCAGGATATCTGCTTAACTAACAGTCAAAATAATTCATAATTTCAGCTTTTTTTAGACTGAAAAATGAGGTATAATGTCATTTAAATTAGGTTTATGGGCCATGAATAAAAAGAGAGATGATAAAAGTGATACGTTTCAAAAAAGCAACAAACAACGCCCCAAAAAAGTTAATTTTCAATTTTGACCCAGAAGGTCAACAAGTCGTAGGTGTAATATATATATATATATATATATATATATATATATATATATATATATATATATATATATATATATATATATATATATATATATATATATATATATATATATATATCAACCCCCCAATAATCCAAACTGGGCTTTTTTCTGAATTGTTTTTGTTCCTAATTAAGATTTGTGTTGCATTTTCAATGTTTTCGTTGCTTTTTTTGGAGTTTTGTCACCTTTTTTAATGTTTTTTTCAGAAGTTTTTATCGCTTCTTCCGACATTTTGTTGCATTTGGACATTTTTGCTGCTTTTACCTGAATATCTTTTTTTTCTTTTTTCTTGATGTTTTCGTCGCATTTTAAAAAAAATAAACATGCAGACATGTCCCGGGACCTCCGAGCATTGTGTCGCCAGCTGTCCTGATAAAAAGGTAAATTAAGTTGTGTCACATCACACCTTAAACATTGGCACAGTATGCTCATGCTTACCTGTGCACACTGTCCCATTTCCCAGCATGCCTTTGGGGCACGGGCCGCAGCCATAGGAGCCGAAGCTGTTGAAGCACTGGACTCCTGGGAAACACGGCTTCCTCTCACACTCGTTGATATCTTCCAGGCATGTTACACCTGCAACAACAACAAGCACACGCACACAGGTAAGCCATACCTGTCATATGTGCTGGAAGAGAAAGGACAGACTCAAGTAAAAAGTACACTACTGGAGTAAATGTACTTGCTGTGATTGATCCTGTGTAACTTCTTACCTCTCAGCCCAGCGGGACACTGGCAGCTGTACCGGCCGCCGGCTGCGTTGATGCATCTGCCGACCGCGCACGGCGCCGAGAGACATCCGTCCACGTGCTCGCCGCAGAGCTCGCCCCGCGTACCCTCGGGACACACGCACAGGTATGTCCCGCTGCCGGCTGGGAAACTGACGTCCGTCACGCAGCTACCTCCGTTCTGACAGCCACACGGCACCACGTCAATCTGTTACAGAGGGAATGTAACTAAGTACATTTACTCCAGTACTGCAATTACGGCGAGACGCGGCAGGCAAAAACATCGTTTTTATGTGGATTTCCTAGGTAATGAAAGCAGATATCCTGAAATCCTTCTGTGATTTTGTTTTCATCTTGTGTGTAAACAACCTATTACCTACCGGGAATATATGCAAAATCATGCATATTTAATGAGACAATGCATAATTTGCATAATTAAACATACAAATTTCAAAAACATGTAATACATTTTTTTTATATCCTTGTGTAAGTAATCAACTGAGGAAGTTTCATGGTGATATCTATCATTTTTAAATGTTACCCTATTCACCTGTAGTGTCTCGCCTGATGTTCGCCTGATGTTGAGGTACTTGAGTCTTTTCTTTTTCAACATACTATACATATATAATATATATATATATAATATATATACTATATTCTCCAGCCCTACCTCTGTGGTGAAGCTGCTCTGGGCGCTGCACTCGTCCGACAGCGTGAAGCGAAAGGATTGGCGCCCGTCCCCAGGGGGCGATGGGACCCTCCAGATGAGGAGGCCGGCGGGAGAGAGGACGGCCCCCTGTGGCCCCTCCTCCAGCTGGAAGAGGAGCGCTGAGCCCTCGGGGTCCGATGCCGCCAGCTGGAAGACAAAGTTCTCCCCGGCGAATGTCCGCAGGCGGTGCCGGGGCCGGAGGAACGCCGGCGGCTCGTTGACTGGAGACAGAGGATCAGAACGTGAGTCCAGAGTACAAATACAAGCACGAAAATGTTTTTGTCAATATTTTTGTCACTTTTTTCAACGTTTGTCGACTGTTTCTGAGCCTTTTGAAGTTTTTGTGGGGTTTTCACAATTTTATTTTTTGCATTTGTCACTTTTTTCGACATTTTTGTCATTTTCTTTCAAGTTACATTACATTACATTACATGTCATTTAGCTGACGCTTTTATCCAAAGCGACTTACAATTAAGTGCTTTCAACTGTGAAGGAACAAACTCCAGACAACAAGTAGTAAGTGCAAGTACATTAGCTTTGAATAAGTAAAGCTACAGAGAGACATATGAAAGTGCAAGTACATAGTTGTTTGAAAGACAGCCAAATTTCTGATATAGAAACTTTTTGAAAATGGGTCAAATTTGACCCGAAGACAACCGGAGGGTTAAACTAGATCATGTAGCGTCCACTAACTGAGCTCATGCTCTCTCCCCTCACAGGTGTTAAAAATGAAGAAAGTGACGGTAATCCCAGGAAACACCTGCTCAGCGTGACGCTCGTATGTTCAGAAACTGATTAATAAGATTATTGCTATTACTGAATTCCTAACCGACCTGGCAACGCGGTGAGGTAACTCTCCAGATGTCCAACTCGAGGCCCGTGGGCCAAATCCGTCCCCTCGCAGATTCTGATCGGACCATAATAATCACTTTTTGTACACAATACATTTTGGCCCATGACACTGTTGTTGCATTTCGGCTTTTTTTTTGTAATTTGTCATCTTTTTGAAGTTTTTGTCTTTTTTTTGTTGTTTTTATCTTTTCTTTCAAAGTCAAAAGACACAAAATAAAGCCGTCTTGGTTCATCTTTCCACTGTTCCAACAATCACCACTCTGGTCTGGTTGAAATAAACCCTTAATTCACCCATTTACATGTGGAGATATGCTGGCTCTATACACGCTAAAAGTCCTGATTATTTACATGGAGTCTGGCTCTATACACGCTAAAAGTAGTGATTATTTACATGGAGTCTGGCTCTATACACGCTAAAAGTAGTGATTATTTACATGGAGTCTGGCTCTATACACACTAAAAGTAGTGATTATTTACATGGAGTCTGGCTCTATACACGCTAAAAGTCCTGATTATTTACATGGAGTCTGGCTCTATACACGCTAAAAGTAGTGATTATTTACATGGAGTCTGGCTCTATACACGCTAAAAGTAGTGATTATTTACATGGAGTCTGGCTCTATACACGCTAAAAGTCCTGATTATTTACATGGAGTCTGGCTCTATACACGCTAAAAGTAGTGATTATTTACATGGAGTCTGGCTCTATACACGCTAAAAGTCCTGATTATTTACATGGAGTCTGGCTCTATACACGCTAAAAGTAGTGATTATTTACATGGAGTCTGGCTCTATACACGCTAAAAGTAGTGATTATTTACATGGAGTCTGGCTCTATACACGCTAAAAGTAGTGATTATTTACATGGAGTCTGGCTCTATACACGCTAAAAGTCCTGATTATTTACATGGAGTCTGGCTCTATACACGCTAAAAGTAGTGATTATTTACATGGAGTCTGGCTCTATACACGCTAAAAGTAGTGATTATTTACATGGAGTCTGGCTCTATACACGCTAAAAGTAGTGATTATTTACATGGAGTCTGGCTCTATACACGCTAAAAGTACTGATTATTTACATGGAGTCTGGCTCTATACACGCTAAAAGTAGTGATTATTTACATGGAGTCTGGCTCTATACACGCTAAAAGTCCTGATTATTTACATGGAGTCTGGCTCTATACACGCTAAAAGTAGTGATTATTTACATGGAGTCTGGCTCTATACACGCTAAAAGTAGTGATTATTTACATGGAGTCTGGCTCTATACACGCTAAAAGTCCTGATTATTTACATGGAGTCTGGCTCTATACACGCTAAAAGTAGTGATTATTTACATGGAGTCTGGCTCTATACACGCTAAAAGTCCTGATTATTTACATGGAGTCAGGCTCTATACACGCTAAAAGTAGTGATTATTTACATGGAGTCTGGCTCTATACACGCTAAAAGTAGTGATTATTTACATGTAGTCTGGCTCTATACACACTAAAAGTCCTGATTATTTACATGGAGTCTGGCTCTATACACGCTAAAAGTCCTGATTATTTACATGGAGTCTGGCTCTATACACGCTAAAAGTCCTGATTATTTACATGGAGTCTGGCTCTATACACGCTAAAAGTAGTGATTATTTACATGGAGTCTGGCTCTATACACGCTAAAAGTCCTGATTATTTACATGGAGTCTGGCTCTATACACGCTAAAAGTCCTGATTATTTACATGGAGTCTGGCTCTATACATACAAGACGTATTACGTCTCGCGCACGTGCAGAACGTACGCTCAAGTCGGCGTCTCTTCGGTGTGTTCTGAGGAACTTTTTGGACCGACTCGGGGAGACTGATCAGTCCGACTGGCGTTACTGTCGCCGGTCGGCCGTCTGGTTGGTGGTCAGAGACTTAAGTTGTTTGTACCTTGATTGACAGACCAGGTGAATTTGGATGTGTCCGGGTCACAGAGGAGGCAGGGGCTGCTGGGGCTGGAGACGCCGTCTGCGAAACACATTCCCTCGATGTTACACGTCCTCTCCTGGCGACCACACGCGGAGAGCAACAGCAGGTTGGTTTCATATTCACACAACACAAAAAAATCTGCTCTAGATATTCAGGGTTTTTCCTGCAGGTATAAGTTTTTGGTGCAGCAGCCGAGCCGTTTTTGTCAGCTGAATAAATAGGGAAATGTGGCATGAGTGTTATCTATAATCTGCTCTAGCTTTTATCAAGTTTTAGACACAGATATGGTGATAATAGGGCTACAAAAGTATGTCAAATTGCATATTTTGTTATGGAAAAACATCGCATTTTCTTGAGGAAAGACCCCTACCACCCAGTCAAACACATCTTTCTCCTAAATCTGTTACGCTTAAACAAATAAATACTAGAGAGTGCACGTTTTCTCCAAGGGATTTTTAAACAATCGTTGACATTGGTCCAGTATCACAGTTGCTAGTAGCCAAGGAGGACACGGAGGATGCTGAGAAATCCAGAGAGAGAACGGACGTATATAAAGCTTTAAGTAAGAAAAAAGCTTTAATGTAAGTTACTGGGCAGCTACACACCTTCATTTTTGCCGCTGACAGGCTCAGATTATCAAACAGACAAAAAAAAAACAGATCAGTCGGTGATCTGTGAGGACGAGATGAACAACTGGGCTCGTATGTGAGTTACCTTCAACTTACAGAGTCCTGAGCGCGAGGCCTCGCAGACTTGGCACACGCCATCGTAGATGGTCAGCACCTTGGCCTGGCTGTACTGGGAGCCGTCGTTGGTGACCTGGGACAGGAAACAGAGAGGTGACAGAAGGCAACTATATACATATATATATATATATATATATATATATATACATATATATATATATATATATACATATATATATATATATATATACATATATACATATATATATATATATATATATATATGTATATATATATATATATATATATATATATATATATATATATATATATATATATATATATATATATACACACACATACATATATATATATATATATATATATATATATATATATATATATATATATATGAAGTAGTCAAACAGCGCTTTCATTCAGAACTCCATTATATACTGTATATGCTCTGGCGTCTCCCCCTCTCATTCCCCCTGCTCTGGTGTTCCCCCCTCTCATTCCCTGGTGTTCCCCCTCTCATTCCCCCTGCTCTGGCGTCTCCCCCTCTCATTCCCCCTGCTCTGGTGTTCCCCCCTCTCATTCCCCCTGCTCTGGTGTTCCCCCCTCTCATTCCCCCTGCTCTGGCGTCTCCCCCTCTCATTCCCCCTGCTCTGGCGTCTCCCCCTCTCATTCCCTGGTGTTTCCCCCTCTCATTCCCCCTGCTCTGGCGTCTCCCCCTCTCATTCCCCCTGCTCTGGCGTTTCCCCCTCTCATTCCCTGGTGTTCCCCCTCTCATTCCCCCTGCTCTGGTGTTTCCTCCTCTCATTCCCCCTGCTCTGGTGTTCCCCCCTCTCATTCCCCCTGCTCTGGTGTTCCCCCCTCTCATTCCCCCTGCTCTGGCGTCTCCCCCTCTCATTCCCCCTGCTCTGGTGTTCCCCCCTCTTATTCCCCCTGCTCTGGTGTTCCCCCCTCTCACTCCCCCTGCTCTGGTGTTTCCCCCTCTCATTCCCCCTGCTCTGGTGTTCCCCCCTCTCATTCCCCCTGCTCTGGTGTTTCCCCCTCTCATTCCCCCTGCTCTGGCGTTTCCCCCTCTCATTCCCCCTGCTCTGGTGTTTCCTCCTCTCATTCCCCCTGCTCTGGTGTTTCCCCCTCTCATTCCCCCTGCTCTGATGTTCCCCCCTCTCATTCCCCCTGCTCTGGTGTTCCCCCCTCTCATTCCCCCTGCTCTGGTGTCCCCCCTCTCATTCCCCCTGCTCTGGCGTTTCCCCCTCTCATTCCCCCTGCTCTGGTGTTTCCCCCTCTCATTCCCCCTGCTCTGGTGTTTCCCCCTCTCATTCCCCCTGCTCTGGTGTTCCCCCCTCTCATTCCCCCTGCTCTGGCGTTTCCTCCTCTCATTCCCCCTGCTCTGGTGTTTCCCCTCTCATTCCCCCTGCTCTGGTGTTTCCCCCTCTCATTCCCCCTGCTCTGGTGTTTCCCCCTCTCATTCCCCCTGCTCTGGTGTCTCCCCCTCTCATTCCCCCTGCTCTGATGTTCCCCCCTCTCATTCCCCCTGCTCTGATGTTCCCCCCTCTCATTCCCCCTGCTCTGGTGTCTCCCCCTCTCATTCCCCCTGCTCTGATGTTCCCCCCTCTCATTCCCCCTGCTCTGGTGTTTCCCCCTCTCATTCCCCCTGCTCTGATGTTCCCCCCTCTCATTCCCCCTGCTCTGGTGTTTCCCCCTCTCATTCCCCCTGCTCTGATGTTCCCCCCTCTCATTCCCCCTGCTCTGGTGTTCCCCCCTCTCATTCCCCCTGCTCTGGTGTTTTCCCCTCTCATTCCCCCTGCTCTGGTGTTTCCCCCTCTCATTCCCCCTGCTCTGGTGTTCCCCCCTCTCATTTCCCCTGCTCTGGCGTTTCCCCCTCTCATTACCCCTGCTCTGGCGATCGGAGACGTTACCTTGATCTCCCAGCGTGCGTACGGTTTGTCGTCCATCATGAAGTCTTCCGTGTTGACGGCGGCGCTGCTAAGAGACGGCACGGCGCAGTCTAAGGCCTTGGAGCTCAGGAAGGTGGCTTTGGTTCTCTGTTTCTCCCCTGGAACCCAAACGCCGTTCATGTACTGTGGAGGCAGACCCACACGATTAAGGCCCATGTGCAGTCGCAATGAATAGATGGAAAGAAACGCAGAAAATGTTAAAGAAAGAGTCAAAACGTTAACAAAAACGACAACAATGTTGAAAGAAGTGTCCAAAACTGTGAAGAAATGGTCAAAAAACATCAATAAAGCGACACAATTGTTGAAAAAAGCAGTACCTGTAAAATATAACCAGACAAAAATTCCGTAAAATAGACAAAAATGGTAAAGAAAGCATAAAAAAACAGAAAAAACGTTAAACTACAAACAGAAATGTCGTAATATCTGACAAAAAGGTAAAAAAACGTGACAAATGGTGAAGAAAGAGTAAAAAAAAAATCACCAAAACTGTTAAACGTGTCAAAAAAAGACAAAAACATCAACAAAATCCAGACAAAAATGCCAGAAAAGCCACAAAAACATAAAAAAAAAAACAGAAAAATGCCGGCAAATGGTCAAAAACAGTTGAAATCTTATCAGATTGGTCAGGCACAACCTTTGACCCTTGACCTTTTGACCTTTCCTCACCTTTAGTCTGCTGGCGTGGCAGCCGAGGTCGGGAGAGTCGATGAAGCCGAGGCCGAAGACTCGGACGTTGCGACAGTTGAAGGCTCGGATGTCACACAGTCCGCCGTTCTCCAGATCTGTTACCTCTACCGGCCGGCCTATCAGAGGAGAGCATTCATTACAGCAGCCAATCAAAATACTGATTCTTATATCGGCGGTTAGAAACCGTTCCCTCCCTCACTATTCCCTACGTAGTGTTTATTAAATAGTGACCTATATATCGGGAAGGTTGTATATTCTATATGATGCATGTAACATAGCAGTTTGTTGTATTTTAGCAGAACTGAGAACACTTTCTGTTTATTTATCGCGATATTCAACATTATCCGATATTTTGCTCGTGCTGTGCGCCCCTTTTGGCTGTGTCGAAAACCGCTTGCACACTTCAAACATTTAGTTTTAAGTATATAGTGGAGATAATGCAAAAAGTACTCAGATGACCCCCTAAAAAAAGTCAAAAAGTTCAGTGTGGAACGATGGACCGTACTCGCACTACACCTGCGCCATCTTGACTACAAAGCGGAAAGGGGGAGGGACCAGGGACGTCGACCGGCAGCTGATTGGACGAACGCGCCACGTGCGTCTAGCTCTCACAACCGAGCTTAATGGCGGCCAGATGGCGGCTCGTTTGGAATACGATCTTGAATTTTAGTAGGAAAATAGTCCGTGCAGTTGCTGAATCTGTCCGTTTGATCGACAAAGGTCAGTTTAATAGATTTTCGTCAGATTTTGAGAGGCGGCGGCGAGCCGAGCCGACCGCTCTTCATTTCCTGTAAGTGTTTTGACATAAGTGTTCCTGTTGGGACGATACTGACCATCCAAAGTGGGCGCTACGGCAGGAAGTGGTCGGAGACCGTTAGCAGTGGACTGACCGCGGTATGCAGAATGAGACTCAGACATGATAATCGCCCTGCAGATACTCACTGATGGCCAGGCTGCAGTCGTAGAAGCTGTGGCCGCGATCGCACTGGCAGCCCCACTCCGTGCACTCTCCGTTTCCGTTGCAGAAGTTGGGGCAGCGCAGCGCCGTCACCACCTCCGTGGACGCTCCCGGCGTACCAGCCGATTCCGAGGCTCTCCGGGTCCGGTTCTCCAACAGCCTCTTCTCGCACTCGTTCTCCAGGTACGGCAGCAGCGCCTCCTCCCAGCCCAGGTCGTCTTTGAGCTGCAGGTCCAGCATGCAGAGGTCCACCGCCTCGTCCAGGCGCCGGCCCAGCAGCCCGCGGCACACCGCGCCGACGGTGGAGTTGGCCAAGGCGATCTGGCACACTTCCAGAGCTTTGGCCGAGGTCAGGCCACTGGGCGTGGGCCAGCGGGGTCCCGCCGCCGCCGCCGCCACCGGCCGGGCCTCTGCCGAGTGGTCCTCCGGGAAGAAGTAGGCGTAGTTCTCCAGATCGGCCTCACTGAGGCTCTGAGCGGCGAAGACGGGCTGGAAATCAAACGACGCCCGTCTCCGCGGCCTGGCAACGGAGAGCAGAAGATCCTCCTGGAAGCCGCCGTCTGCTTCGAGATCGCCGACGCCGTTTGGATCGTTCTCGGCGTGAAAGCGAAGGTGCCTCCGCTCCAGAGGATGGCTGCTGAAGGCAGACGTACCCAGGACGCCTTCCTCTCTCTCGGGACTCCTGATGTATTCCACCGTCGTGTCCATCGAGGGGAACACGGACGTGTAGTCCACGTCATCGTACGACGTGCAGTCGGAGCGAGCGGAAGGATTGTACAAGTTCCTCATCGCTCGGCCGGCGTGGTGAGAAGCGCCGAATCCTTTCTGGCAGGCGCAGAAAGGCTTTCTGACCTCCTGCTTCGTCCCAGGAGGGGTCCTGTCAAATAAACTCTCCCCGGGAGCTATCCTAACACACACACACACACACACACACACACACACACACACACACACACACACACACACACACACACACACACACACGCACACACACACACGCACACACACACACACACACACACACACACACATTCAGGCACACACACACACACACACACACACACACACACACACACACACACAGACACGTATATACACACACACACACACACACACACACACACACACACACACACACACACACACACACACACACACACACACACACACACACACACACGCACACGTACACACACACACACACACACACACACACATTCAGGCACACACACACACACACATTCAGGCACACACACACACACACATTCAGGCACACACACACACACACGCACACACACACACACACACACACACACACACACACATTCAGGCACACACACACACACACACACACACACACACACACACACACACACACACACACACACACACACACACACACACACACACAGGTTTTTTAGTACGTCTGACATCTTAGGATGAAGTAGGGTTGGGGGTAAACGATAGTTTATTAAACGATTAATCGGGCAATTATTTTATCAATTAGTCGACTGATTTTTCTGTTGCTCGATTAATAAAAACCATAATGCATCTCAAATAAATACCCAAAAAACTTCTACAAAAACTTTACACAAAATAAAATAAATAAAATTATTTTACTGTTATATAACTCTCTTGTTCAAAAGCTAATGCAGTCTGCTTGCTAGCGTTAGCTAGATCTAGCAGCTGTGCAGTTTGGTCGTGCTAGGCTAGTAGCTACCGTTCACGTTAGCCAACGTTAGCTACTATAGATAGCTGTGTTCTGCAGCCGTAAGCTATCTGAGTCGCGTCGAGTTGCGCATGCTCAGATTTAAACAATTTACGGCATAACGACAATAACGGAAGATGGGAACAGCAATAATAGAAGATATAGAAGATGGAAATCATTTCAAAAACGTTTTAGTTATCAAATGCTATCTATGACTGTTTGATTGCTAACGTTAGCTCATAACACCATTCCAGTAACAGCCGTTGTTGTGTCTGATTGCCAACTTGTAGCCAGCAGTGAACAAACTTGGTCATGTAGCTCCATTTTCACTGACTTTTTTATTTTTTATTAACTGACGTGAGGGATCATGCCGTGAACATGTGATGCGTTACGCTAAATAATACATTACTGCCATTTACATCTTCCATATCTCCGATTATTGCTGTTCCCATCTTCCGTTATTGTCGTTATGCCGTAAATTGTTTAAATCTGAGCATGCGCAACTCGACGCGACTCAGATCGCGTTGAGACTCAGATCGCGCAGTGACACTAGCTACCATTACATGGACGCTACGCCGGAATCCCACAATGCAATGCGGTAGTAACAACAAAACATTTTTCAGTAATTTAAGTCAAACCAAGTCACGATGAAGCTACAGTTTATCAGCAAAAGCTCTGCGACTGACCTCCAGTAATCTATGAAGCGCTGCAGGCCGTCGGGACCGTAGGAGCCCCCGTCGGAGCCGTGGAAGTCGTTGTTGCCGTTGTGGTCGAAGGTGCCGCAGAGGCCTCGCGTGTTGCCGTAGTCGCCGCTGGGCGCCCGGACGGACAGGCTCATCCCCCAGTCGCCAACATCGGCCCTAACAAAGGCCCCGGAGGGAAAGATCAACTAAAAGGGGGAGAGTTACATCCAGCAGCTCATTAACGTCGTCTCGGACACATTTAGATTCTGAAAGAAATGTGTAAGATTTAGATTTTATTTCACCGCTCACGCAGCTGTCAGGGCTAGTTGCTCAAGCATGAACGCAGCCAAGCACGTAGGGCTGCACGATATGAGGAAAATATGCAATAACGTTGTTGAACATTGCGATAAATAAATAGCGTCACCGTGTCCACGTTCGGACGCCACTCGCTGCTATCGGCCATATTCGGACACTTCCGACCTGACGCACTTTCCGGTCTTTTCGCGGTACTTTACGTTTCCGATCATCACCAAAAATGTTAGCAGAATTGATCTATACACGTCTAACAATCTACGTATGAATGTTCCTATACGTACATGGACATTTAGATGTCTAATTAGTATATGTTAGTGACTTTGATGAGGAAAAGACATAAGAACGCTCAGGCGACGATCTTTACAGTGTTTACAGCGAGGAGCTAGCGGGGTGTCCGTTATGGTTATGGCCGAGGGTAGCTAGCGCACGGCTAATTCAAGGGTAGCTAGCGCACGGCTAATTCAAAGGTAGCTAGCGCACGGCTAATTCAAGGGTAGCTGGCGCACGGCTAATTCAAGGGTAGCTGGCGCATGGCTAATTCAAGGGTAGCTAGCGCACGGCTTTTTCAAGGATAGCTAGCGCACGGCTAATTCAAGGATAGCTAGCGCACGGCTAATTCAAGGATAGCTAGTGCACGGCTAATTCAAGGATAGCTAGCGCACGGCTAATTCAAGGGTAGCTAGCGCACGGCTAATTCAAGGATAGCTAGCGCACGGCTAATTCAAGGATAGCTAGCGCACGGCTAATTCAAGGATAGCTAGCGCACGGCTAATTCACCGTCGATAGCGTACTTTAGCCGGCTCTTGTAAAGTAAAAGCTAAATAAACAGTTAAACCTATATACCGTTAGAAAGGTAAGAAGTTACACTTTAGTTTTACACCATTAAATTAACTGAAAACATTAATAGATCATTTATATTCATATTTGACATGAATTTAATTTTATTTAATTTAATTAATTTCTCTCATTTAATTTACTTTAATTTGCCGTTTTTAGTTATTTAATTTTATTTAATTTTATTAAAATATATATATTTATAAATTTTATTTTACATGAATTTTACCTACATATTTTACACCATTAAATTAACTGAAAACATTAATAGATCATTTATATTCGTATTTGAACAGATATTTTGATAGAACGTTAGCCAGGAAGTGTCCGAACGTGGACACAGTGACGCTAGATATTGAAGATATTTTTTTACGCCTTCAATCAGAGAGAGCGGGGGAAGACATGCAGGAAACCGCCGCAGGTCAGACCTGAACCCTGGGCCTCTGCGTCGAGGAACAGACCCCTCCATTTGGGCGCGCGCTCCACCGGCCGACCACCCGGGCCAAGGGCGTAACTTTGGGTTAAACATTAGGGCGGCTTGAGATATCACATTTTTAGCAAAATTGACATTTTGAGCGTCTTAACACTTAATTTTCTGCATTCTGGTGAATTTTTCTGCAACAATTTATATTGCAAATGCTTTTATTTATGTAAAGGAAATTATAATGTTTTTTGGGGTGGGTTGCACTGGCCAGTTTTGATTATGGGGGGTAAATGTAAATGACGGCCAATAAATAGATATTAAAGTGTTGAATTACAATTACATTTTTCTACAGATATTTTCTGTCAACTAACTCTCTGTGTGTCTTTCACGATATGTTTATTGCACCAGTTGATATTGCGATGATGATAAAAAGAAGCGATATATTGTGCAGCCCTACAATGATGCGTCCTGGGAAGCAAATAGTAATTTTCCCAAACAAATCTGCACCCGTTTCAAAAGGTTGGGATACCTACGGTGACCTTCTTCCCCTGGTGGGACTCCAGCACCCTGACCCGGCTGCCCTCCTCGTCCCCGAGGTTCTTCAGGGTCAGCTGTGGCCGGGTTTCCTGCGTCCGGCCATTGCACATGTCGAAGACGGCGACGTCGTTTCCCTCTCGCGCCGCAACGCCGCAGTTGCAGGCGACCGTGTAGTGTCGGCTGCCGCAGTCCCACTGGCGAGAGTGGACCTCGAACTCCCTGACGATGCTCCGGTAAAGAACAAAGGTGCCGGTCTGGTGGTTTTCATATCGCCTGCACACAGCAGATTGGCAGGAAATACACATATGTCAATATCTGAGTTAATCTGGAACTATTTTCCTGTCTTTGTGTCTAAGTGACTGATGTGAACAACAATCTTTGACATTGGTCCAGTATTAGGCGAGATGAAACAAGCTACAATGTGAGATATTGAGCAGTTGCGCACCTTCAATTTACGTCCACAAAAGTGCTTGTTGTTGCTGACAGACTCAGATTAATAATCTTAGAATAATAATCCAAGTCTGTCAGCAGCAACAACAGAACCTTTAGTGGACTAAATGCTGCTGAACATTAGTCTTGTAGGGTTTCATTACAGCCCGGTTCACGGCTGCTGGTTACAACCTTCTTGCTTAATACTGGACCAGTTTCAATGATTGTTGCTCCCATCAGACACTTACACACAAAAACATGACAAAATAGGGTCCAGGTTGAAAAAAAAACAAAGTTACCCTTTAAGAGGTAAAGTTACCTGCCATCCAGAGTAATGACATGCGGGTCAGTCAGAGAGTAGCAGATGGAAGTAGGAACATCCTGGACAGTGACCTGCGGGCAGAGGTCAGAAGAAGAGAATTTAGGGCCCCTTTGACCCCGTGACCCTGGGCTTTGATGCTTCCTGCAGGCCAATCAGAGAGACGACCTGGAGGGCTGACAGCATGTCTAACACACGTAATAATAGCGTGTTGGGATGCAACTAATGACCATGTAGAGCAGCGCTCTTGTTGACCAACTCCCTCCCGGGTAAAATAAATCAGGAAAGTTTTTCTTCTTCTTTTTTTTCTGAAGTTTTTTTGGAGGGTTGTGTAGCTTTTGATTCCACTACCACCAGATTCACCACTAACATCAACCTACTGCTGCTGTCAGTCAAGCTCATTTATATGAAATTACACCTAATTACTGATTGAAAAAAAGATGAATTACTTTTTTGCAAGTTCCCGCAATTTTATCAGATAAAATGGCATAAATATTCCGCATATTCCATCGCATTTTTTAAGAAAACGTGCCACATAATCAAGGATTTTTGGCTGCAACAATCAGAACAAACGCCCTGTTTTTCTGGAGGGACTGACTGTTAAGAAAACACCCCAAAACATTTGGATGATTATCACACTGCTGGAATCCCAGACGCAGGGAGGGGGCGGAGCCAGACGTTGTAAACATTCGGTGGCAAAGCTATGTGGGTGGGGGGGGGCATGCTCCATTTACAGCAGATATATAAATGCCTTTTTTCTACGTTTTTGGTGCTTTTGTCATCATTTTTTGTCCCGCTGTCAAGATTTTTCTCACTTTTTTTGCGACATATTTCTTTGTTTTATTTATCTTGAGCAATCAACAGTGTTGCAAGACAAAATAAAAAAAGTAAAACCATAAAAAAACAGACAAACAAAAACAGATTAGTTCGAGAAGGAGCAGGCGGAAGCAAATAGCTTATCTGGTCCCGCCCCTTAGTTCACAAAATCATATTATTACAAAGTAAATATATATGAAAATACAGCGTACATCCTTCAGGTCTTACAATAACTGACAATAATATAAACATAAACAGCAATAACTAAATTATAATTGCGTTCCTGTGTATTGGACTATGTTTTACTGTATTGATCAAGTAGTGATTTCTTTGATCTGTTGTTGAACTGAATGATATTATGGTATGTTTGATGTCATTGTTCAGTCCATTCCATGAGGTCACCCCACACGCTGAAACACACATGCTGCTAACAGTAGTTCGCACAAGAGGTTGCAATCTTTTCACCATACGTGTGAACATATAATCAATCACTCCACCGACTCACTCTCAGAGACGTTGGGACGTAGCTCCTCCAGAGTCGTGGTGCGCCGGGTCCGGGCAAAACACCAATCAGACTCGGCCGGTTTCCGTCTCGCGTGAAGTCGGTGACGGCGGTTAGAAGAAAGGTCGCCCGGCCGCAGCTGCCTCCCCTGCAGGCGTCGGGCTGGAGCTCCACCTGGCAGGCCGACAGCGCCACGTTTGGGGCCTCGTGTCCCAGACGGTCTGCGTCAACAGAGCAGTGAGTTAGTGTGAACGGACGGCACGCAGCTGCCTGCAGAGCTGCAATAATGTCTTTAATGTCTCCCTGAGCCGGCTTTGATGTGATGATGTACAGGGCGAGCCCAAAACAAGCTGCGGGGAATAGCTGTTCTCTTGTACTCCTGCAGTATGTATATCTAGTATGGTTATACTGTCATGTATGCTTTTTACACAAGTACATATACAACATTTGCACATATTTATGATAAAGGGCCCTATTCTAACAATCTAAGCGCATGGCGTGAAGCGCCTGGTGCAGGTGTGTTTAGGGCGCGTACGAATCCACTTTTGCTAGTATGACGGCAGAATAAATTATTACTTTTATTACTTCATTAATCAGAGGTGTGTTTTGGGCGTAACATGCAATCAACCAATCAGAGATCATCTCCCATTCCCTTTTAAAGCCAGGCGCGAATGTCATCGTACATGTTTATGATCTGCTGTCCTGTTTCCTGAGTCTGGAGATAATGTTGATGTTGATAACTCAAGTCTTAATCTTTGAGCTACACTCTTTTATTACAGAATAAGTTCTGGCAGCTCATGACCCTAAAAAACAGAAATGTTTTGTGTAGCCTCAGTAAAAATACTGAACATGTTCTCACACACAGCTGCAGCTTGTGAAATGATAGCTTGTTGGAAGCCACTGACCTGCGTTTCGTTGCATGTGTGCCTGCACATTGTGTCTCTATAATAAAACTGAATTGAATGTGAGTGTGAGTGTGGTGTTTCCCTGCAGGTTCTGACCTGGGTCGTGGACGCTGAGAGCCAGATGGAGTCCACACTGGTGGCTGTAAACGGGGTCGTAGCAGGGGACAGGCACCGTGCTGTGCACGCTCACCTCGTGCTCTTTACCGTTCTCCGCTACGTGGAGCGAGTCTGGAGAAAACTGAAGAGAGACAGAGGGAGCAAAGAGCCTTCACTGTCACAAAAAGAGGTAGAATGCAGGTCAGTCCATTTTTGTTCCCTAAGGGAGACCAAGGACTCCGTGTCAAACTCAAAGGCCCGCGGGCAGAATCCCCTCAGAGGCCTGCATATCAATTTAGGTTCACAATACATATAGGCTGACCTAGTTTTTGTTGCTTTTTCCAAAGTTTTTGTGTGTTTTTTTCTATGAAGGCTGAGGAACTTTTTAAGAACTTTATGTCCACCAATAAAGTGACAAAAAACTTTCTTAAACACCAAATACAAAGTCTGGCACCAACAAAGAGAAAAAACAGAAACAGAATTTTTCTTTGTCCTTATGTTGCTGTAGAGCAGCGGCGTCAAACTCAGTTTCCCAGAAGGCCACACTGGAGAATGAGAATCCCATCAAGGGCCAGACATGTAGAGATTATTGACAAGTGTTTATTTAAGAGAAAATGCATGTCTCATATACTGTAGTCTTCTCACATGTTGGCCCTCATAAAGCCCCAAAAAGTTCCTCAGCCAGCGACAAATACGTTGAAAAAAGCGCCCAAAAAGTTGTAAAAAGGCCGAAAATAAGCGTCAAAATTGTCTGAAAAAGTGACAAAAACATCAGAAAGTGACAAAAACATCGTAAAAAGCGGCAAAAAAAAAACAAAGTTCCTAAAGCGTTGAAAAAAAGTGCATAAACTGCCAGAAAAGGCATCAAAAATGTCAAAAAAAAGCACGTTTGACACGTGTGGCGTAGAGTTTGTTTACCTTGAGTCCGGCGTAGAAACCCTCGCTTTCTTTGGGAGGAGATCTGCTGTGGCTGAAGTTGGCTCTGAACGTCGACACGCTGCAGGAGAACTGCAGGGAAAACATCACTCTTTAACCCTACGATCACATGGGTATACAATAAGTATAGTAATAGTAGGAATAGTAATAGTAGTAATAATGTATAGAATAAGCTAAAGACAAAAAGTAGTCCCTCTATCTCGGTTTGAGCCCTTAAACTTGAAAATGACTTTCAAGCTAAAGTTAACTTTTAAATATCAACTGAAAATATTTCCTCCTGATCCATGTCTGTAAGGGAGGTATTTCAAACAGTACTTTTAGATACTATTATCTAAACTATTCACCAGCAATATATTTTCTATGACCCTCTAAAATGATTGGAAAAAGATGCAACACCCTCCCCAGCACTTTATTGATGCCTTCTGTTCTGGTTTGAGCTCAGCTAAGACGTCCAGATGCCCGTTGTGTTTTAACCTCTGTGCTCTCATCTTATACATCACACGCCATGTCATGGCCATAGACAGTTAAATGGACAAAGTGACGCCGTCGCTCTGGACGGAGACCAGTGAGGTCACTTTCCCGGTGATGGCTGAGCGTTACTGCGCAGCCTCAAACTGAGCTTGATGACGTAGATGTGACGTGAGCAAGCATAAAAATGGCGCCGCAGCGGCTTCACTCTGTGGAGAGAAGCCTGCCCCCCTTGGTCTCGTGCCGTCCCGGCTGGCGCAGCCAACGAGCTTCGACTTTTCAAAATAAAAGCTCCCGTCCGGTCCGCCATACATTGGTGTTATGGATGTTTTTAATCTAAACAGCACGCCAATCAGCAGATGTCTTAGTTGCGACACAATGGAGCTAGCAAAGCAGTTTTGTGTTTACATGTGCCGGCGGGCACAAAAAAATAGACAACTCACTCCCCAAAAAAGGTATAAATACCCGCTCACGGGGCTCAGAACATGTATCCCTCTTACCCCAACGATTTCAGACACCCCTGTAGTGGACCGTACCATCCTTACCTTGCAGTACACTGAATATGAAGACAGTTACAATACAGGAGAATAATAATAATAATTATTGTCTTTATATTAAGACATTTGAGCCATTAATTGATGCAGAAAAGACAGAAATTCTTGAAAATGCAGGAAAGGAATTGTTTGACGCTCAAATGTTTTTGGGTGCCAGAGCAGGGGGAATGAGAGGGGGAAACACCAGAGCAGGGGGAATGAGAGGGGGAAACACCAGAGCAGGGGGAATGAGAGGGGGAAACGCCAGAGCAGGGGGAATGAGAGGGGGAAACGCCAGAGCAGGGGGAATGAGAGGGGGAAACACCAGAGCAGGGGGAATGAGAGGGGGAAACACCAGAGCAGGGGGAATGAGAGGGGGAAACACCAGAGCAGGGGGAATGAGAGGGCGGAAACACCAGAGCAGGGGGAATGAGAGGGGGAAACACCAGAGCAGGGGGAATGAGAGGGCGGAAACACCAGAGCAGGGGGAATGAGAGGGGGAAACACCAGAGCAGGGGGAATGAGAGGGGGAAACGCCAGAGCAGGGGGAATGAGAGGGGGAAACGCCAGAGCAGGGGGAATGAGAGGGGGAACATGTAGCAGAAGACATTCCTTGTCTTTAACCATAACGTAGCGGTGTAAACGTAGCCTAAGAGAGCCAAACTTTAACTCAAATGGAGACGACCTTTGACCGAACAAAGCTGCCAAGTCAACATGTGTTAGAGAAAGGCTCGGTGAGTGAGCCCAGCCCTCTGCAACATGTTCCAGACTCAACTCGTACAGCCCTGGGGTCCAAATATGGACCTGTACCACAACTTAATGTGTCCAGGAGAGAGATCATTTCTACAGGAAACTTCTGAGGCTGCAAAGATTATGATAATAACAATTAATACTCCCAATGCAGGACAGAAATCAATGTTTTCAGTTTAGGCTGAAAGAAACTCCGTTAATGAGCAAGTACAAGTCTGCAAGCTACTATTACTACTGTTTAGTCAGTACTTTTAGCTACTATTACTACTGTTTAGTCAGTACTTTTAGCTACTATTACTACTGTTTAGTCAGTACTTTTAGCTACTATTACCACTGTTTAGTCAGTACTTTTAGCTGCTATTACTACTGTTTAGTCAGTACTTTTAGATACTATTACTACTGTTTAGTCAGTACTTTTAGCTACTATTACTACTGTTTAGTCAGTACTTTTAGCTACTATTACCACTGTTTAGTCAGTACTTTTAGCTGCTATTACTACTGTTTAGTCAGTACTTTTAGCTACTATTACTACTGTTTAGTCAGTACTTTTAGCTACTATTACTACTGTTTAGTCAGTACTTTTAGCTGCTATTACTGCTGTTTAGTCAGTACTTTTAGCTGCTATTACTACTGTTTAGTCAGTACCTTTAGCTACTATTACTACTGTTTAGTCAGTACTTTTAGCTACTATTACTACTGTTTAGTCAGTACTTTTAGCTGCTATTACTGCTGTTTAGTCAGTACTTTTAGCTACTATTACTACTGTTTAGTCAGTACTTTTAGCTGCTATTACTACTGTTTAGTCAGTACTTTTAGCTGCTATTACTACTGTTTAGTCAGTACTTTTAGCTACTATTACTACTGTTTAGTCAGTACTTTTAGCTACTATTACCACTGTTTAGTCAGTACTTTTAGCTACTATTACCACTGTTTAGTCAGTACTTTTAGCTACTATTACTACTGTTTAGTCAGTACTTTTAGCTACACGGGAACGTTTTTGCTCCCGTGCGTGTGTGTGTGTGTGTGTGTGTGTGTGTGTGTGTGTGTGCGTGCATCGGTCCACGTGAAAACAACTTCCCCAGACTGTAAGATGTGAATGGAGAGGGTTAAATGGGAAGCATGTGGTGAAGGCTTTCCCAACCTGCAACTGATTTAACTTCTCCTCCCTCGTCTTGTCTCAACGGGACATGACACAGGTTTGCCTCTCTGCCTTTGCTTTGTACGGCTGAACCCAGGCAGGAGAGGTCGCCGTGATCCCTGGCTTACTTTGCCCACTTGAGGGGTCAAACCCTGCGGAACTTTTCTCACGGTCTGGCAGGAATTACCGTTTCTCCGAGCCTGAAATGAACGCCATCCATCTCCACCACAGAGAAGGGCTTCAGTGTAGATTCCTGCCTGATCTCGGCCTTCATGCTGTGGCCGATGTGTCTGGCCCAGACCACCTGGAAGCCCAGCGGCTGGTTCCACGGCGGCGGCACGAAGGAGCACCTCAGGTGGACGCTGTGGCCGATGAGCTCCGGGGTGATCAGCGGCCGGGACAGCAGCGACGGGACGGCAGCTGAAAACACAGACGGCACTGATCTTAGGCTACATTTACAACGATCTCCATGTTTTTATCTAACACACCCAAACCTCATATCACATCAACATCCTGGTATTCTGGACATAAACAGGAGGCAGCATGGAGACTCCACCCACTGTTGGTAGTTACCATGGTAATGTTAGTAGCTTTAAGTCTCAGAGAACGAGACGTTGTGACCGGTAAGAGCCAATCAGGAGAAGAAACGTTGGTGTCAGTATCGGTGTTGCCAAAGGTCTTTGTTTGTGGCCGTGGCAGAGAGGGGGAAACGAGAGGGGGGGGACGCCAGAGCAGGGGGAATGAGAGGGGGAAATACCAGAGCAGGGGGAATGAGAGGGGAAACACCAGAGCAGGGGGAATGAGAGGGGGAACACCAGAGCAGGGGGAATGAGAGGGGGAAACACCAGAGCAGGGGGAATGAGAGGGGGAAACACCAGAGCAGGGGGAATGAGAGGGGGAAACACCAGAGCAGGGGGAATGAGAGGGGGAAATACCAGAGCAGGGGGAATGAGAGGGGAAACACCAGAGCAGGGGGAATGAGAGGGGGAAACGCCAGAGCAGGGGGAATGAGAGGGGGAAACACCAGAGCAGGGGGAATGAGAGGGGGAAACGCCAGAGCAGGGGGAATGAGAGAGGGAAACGCCAGAGCAGGGGGAATGAGAGGGGGGAATGAGAGGGGGAAACACCAGAGCAGGGGGAATGAGAGGGAGAAACGCCAGAGCAGGGGGAATGAGAGGGGGAAACGCTAGAGCAGGGGGAATGAGAGGGGGGAACGCCAGAGCAGGGGGAATGAGAGGGTGAAATGCCAGAGCAGGGGGAATGAGAGGGGAATGAGAGGGGGGAACGCCAGAGCAGGGGGAATGAGAGGGGAATGAGAGGGGGGAACGCCAGAGCAGGGGGAATGAGAGGGGGGAAACACCAGAGCAGGGGGAATGAGAGGGGGGAACGCCAGAGCAGGGGGAATGAGAGGGGGGAACGCCAGAGCAGGGGGAATGAGAGGGTGAAACGCCAGAGCAGGGGGAATGAGAGGGTGAAACGCCAGAGCAGGGGGAATGAGAGGGGGAAACACCAGAGCAGGGGGAATGAGAGGGGGAAACGCCAGAGCAGGGGGAATGAGAGAGGGAAACGCCAGAGCAGGGGGAATGAGAGGAAGAAACGCCAGAGCAGGGGGAATGAGAGGGGGAAACGCCAGAGCAGGGGGAATGAGAGGGGGAAACGCTAGAGCAAGGGGAATGAGAGGGGGGAACGCCAGAGCAGGGGGAATGAGAGGGTGAAACGCCAGAGCAGGGGGAATGAGAGGGGAATGAGAGGGGGGAACGCCAGAGCAGGGGGAATGAGAGGGGGCAAACACCAGAGCAGGGGGAATGAGAGGGGGAAACGCCAGAGCAGGGGGAATGAGAGGGGGGAAACGCCAGAGCAGGGGGAATGAGAGGGGGGAAACGCCAGAGCAGGGGGAATGAGATAGTAATAAACAGCTGTTAAAGCATAATAAATTCTACGTCTAATAAGATCACGTGTAGTTTCAGAAGCCAACAGAAAGTCTCACCTTTGCATCGGCCGTTGACTTCTACCTCACCTGCTGGGCAGAGTCTGGGTCCCACATCTGGAGTAACTGAAACATGACATTTATCAGATTTCTCTCTCTTTCCTATCACATTATTATGGTGCACAAATATTGTCTGGTGTGTTGTTATCAGATTTTATATAAACTCTCAAATATCAGTAGCCTAAAAGAAAACACATTCTCAGTCAGGTGACTTTGGTGTTCGTTATTGACGCAAAAAGTCTCCTTTAGCGTCATAATTAGACACTCTTGACCGGGACTATTGACATTTTGGACGCTCTGGATCGGGACGTACGGCACAAGAACGGGACAGTTAGGTTTAGTAAAAGATGGTGGGTGGGGTTATAAAATGTACGTTTCAGTGACATGCCGGACAAGAACGGGACATGAACCCTGGTCTCCTTGGGGAAAATCCTGAGTTTGATCGGATTTTCAGTCTTTCATACTACTCTCTACCGTTGTCTCTCTACATACTACTGTCTACTGCTGTCTCTCTACATACTACTCTCTACTGCTGTCTCTCTACATACTACTCTCTACTGCTGTCTCTCTACATACTACTCTCTACTGCTGTCTCTCTACATACTACTCTCTACTGCTGTCTCTACATACTACTCTCTACTGCTGTCTCTCTACATACTACTGTCTACTGCTGTCTCTACATACTACTCTCTACTGCTGTCTCTCTACATACTACTCTCTACTGCTGTCTCTACATACTACTCTCTACTGCTGTCTCTCTACATACTACTCTCTACTGCTGTCTCTCTACATACTACTCTCTACTGCTGTCTCTCTACATACTACTCTCTACTGCTGTCTCTACATACTACTCTCTACTGCTGTCTCTCTACATACTACTGTCTACTGCTGTCTCTCTACATACTACTCTCTACTGCTGTCTCTCTACATACTACTCTCTACTGCTGTCTCTCTACATACTACTCTCTACTGCTGTCTCTCTACATACTACTGTCTACTGCTGTCTCTCTACATAGTACTCTCTACTGCTGTCTCTCTACATACTACTCTCTACTGTTGTCTCTCTACATACTACTCTCTACTGCTGTCTCTCTACATACTACTGTCTACTGCTGTCTCTCTACATACTACTCTCTACTGCTGTCTCTCTACATAGTACTCTCTACTGCTGTCTCTCTACATACTACTCTCTACTGTTGTCTCTCTACATACTACTCTCTACTGCTGTCTCTCTACATACTACTCTCTACTGTTGTCTCTCTACATACTACTCTCTACTGCTGTCTCTACATACTACTCTCTACTGCTGTCTCTCTACATACTACTCTCTACTGCTGTCTCTCTACATACTACTGTCTACTGCTGTCTCTCTACATACTACTCTCTACTGCTGTCTCTCTACATACTACTCTCTACTGCTGTCTCTCTACATACTACTCTCTACTGCTGTCTCTCTACATACTACTGTCTACTGCTGTCTCTCTACATAGTACTCTCTACTGCTGTCTCTCTACATACTACTCTCTACTGTTGTCTCTCTACATACTACTCTCTACTGCTGTCTCTACATACTACTGTCTACTGCTGTCTCTCTACATACTACTCTCTACTGTTGTCTCTCTACATAGTACTCTCTACTGCTGTCTCTCTACATACTACTCTCTACTGCTGTCTCTCTACATACTACTCTCTACTGTTGTCTCTCTACATACTACTCTCTACTGCTGTCTCTCTACATACTACTGTCTACTGCTGTCTCTCTACATACTACTCTCTACTGCTGTCTCTCTACATACTACTCTCTACTGCTGTCTCTCTACATACTACTCTCTACTGCTGTCTCTCTACATACTACTGTCTACTGCTGTCTCTCTACATAGTACTCTCTACTGCTGTCTCTCTACATACTACTCTCTACTGTTGTCTCTCTACATACTACTCTCTACTGCTGTCTCTCTACATACTACTGTCTACTGCTGTCTCTCTACATACTACTCTCTACTGTTGTCTCTCTACATAGTACTCTCTACTGCTGTCTCTCTACATACTACTCTCTACTGTTGTCTCTCTACATACTACTCTCTACTGTTGTCTCTCTACATACTACTCTCTACTGATGTCTCTCTACATACTACTCTCTACTGCTGTCTCTCTACATACTACTCTCTACTGATGTCTCTCTACATACTACTCTCTACTGTTGTCTCTACATACTATTCTCTACTGATGTCTCTCTACATACTACTCTCTACTGCTGTCTCTCTACATACTACTCTCTACTGTTGTCTCTCTACATACTACTTTCTACTGCTGTCTCTCTACATACTACTCTCTACTGTTGTCTCTCTACATAGTACTCTCTACTGCTGTCTCTCTACATACTACTCTCTACTGCTGTCTCTCTACATACTACTCTCTACTGTTGTCTCTCTACATACTACTTTCTACTGCTGTCTCTCTACATACTACTCTCTACTGTTGTGTCTCTACATAGTACTCTCTACTGCTGTCTCTCTACATACTACTCTCTACTGCTGTCTCTCTACATACTACTCTCTACTGTTGTCTCTCTACATACTACTCTCTACTGCTGTCTCTCTACATACTACTCTCTACTGTTGTCTCTCTACATACTACTTTCTACTGCTGTCTCTCTACATACTACTCTCTACTGTTGTGTCTCTACATAGTACTCTCTACTGCTGTCTCTCTTCATACTACTCTCTACTGTTGTCTCTCTACATACTACTCTCTACTGATGTCTCTCTACATACTACTCTCTACTGCTGTCTCTCTACATACTACTCTCTACTGTTGTCTCTCTACATACTACTCTCTACTGCTGTCTCTCTACATACTACTCTCTACTGTTGTCTCTCTACATAGTACTCTCTACTGTTGTCTCTCTACATAGTACTCTCTACTGTTGTCTCTCTACATACTACTCTCTACTGCTGTCTCTCTACATACTACTCTCTACTGTTGTCTCTCTACATAGTACTCTCTACTGTTGTCTCTCTACATAGTACTCTCTACTGTTGTCTCTCTACATACTACTCTCTACTGCTGTCTCTCTACATACTACTCTCTACTGCTGTCTCTCTTCATACTACTCTCTACTGTTGTCTCTACATACTACTCTCTACTGATGTCTCTCTACATACTACTCTCTACTGCTGTCTCTCTACATAGTACTCTCTACTGCTGTCTCTCTACATACTACTCTCTACTGCTGTCTCTCTTCATACTACTCTCTACTGCTGTCTCTCTACATACTACTCTCTACTGTTGTCTCTCTACATAGTACTCTCTACTGTTGTCTCTCTACATACTACTCTCTACTGCTGTCTCTCTACATACTACTCTCTACTGCTGTCTCTCTACATACTACTCTCTACTGCTGTCTCTCTACATACTACTCTCTACTGTTGTCTCTCTACATACTACTCTCTACTGCTGTCTCTCTACATACTACTCTCTACTGCTGTCTCTCTACATACTACTCTCTACTGCTGTCTCTCTACATACTACTCTCTACTGTTGTCTCTCTACATACTACTCTCTACTGCTGTCTCTCTACATACTACTCTCTACTGCTTTCTCTCTACATACTACTCTCTACTGTTGTCTCTCTACATACTACTCTCTACTGCTGTCTCTCTACATACTACTCTCTACTGCTGTCTCTCTACATACTACTCTCTACTGCTGTCTCTCTACATACTACTCTCTACTGCTGTCTCTCTACATACTACTCTCTACTGCTGTCTCTCTACATACTACTCTCTACTGCTGTCTCTCTACATACTACTCTCTACTGTTGTCTCTCTACATACTACTCTCTACTGATGTCTCTCTACATACTACTCTCTACTGCTGTCTCTCTACATACTACTCTCTACTGCTGTCTCTCTACATACTACTCTCTACTGCTGTCTCTCTTCATACTACTCTCTACTGTTGTCTCTACATACTACTCTCTACTGATGTCTCTCTACATACTACTCTCTACTGCTGTCTCTCTACATAGTACTCTCTACTGCTGTCTCTCTACATACTACTCTCTACTGCTGTCTCTCTTCATACTACTCTCTACTGCTGTCTCTCTACATACTACTCTCTACTGTTGTCTCTCTACATAGTACTCTCTACTGTTGTCTCTCTACATACTACTCTCTACTGCTGTCTCTCTACATACTACTCTCTACTGCTGTCTCTCTACATACTACTCTCTACTGCTGTCTCTCTACATACTACTCTCTACTGTTGTCTCTCTACATACTACTCTCTACTGCTGTCTCTCTACATACTACTCTCTACTGCTGTCTCTCTACATACTACTCTCTACTGCTGTCTCTCTACATACTACTCTCTACTGTTGTCTCTCTACATACTACTCTCTACTGCTGTCTCTCTACATACTACTCTCTACTGCTTTCTCTCTACATACTACTCTCTACTGTTGTCTCTCTACATACTACTCTCTACTGCTGTCTCTCTACATACTACTCTCTACTGCTGTCTCTCTACATACTACTCTCTACTGCTGTCTCTCTACATACTACTCTCTACTGCTGTCTCTCTACATACTACTCTCTACTGCTGTCTCTCTACATACTACTCTCTACTGCTGTCTCTCTACATACTACTCTCTACTGTTGTCTCTCTACATACTACTCTCTACTGATGTCTCTCTACATACTACTCTCTACTGCTGTCTCTCTACATACTACTCTCTACTGCTGTCTCTCTACATACTACTCTCTACTGTTAGCTCAAAGCACTTGCAAACATGTCAGGGTCAGCTCCCATTCTGTTTGGGGCATTGACCCGTCCAGCATGGTCACCTTTGGCGCAGTATCCCATGCATCCCTGTGTTGGCTGCAGGTGGTAGAGCATGAACTCGCCGCAGTTGCGCACCGTGATGGGGATGCGGAAGAGGCAGCAGTCCTTAGTGCTGCCTTGGAAGAACTGCCAGGTGGCGCAGGCGAAGAGCTGGCGGACCTCGCCGGGCTGCGGCAGGGAGCCGTCCTTCAGAGACAGCCACACCGGAGCCTGGGTCCCACAGCGGTTCATCTGCAACAGAAACAGTTATTACCTGCAGCCAGGGGGTTATTATTCCCTCCACTTGGACTGAAGGTGCTTATTAAAGCAACCTGCTGGATGTTTGCGCAGGCAGATGGTGTTTGATGCTATTTTTTTGGCAGAGATTTTATTTAATGACTTGACAATCAGGGAAGTCAGAGTAGAGACACAGGAGGTAGTGCAAACAGTTTTTCAGCAGAGCTCAGCTGCTATTTGTGGCGTCTTACCTCAACGCAGGCGGTCGGCATCTCCGCCGGCTTGTTGTTGATGCTGAACCGGTACCAGCCCGACGGCAGCGAGTGGTCGCAGATTAGATCCTGGATGGCCGTGTTCTGGATCTCTGTGGAGTCAAAGTCCACGCTGCGGTACGGGTTACGCAAAGTCCGGTGACCTCCGGGGTAACACTCTGGAGCTGCGATGTGAAGGATAACAAGCATGGTGGAAATGACACGCTCATTTAGCAGATGTTATGCGTTTAAAATCTCCTTCTCTCGCTTTGTGTTTTTGAGTTCCAGATGTGTCAACTTAATGAAGAGGAAATGAAAAGCGACCAATCTGCGGCTGTGATCGCGTCTTTATCTTTGACTGAGTTGCTGCTGTTCGTCTACAGCTGTCAGTGAAATAGGTCAAAGTCGTCAACTGAGGCTTTTCCTAACAAAATCTGAACAAGAACATCAAGCTGTGCTTACAACTTGTTCGCTTTTACTCCTGTTTGAGTTTGACTGGGGCGGCCGAGTAAAGCCACGTCAGGGAATACAAACACTCAGGGTAGTTAGGATGTCCTGGGGACGATAGAGCCTTGAATGGACACGGAAGCTGATCCCAAAGACTAAACACGACCTTACAGGCTGGTCTTCATGTTGACAGCCTCTTGAAAGCAAATGCTCTTGTTTACATGGCCGCCTGTCTGCGTGTACGCCTTGTCTGCAAGCTAAACAACAAGATTTGAGGTCACAGGTTGTTCAAACAAGCAGGGATTTCAGGCAAAGAAAGACAGTCGGGGGAGACTTTTGGCTGCTGGCTAAACTGTTCCAATAGGCGGCTTAATGAGTTTACATAGCCTGAGGGGAGTTTAGGAGTGTAGGGGGGTGGTGAGTTAATGAAGCGGTCCCTCCACCCTCCAGGTGGGAGGAGATCCCACTGGGAGGGAGGCCCTCAGCAGCCCAGATGTGCACGGACTCTGCAGGGAATTCTCCAGTTTCTCAGGAAAGCGGATTAATTTGGGGGAGCGTGGTGTTAACACAACTGAGGCTAGGGGTCTTGTTCCCAGAGGGCCCGCCACTCACCAGAAAAACAAATCACACGGTCACAAGTCAGGATGATACAAGACTCACTATGACTAATCATTATTATTACATTACTGTTTATCACATAAGCTGTTTAAAACGCCCATATTCTGCTCATTTTCAGGTTCATAATTGTATTTTGATGTATTTTGTGAATAGATTACATGGTTTAATTTTCATAAAACACCATATTTTTGTTGTACTGCACGTTGCTGCAGCTCCTCCTTTCACCCTGTGTGTTGAGCTCTCTGTTGTAGCTACAGAGTGAGACATCTCACCTCTATACCATCTTTGCAGTGAGTCCCACATGCTCAGTAGCTCGGTAAGATCACATCAGCTAGCTGTTTGTTTCTCTAACTTCAAGGCAGGATCAGCAGGGAGACTTCTTCTAAACAGGGAACACTTCCACCTTAGCGTGGAATACCTGCAGAACAGGGACAGGAAGTACTTCTTCTGGAGATTATGGTGAACTAGTGTGTGCTGTAGCATGCTAGCGCTAGCATGCTACGGTTAGCCACCTGGTCTTGGCTGCTGATGTAGAAAGTCCTGCAGATTTTGACCAGCTCACCCAGAGACTGAAGGCAGGAATCATTCAGAAACCGTATCTCACTCAGAACAACATGGATGGATCGTTTCCAAGTTTGTATGAGTGTGGAAGCACCAGAGACACAGAATAACACCACAAATCACAGAAAATGTGATTTTTTCATAATATGGGCACTTTAAGAGCAGATCGATGAGATCGAATGTACAAACTTTCTGTCAGTGTTCATGAAATTCAATCGAATTCTGCTGTATAAACAAGCCATTTTTCATTCCATTTCATTTGCATAAAAACATGTGCATGCAAACATAGCTTTTGTCTGAATAAAAACGACTCAACTGGGAACACTGGCCTGTGGATTCTGTCCATAACACAACGCAAGATCACAGCTGTTACAGTTGCACAACAATACTTTTTGTACCAAGTTAAACCAGTACTGTCTGATTTGCATGAGACTTTGTTTTGGCCCACAGGAATGCCTGGTATTCCTGTCGCAAAGCTTTTGCGAGGAACCACAGCGTTTGGTTTTTACGACGGCCTGCCTTAAAGTTTACGACTGCAGGCGTCGATGTGTTGTCGGACGCCCCGGAGACAAAGATATGAGCGAGATGGAGGACGAGGGGACAGAGACAGCAGTCCAGGGGCGTAGGGTATGTTTCAACATTGAGGGGGGGGGGGACACATTATATCCAGGGGGCCGTCCTTCGTACAGAAAACACTAAGGGCCTAATTTACTGATCAGTCCCTCCAGAAAAACGTGATTATGCGATCGCATAATTCAACGCATTTTTTCTAATACGCCGCACTTTTGCCGCATAAACTGCAGATTTCCGCGCAAAATATGCGGGGCTTGCATGATTTCATAATCCCCGCATTTTCGTTGCAAAAAAGTCACATATATCTCAGCAGAAGGTTGAAAAATGTTGCGTTTACTTCACACGAGAGCAGCCATTTTCCCCTGTTGCCATGGGAATGTTATGAAGTGATGTAATTTCGCCTAGTGAGAACACGGTGTTGGGGGGGAATCACTTTGTTTTCTCTTTTTCATCAAACTGCAGTTTTTGCAAGTTCCCGCAATTTCATCGCATAAAATTGCATAAATATTCCGCATATTCCATCACATTTTTTAAGAAAACGTGCCGCATAATCAAGGATTTTTGCCCGCAACAATCACAAAAACACTCTGTGTTTTTCTGGAGGGACTGTTAATCTGTAACGCTTCATGATTTCGTGTTCACTCCACTGACAAAGTGTGATCCTTGTGTTAAAAGTATTTTCAGCCTGGCCGATGTCTCCGTCTTGCTCAGATTACTGCCGCCATTTCACCAGCGGCGTATCGGCCTACGAGGAAACCTGCTTGCGGCTGGTTTAGACCTGCTTTTAAGAGGCGGAGAGTTTCCCCCGCAGAATAGAGGCGCGCTCTTACTGGCAGTCTTTGTAAATACCACGAATATATAATTAGGCGCACTTCACGTGTATCCTCCCACCTTTTCGGGTGGAACTCCCACTTCCCCCGTGACCCTCCCACGAACGCACATTGAAAGTACAACTTGTCTCTTCTCGCTCATGTGGCAGGAAATCTGCCATTTTACTCAAGTGCGTGTGATGGGTTCAGGGAATTGAGGACCCAAATGCATGGAGCGAGGAGGCAGGCAAGCAGGAGAGTGTCCGAAGTGGTGTTATATTAACTCAAAGTTCAAACTAAAGTCCAGGGATTTACAAAAACAGGCTCTCAAAAACACCAAGGGAACATACAGACTGGAAACACTCAAGGAAAAAACTCACGAGACGTGGCACGGCCACAAAAGCAAAAGCAGGAACACAAACTGACACACTCGGGAGCACAAGACGATCTGACGGGACACGAAGGGGAACACAGGGGCTAAATAAACTAAGTAACGAGGCAACAAGAGGCAGGTGACACAAGGGCTGGGGAACAGGTGGAGAACATCAGGTAATCACACAGGCGGGAAAACACAGGAAGCAAAACTAGACATCACGAGACAGAAAACCAGACTTTCACAATAAAACAGGAAACTGAACATAATGCAAAACAGGGAACAGAATTGGAACAAAATACAAAACAAAACACTGAAACCATAACAGTGCGCCCTGTTTGTAAGTAGCCCGCATCGGTTACGTCCGTCTTTGTGACCAATTAGCGCCTGGAAACAGGTGCAGACAGCTTGATAAATCTAGCCCTGTGTGTCTGTGACCTGTGTAGGAAAGTAGACCCAGTACTTGTTTTCCGTACTTATTTTCAGCCCCCTGAAAAGTCAAATAAGAATCTATATGTGAAAGAGAAAGGCATGCTGGGAGACGATGCAGTTTACTGGGTCATATTGAGCAACAAGTGTATTATGTTGTGTAGTAATGAGTCATTACAGTTTTGTAATCTTGTTCCAATTACCGCTGCATGTTCATGAGCTTCTCCTGATTATAAGCCTGTTTTGGATTTCTCGTCGTGTTTTTACAGCACTTTTTCTTGTGTTTTTTAGTTTTATTGAGTTCAGTGTGTGAAGTGATAGTTAGCAAATCAGCTCTAAAAGCTAATAATAGCACATAATAACTGCTGCATCTATTGAGGAACTTTTACAAAAATTAAAATGCATTTGGATCAAAAGTAGACCTCTCTCTGTGAGAGATTTTAAGGGGTAACTTCAGGTTTTATTCAACCTTTTTCCAAGTGACTGTGTGCAGTCAGCAGTCAGAGAAACAAACTACAATGTAAGTTATTGCGCACCTTCAATTTACGGCCACAAAAGTGCTAATTTTTCCGCTGACAGACTCAGATTATTATTCTAAGTGTCTGACAACATTATGAAAGGATCCCTACAGAGATAGAGCTTTTAGTTAAAGAGTAAGATCCTTTTAGTTTAACATCAAACAGCCCCGAAATCACCATCACCAAACTACACCAGACTCCATGTAAATAATCAGGATTTTTAGCGTGTATAGAGCCAGACTCCATGTAAATAATCACTACTTTTAGCGTGTATAGAGCCAGACTCCATGTAAATAATCACTACTTTTAGCGTGTATAGAGCCAGCATATCTCCACATGTAAATGGGTGAATTAAGGGTTTATTTCAACCAGACCAGAGTGGTGATTGTTGGAACAGTGGAAAGATGAACCAAGACGGCTTTTGGTAGTTTTATGTAGTTTCTGTCCACTTTGAATGAAGTGTGTTTTACCATGATAAAAGTAGTGATTATTTACATGGAGTCTGGCTCTATACACGCTAAAAGTCCTGATTATTTACATGGAGTCTGGCTCTATACACGCTAAAAGTCCTGATTATTTACATGGAGTCTGGCTCTATACACGTTAAAAGTAGTGATTATTTACATGGAGTCTGGCTCTATACACGCTAAAAGTAGTGATTATTTACATGGAGTCTGGCTCTATACACGCTAAAAGTCCTGATTATTTACATGGAGTCTGGCTCTATACACGCTAAAAGTAGTGATTATTTACATGGAGTCTGGCTCTATACACACTAAAAGTCCTGATTATTTACATGGAGTCTGGCTCTATACACGCTAAAAGTAGTGATTATTTACATGGAGTCTGGCTCTATACACGCTAAAAGTCCTGATTATTTACATGGAGTCTGGCTCTATACACGCTAAAAGTCCTGATTATTTACATGGAGTCTGGTGTAGTTTGGTGATGGTGATTTCGGGGCTGTTTCATGTTAAACTAAAATGATCTTACTCTTTAACTAAAAGGTCTATCTCTGTAGGGATCCTTTCATAATGTTGTCAGACATTTAGAATAATAATCTGAGTCTGTCAGCAGCAACAACAGAACTTTTAGTGGACTAACTGCTGCTGGACATTAGTCCTGTAGGGTTACGTTACAGCCCGGTTCACGGCTGCTGGTTACAACCTTCTTGCTTAATACTGGACCAATTAAAAGATTGTTGTTCCCATCAGACATTTAGAAACAAAAGCATGGGAAAATAGGGTCCAGGTTGGAAAAAAAAACTAAGTTCCCCTTTAACCGTGAGTTTCATGTATCTGTGTAATGTTCTTGTCTGTGACCTCCCGTCTGTCTCTAAAGGTCCATCTAACCTCTGGACTCTGCTGAGTGACAGGAATGCAGCCTCACAGGCCGAGACACGCAGCTCTGCACTCTCTGCAGCCTTCACAGGCAAGATGTTCCTATTGTTTCTGCATTGTATTGAAAGAAATAATGATTGAATCATTTAAACTGTACCTGTTGCATTAGACATCTCCTTTAGTTATTTATTGTATGTCCCTGATAAAGAAGAAGATAAAAAAGTACCTTTGTGGGTAAAATCTTCATTTGGAACTTCTAGGCAGTAGAAGTAGAAAGTGGCATGAAAATAAAAGACTCACATAAAGTACAAGTACCTCAACATTTACAGTACTGGAGTAAATTCCACCGCTGCTTATAGGTGACACAAAAAGGATCTCAACTTGCCATAGAAACGTTGCCTTGCACCTACCGTGTTGCGCGAGCGCTCCTGATTGCACGAGCCACAGCAAGGCGATGCGTAAACATCCAAATGCGCAGCAGTCCATGGCTGCGGCGCCGAGGGTTGAGAGAGATGGAGCAGGCTGCTGGTTTCAGGCGGCGGGTCCCATTGAGAGTTTGGAGGAACGGTGCAAAAGTGACGCAAACTACACTGGACGTATATCCGTCTTCCTGCTGATGGACACTCGGAGAGAAGAGGCTGGAATGTGGAACGCTCTGTCGCTGCAGACTGCTGCTTCTCCTGTGTGGAGGGGAGGAGGTGACCCAAAGAGAGGAGGGAGGGAGGGAGGGACAGGGAGAGGGAAGAAAGGAGGAGGCAGGGAGGGAGACAGAGAGGGAGGGAGGGAAGGAGAGAGAGAGAGGGAAGGAGGGAGGAGGGAGGGAGAGACAGGGAGAGGGAAGGAAGGAGGAGGCAGGGAGGGAGACAGAGAGGGAGGGAGGGAAGGAGAGAGAGAGAGGGAAGGAGGAGGCATGGAAGGGGAGGAGGAGGGAGGGAAGGAGGAGGGAGGAAGGGAGAGAGAGAGGCAGGGAAGGAAGGAGGAGGGAGGGAGGGAGAGAGAGAGAGGCAGGGAAGGAGGCATGGAAGGGGAGGAGGAGGGAGGGAAGGAGGAGGCATGGAAGGGGAGAAAGAGGGAGGGAAGGAGGAGGGAGGAAGGGAGAGAGAGAGGCAGGGAAGGAAGGAGGAGGGAGAGAGGGAGAGAGGGAAGGAGGAGGGAGGAAGGGAGAGAGAGAGGCAGGGAAGGAAGGAGGAGGGAGGGAGGGAGAGAGAGAGAGGCAGGGAAGGAGGAGGCATGGAAGGGGAGAAAGAGGGATGGAAGGAGGAGGGAGGGAGAGAAAGGAGGCAGATTAGAATTGCATAATTTAATTAGCCTGTATATAACTTCCTTTATTTTTTTTATTTATATTGTAACTTTATTTTTGATACATTTGCATGTGTGTGTATTTACTTTATCACCTACACATCTATAATTGGCTGTACATGTACAGATTATTATTACTATTATTATTGTCGCTTTAATTTCTATTTGAACACATTTTATTTACTTAGTACTTTTGTGACACACACACACACACACACACACACACACACACACACACACACACACACACACACACACACACACACACACACACACACACACACACACACTTCTTAGAGTGTATAACGTAGGAAATCTAAACACCCAGCACTCGGTTGGTTATCTCTTCATGTGACTGTACATGTACAACACAGACGTGGTTTCAGTGGGAACCCCGCGGAGCGTAAACGGAGAGTGTGAGGTAAATATCAGGTGCTGGAGGCTACAGAGACCAAACAACACATACCATCCCCTAAATAAAAGGGCTGAGAGCAGGCAGGTGTTTCTGCGTTCGCCTTCTCATTCAAACTCCACTTCAGAACTGTGAGAAAGTCCCAGACCTTCATCACACCAGAGCAGGGGGAATGAGAGGGGGAGACGCCAGAGCAGGGGGAATGAGAGGGGGAGACACCAGAGCAGGGGGAATGAGAGGGGGAGACACTAGAGCAGGGGGAATGAGAGGGGGAGACGACAGAGCAGGGGGAATGAGAGGGGGAGACGACAGAGCAAGGGGAATGAGAGGGGGAGACGACAGAGCAAGGGGAATGAGAGGGGGAGACGACAGAGCAGGGGGAATGAGAGGGGGAGACGACAGAGCAAGGGGAATGAGAGGGGGAGACGACAGAGCAGGGGGAATGAGAGGGGGAACACCAGAGCAGGGGGAATGAGAGGGGGAGACGACAGAGCAGGGGGAATGAGAGGGGGAGACGCCAGAGCAGGGGGAATGAGAGGGGGAAACACCAGAGCAGGGGGAATGAGAGGGGTAAACACCAGAGCAGGGGGAATGAGATGGGGGAACACCAGAGCAGGGGGAATGAGAGGGGGAGATGCCAGAGCAGGGGGAATGAGAGGGGGAACGTGTCAGAAGATATTCCTGTTTAAACCAGAACGTAGTGGTTTAAGTGTAGCCTGAGTTTTATGAAATCAGACGATTGAGACAACGGGACTTTAGCAAGACTCTCAGGATTTCATCCAGGTAAGAGAGACAGCATTACCTGCCCCCCCCCCCCCCCCTTTGATGTTTGTGCATCTGAGAAAGGACAAGGAGGTGGGTGTGGGGGGTGGGGGGGGCTGCCTCCTGAGCGCTTCCAGATGTCGCACGTCCTCCTTTTACTGTGAGAAAAACAAGAACGTGAAAGAGGCATGTCAGTGATTACAGTGCAGACGCAAACATCTTGCAGCCATATTCTCTCTCTTCTGTACTCTTAAAAAACCATGAGTCATATTTTACACGTCTTGCAAAACACACAACTTGTGTTTCTTCCCAAATGTGGCGTGTTTTCAACTGCACACGTCGTGTATGTTTTCTTAACAAATGGCTCAAATACGTGCCGTACAGATGTCTTTTAAAATGGCACTTTATTTTGAAAGATGAATAAAATAGAATATACTTTATTGTCATTGTGTGATATTTGATGTGCCGTGAATATAAAAGTAGACACACACACACACACACACACACACGCACACACACACACACACAGACACACACACACACACACACACACATACACAGAAACAAATGGCTCAATTTAAAATGGTATTTTGCAGTCAAGGTCCAACCATATTCAGGGTTATGGTCTGTCCAGGAGGAACCCTGTTATCCATAATGTGATAAATGGAGCCTCAAATACACAACATCTCTCTCAGACATGACCGTTACTGAAAGCTGAAGTCCAGCTGATTGACCTTTGACCCCAGTCGGCCTGCCCTCTAAGTTTACACACGCTGGAGGATCATGTTCAGGTCACCAGACTAATGGGGGGCACTTCCATTAACAGTTTGTTAACTGTTTTCCCGGTTTGTGGAAGACTTAAGTGCACGTTGGCGGAGAGGTTGGTGACTGAAAACAAAAATGAAATTTTTACCTTTTGTGGGTTTTTTGTGTTTTTTTTCTCAGTTTGTGTGTCTCTGTGGTAGTTTTACGTCTCTTTTTCACATTTTGGAGCGTTATTATCACCAAATCTGTGTCTGAAAAAGGACTTTAGCATTGTTGTCAGACAAAATAGTGGCCTATTTTAGCTTAACATGTTTCCTGTGTTTGGAAAAGCTAGAACAGTTAAAGGTCCAATATGTAATACTGACAGCTAGTGTTTAAAATAGTTACTGTAGTACAACTTCAAAATACTGGAGAGAGTCGTCTCCCCCGCCCCTCCTCCCCAGACTCTAAGTTCACGGAGGTTGCCAGGCTGAGACCGGAGCATCCAACAATGTTGCTAGACGCTTGTCTCACATAGCCAGACATACTCCACAGCACAGCCTCCCCGTCCTCTCCACACGCCAGACAGACACACTTCCTCGGCTTAGAATTACAGTAGGAACCGCTAAAAATACCACTGCCTTGCACTCCACCTGACTGAAATACACACTTTACTGGCCTTAGAATTACGGCAACAACCGCTAAACACACTGCAAACTCAAGGTCCTCTCTTTTCCGACTTACAGCCCCTTACCTCCCCGGCTTAAAATAACTCACCGTTGTCAGCTAGCTACGGCCGCTGAACAGGCTACATGGTGTAAACAGCCGTGGCCCGCCTGCCTGGTCCTCCGGTAACGTTAGCAGTTAGCAGGGGTAGCAGGGTTAGCATGGTGACGTTAGCCAGGACCAGTCGGGATCACTTCTCGCAAAAACATCAATTGTTTTTGCGAGTAACCAACGCGGCTACTCTAGCTATACAATTCAATGGAAGTAGCTACACGAATGTTGAAATGACATAAATTGCTCGTCCCTAGTAGCTGTGATAAATTAGCCTGAAGCTAATGCTTACCTGTTCAGGAGGAAATTAGCCAACTCAGCGTCCTTTTGGGCTGTAAGCTGTCTCCATCTTTCAAATACATCTCCAATATTAACCCGGGGTTTGTTACGTCTCTGGTCAAGCAACTGTTAGAAACATGCTGTTTTTAATGTCGGGTATAATCTATCTCTGTTGATCCCATTCATTAGTTTGGTGCATTCATGGCTGTACTAACATTACAGCTGCAGCGCGCTGGTTTACCTGTTTACAGGTATATCTGTACTAACATTACAGCTGCAGCGCGCTGGTTTACCTGTTTACAGGTATATCTGTGCTAACGTTACAGCTGTAGCGCGCTGGTTTACCTGTTTACAGGTATATCTATGCTAACGTTACAGCTGCAGCGCGCTGGTTTACCTGTTTACAGGTATATCTGTACTAACGTTACAGCTGTAGCGTGCTGGTTTACCTGTTTACAGGTATATCTATGCTAACGTTACAGCTGCAGCGCGCTGGTTTACCTGTTTACAGGTATATCTGTACTAACGTTACAGCTGTAGCGCGCTGGTTTACCTGTTTACAGGTATATCTATGCTAACGTTACAGCTGCAGCGCGCTGGTTTACCTGTTTACAGGTATATCTGTACTAACGTTACAGCTGCAGCGCGCTGGTTTACCTGTTTACAGGTATATCTGTACTAACGTTACAGCTGTAGCGCGCTGGTTTACCTGTTTACAGGTATATCTGTACTAACGTTACAGCTGTAGCGCGCTGGTTTACCTGTTTACAGGTATATCTGTACTAACGTTACAGCTGTAGCGCGCTGGTTTACCTGTTTACAGGTATATCTGTACTAACGTTACAGCTGTAGCACGCTGGTTTACCTGTTTACAGGTATATCTGTACTAACGTTACAGCTGTAGCGCGCTGGTTTACCTGTTTACAGGTATATCTGTACTAACGTTACAGCTGCAGCGCGCTGGTTTACCTGTTTACAGGTATATCTGTACTAACGTTACAGCTGTAGCGCGCTGGTTTACCTGTTTACAGGTATATCTGTACTAACGTTACAGCTGTAGCATGCTGGTTTACCTGTTTACAGGTATATCTGTACTAACGTTACAGCTGTAGCACGCTGGTTTACCTGTTTACAGGTATATCTGTACTAACGTTACAGCTGTAGCGCGCTGGTTTACCTGTTTACAGGTATATCTGTACTAACGTTACAGCTGTAGCATGCTGGTTTACCTGTTTACAGGTATATCTGTACTAACGTTACAGCTGCAGCGCGCTGGTTTACCTGTTTACAGGTATATCTGTACTAACGTTACAGCTGTAGCGCGCTGGTTTACCTGTTTACAGGTATATCTGTACTAACGTTACAGCTGTAGCATGCTGGTTTACCTGTTTACAGGTATATCTGTACTAACGTTACAGCTGCAGCGCGCTGGTTTACCTGTTTACAGGTATATCTGTACTAACGTTACAGCTGTAGCGCGCTGGTTTACCTGTTTACAGGTATATCTATGCTAACGTTACAGCTGCAGCGCGCTGGTTTACCTGTTTACAGGTATATCTGTACTAACGTTACAGCTGTAGCGTGCTGGTTTACCTGTTTACAGGTATATCTGTACTAACGTTACAGCTGTAGCATGCTGGTTTACCTGTTTACAGGTATATCTGTACTAACGTTACAGCTGTAGCGCGCTGGTTTACCTGTTTACAGGTATATCTGTACTAACGTTACAGCTGCAGCGTGCTGGTTTACCTGTTTACAGGTATATCTGTACTAATGTTACAGCTGCAGCGCACTGGTTTACCTGTTTACAGGTATATCTGTACTAACATTACAGCTGCAGCGCGCTGGTTTACCTGTTTACAGGTATATCTGTACTAACGTTACAGCTGTAGCGCGCTGGTTTACCTGTTTACAGGTATATCTGTGCTAACGTTACAGCTGCAGCGCGCTGGTTTACCTGTTTACAGGTATATCTGTACTAACGTTACAGCTGTAGCGCGCTGGTTTACCTGTTTACAGGTATATCTGTGCTAACGTTACAGCTGTAGCGCGCTGGTTTACCTGTTTACAGGTATATCTGTGCTAATGTTACAGCTGCAGCGCGCTGGTTTACCTGTTTACAGGTATATCTGTGCTAACGTTACAGCTGTAGCGTGCTGGTTTACCTGTTTACAGGTATATCTGTACTAACGTTACAGCTGTAGCGTGCTGGTTTACCTGTTTACAGGTATATCTGTACTAACGTTACAGCTGCAGCGCGCTGGTTTACCTGTTTACAGGTATATCTGTGCTAACGTTACAGCTGTAGCGCGCTGGTTTACCTGTTTACAGGTATATATCTGGCAACCCGGCCTGGCTGTCAAACTGGGCAGTTGATAACAACACACAGACCAAAACATAAACATAAATTCCGTCACGGATCGTAAATTTCAAAAAGAAAAAATACTGACTTTAGCATTTTTGTCAGACAAAATAGTGGCCTATTTCAGCTTAACATGTTTCCTTAATATCTGGTGATGCATTGTTGTCATTTTTGGATTTATTACAGTACAAATATTACATATTGGACCTTTAAGGGTAGCATACACTTTTAGCAAAATCTAAGAGGGTGCAGCAACTGTTTTCGTGGATTTTGACCCAGAATGAGCTAGCTGCATGTCATCTGGCTCAGATCCTCCACTCAGTGCTCCTCTCCATAGCTGTCTTACTGGATGTCCTGTTAGGAACCATGAAGAGATTAAACATTTTAAAGGTGATAATTCAGGGTTAGTGAAGTGAGCCTGCCGAGTGATTTTGTTTGGTTAGATAGCAAACTCTACTTAGTGATACATTTTGAAAAATAAAACTTGTGTTTTGCTTAAATGATCCTTCTGCTATTAGGAAACACAACTTTGTCTGTTTATAGCATTATCTCTTTTAATGTGATATAACCACTAAATAATAATTTTGACTATGTATTGGTATGTATTTTACGGTGGTGTAAAGTCTTGGGAAAAGCTTTAAAATGGACCTTGAAAGTGCTTGAAAAGTGCTTGAATTTGACCTTGGAAACAAACCCTGTAAATAACAGTCTAAAAGCTTGATGCAGTGTGTGTAGGGATATTATATCCATGCTTTGCTGCCATCTAGTGGAGTGTTTCCACTGGGCAGCATTAAGTTAATGGTGTCAAACTAAAGAGCCTTTAAATGTGAAAGAAACAACTGTTGGGAATATTAGTTTTTCACTCCAGGCTGAAAGTAAGAAGAAGGCAGCTGGTCAACTCTTTGAACAAGACGTTAAGAGTCCACCCATCTGTTGGGTAAAGGGTTGGCTATTGCCACACGAGTTCTTCTTCACCAACAAAGTTAAAGAGATCTCTTTCTAAATGCTCCACAGATTTGACCCCCCGAACCATGACCTGCAGAAAATGAAAGAAGACGTTGATATCAGCTGGACTTTTGGTGGAGAACTAAATGAAACGCTGCTACATTTATTTTGGTCTCGCCAACATACCAAGAAACTTTGGAGCAGATTATCACATTTTATTTCTGTTCATATTTACCCTCAATTCACATATCTTTGGGAAAATGTATTGTTTGATTCACTCAATATGAGAGAAAGCATTATGTGATGAATTTAATAATTATTTTAACCACATTTTATTTACATAAATCTAAGTTTTTGGAGCTGGCTGCCAATATTAAACAAAACATATTTTCCATTTTTATCTGGACAAACTAAAAAGCTGTTAGATTGTTTGACCTCTGGAAGCTTTACTAAATATGTGTATGATGTTATTTGCTTGTTATTTATTATATTTATTTTCCCTTTAGTAACCCCCTGGCTTGTTTAGGACGTAGACCGTTAAGATGAACAGAAGATGTTGTTTTCCTGCTGTATGTCCACATTCTCCAATAAATAAAATTGATATAAAAAAAGTATGTGATCCTGTTTTTTATTTTATTTAATTATTTATGTGTACTTTATCCTTTATTTTATGAACGTATATTCGTTATTAGTTTTTTATAAATTAATTATTATTTATATGTGCTAATGTTTTTAACCACAATCCTTGTTTATAGCATTATGTCAATACAATATATTTTTTATATGTATGTAGTATATAAATATTTAACAACTACACAAAAGCATTTATAACCAAAGAAATAAAATAGGTAAACACATTTTAATAATCCAAATTTGACATATTTAATATATAAGAAGTTGTAGAGTTTTTATTAATTAATCCAGATATTCAAGTTTTGCCAAACTACATTTCCCATAATGCAACTGCACCCTGATCAACCTTTAAACATCCGCAGCATGTCATTAAGAAAGTGTTTGGATCATAGACTGTAAATATTACTATTATATTCATATATACAGTCTATGGTTTGGATGTTATTAAACATAACACTAACATAATTACAAAAAGATCCTGAACAGCAAACAAGTAGAGAGGAGTCTATGAATACCCCCCAGCCCCCCCCCCCCCCCCCATCCTGGAGTTCACTGACTTTGTTAAACAGAAAGTCCTCAAACACATCACAGTAACGTTATGCTTTTATTGTGAAAAGAGACAGAAAGACCTCAAACACATCACAGTAACTTTATGCTTTTATTGTGAAAAGAGAAAGAACTCAAAACAAAATATGACACAAGTTAACGTCATTCATTAGTTCATAACAATAAGCTGAAATATTTCTGTACGTGTGATCCTGAACCAGAACCAGGAGGAGACTCTCAGTCTTACACACAACACAGAGACACTGAGGAACCAGAACCAGGAGGAGACTCTCCGTCCTACACATAACACAGAGACACTGAGGAACCAGAACCAGGAGGAGACTCTCAGTCCTACACACAACACAGAGACACTGAGGAACCAGAACCAGGAGGAGACTCTCCGTCCTACACAAAACACAGAGACATTGAGGAACCAGAACCAGGAGGAGACCCTCAGTCCTACACATGACACAGAGACACTGAGGAACCAGAACCAGGAGGAGACTCTCCATCCTACACACAACACAGAGACACTGGGGAACCAGAACCAGGAGGAGACTCTCAGTCCTACACACAACACAGAGACACTGAGGAACCAGAACCAGGAGGAGACTCTCCATCCTACAGAGACACTGAGGAACCAGAACCAGGAGGAGACTCTCAGTCCTACACACAACACAGAGACACTGAGGAACCAGGACCAGGAGGAGACTCTCCGTCCTACAGAGAACACAGAGACACTGAGGAACCATAAGACCAGAACCCAAACCCAGGATAGAGAGTCTGAGTGAATGTGGTGTTGAAGGTGTGGAGGTGGATCAGTGAGTCAGAGGAGACTGTGTAGAAGGACAGAGAGCCAGCAGGACAGTCCACATACACTGCTACTCTACCAGAGGGGGGGGAGGAGATGTATGTTGGTATGTTATTGTGACTGACAGAGTAAAGACCATCAGAGCACCTCAGACTCCAGGACTGATCATTATATCCAAACAAACAGTCATCACTGTCTCCTCTCCTGCTGATTCCTCTGTAACTCACTGATATAGAAACCTCTCCTCTCCTCTCGACCTCCCAGTAACAGCGACCAGTCAGACCATCTCTACACAGCAGCTGAGGCCACCAGGTAAACCTCTCTGGATGATCAGGATATTTCTGATCCTCCTCCACATGTGTCACCTTCCTGTTGTTGTCAGACAGTTCGAGGTTTCTGTGAACTGTGTTTGTGTCGATTGTGAGTTGACAGGAATCTGACGGAGAGAAGGAGACAACACAGCTGCAGTTATTAACCAATCAGCTCTCTGATGATGACATCAGAGGGTTGGATGAGTGATGTCACAGTTTGATGAGTGAAATTAAAAACACACTTACACTTCCTCAGACCTGGTGTCAACCATCTGACTCCAGCAGGCTCCACCCTGAAAGGAGGGGGGGGGGGCATTAAATCACTCTCACACACACAGATAGATAGAGAGAGAGAGAGAGAGAGAGAGAGAGAGAGAGAGAGAGAGAGAGAGAGAGAGAGAGAGAGAGAGAGAGAGAGAGAGAGAGAGAGAGAGAAAAAAAATTCCACAGTTCAGGTCTCCAGCAGCTTTAGAAAATCCACCAGCAGTCTGGATTTGACTGCATTCACACACACAAGAGTAGCATCAACATTTACATCATCCTCCACCTTCCTCCTCCGGCTTACATACATCACCATCTTGGCCTGTCCCAAAACAAAATTTAGAACCTGGCACTTGTGCTTGTCATGGCGACTGTAATTAAAACCAAAAAAATAAACATTTTGCCGAAGAACTCTTCACATTTGGTAAATGCAGTTTGTAAGAACAAAATCAAAGCAGTAAGCCGCTGACACTCAGAGAAGCAGTGAAAAACTGTCTCTCTCAGTCCAGAGAACGGTCATTTGTCCTGAACAGCAGCATTTATAACGGACACAAAAGAGTTCACCGCAGTACTCCCACGAAGGATCCTTCACTGCAAGTCTTTTAGACAGTGGAGGTTTGTAGATAGACCCCCATGCAGGTCTGAAACTTGGATCCAGACCAAGGTGACTCCTCCGTGGAGTAAACACATATGATACAATCAACATGCTAGATCCGTGGGTGCAGCGATAGCAGCGTCCATAGCAACTAGCAGTTTATCTACAGGAGTGGTGGGCCGTGTATTTCACACCTGGGCCGTCAGTACTATCCTACAGCAATTACATCACCTTTGAATAACCTCACCATGACACTAGGACATTAATGTGTGGAATCACGTGATTTAACACAAGGCTCAACACCTAGAGACACCTAATACACTACTGCAGAGACATGAACACACGCTGACTGAAGCATCACTTTCACGCAGTATGACAGGATGCTGCATCACATGTAGTCAAAATGAATGCAATTACCAAATAAACCAAATCAAACAATCTTTAACACCTAATGCAAGCAGTAATAGCTAGTACAATCATTTCACTAAAATGCTGAAACAACTATTAAACTTACCAAAAGCTGCTCATCATGTGAAGTGCTGCGACCAAGCAGTTGGTTAAACCTGATTTTAACCAAAAGGCTTCTTACAGAACAAAGAAATTCTTGGCCTGCATGTAATGTCTGTTCATCAAACTACTAGATCTCACCCCAAGGGGAAGGTCACAAAATGGGGAATCTACCTTCAAACACCAGGCTGACATGGCAGACTGGTGAAGAGACAAAGAACTGCAACACCGTGGTTCCACACCTTTGACAAAGGTGCATTTTTTGCATTGGCTGTCAGGTCTTTGAATGCACCACCCCACCACTAGGAGGTGGGGAAAAGGATAAAAGCTTTCAGCGATCATCTTTCAGAGCTCTTCATGGTATCTCATTACTGACAGAAGATGCACCGTTCAGCTGTTCGAATCAACTAGCTTGCCAGCCTCACCTCGTCGGTTGAGATTGAGCTGGGACATCAAGTATCTTTCTGATACAAAAGGGATCCAAGCGAAATACTGACCCAGTATTTCCTCACCATTGCAGAAGGTTTAATCAGCCCTGATTCAAGGAAAAGAGGATAACATCCCCATTTTTCTTGCCGTACGTGTCGACTTGGATCGCGTTTCGTCCACTGCCTTGGACAAGACGGGTCGTTGATCTCTGGCGAGACATTAACTAACAAACAACACACAGTAAGAGGCTTTTATGGTGTTCTGGGCATAATTTAGAATTAGTGTGTTGGTTTGTTTATTATTAATGAGCAAGGTTATAAAATAAATAATTTAAAGTAAATAAACACTTTCTCTCGTTCAAACAAAGCTGCAGATTCCACTATAACGTCAAGTTAGAATCAGAGTACAACGAAGAGAGTGGTTATTTTCAAACCCACAAGAGATCAAGATTTTCCAGTGTTTTCCTTCTGTTTAAGTTCTTTCCTCTTTAACTAATCACACACACATTATACACACACGTGTGCTACAGTACAGCTGGCCCTGCAAGCTAGTCACGTAGCACCAGAGCTAACACTGCTAGCTTAACCACATGGAGTCTGCGTAGCTTTTGTAAAGAGCTAACACATAGCCTAGCACACAAGCTAAAGGGCTAAGCGTGCACGTTGCCTAGCAACCCCTCGGCCTCTGTAACCCTCTGTAACCACTACCGCCGTCTTGAGGATAAATAGTTTTGTGCAGATCACAGGAGTTGATCAACATCAACATTACATAACTCTCTCACGTACATATATTGTATTTGCACTGCAGGGACTAGGAAAGAGCATTTTGAGGGACTTTTTGAACTTCGAAACAATGGAATCAACTCCCAGACTGTAGAAAAAAGTTGTCTGTAGATTTTAGTAATTTCTCTCGAAACTTAAAGAAATATATCCTCGATAACCAGCTATGTGAACATAGTTTATAAATGTAAAATTGATTGAAGTAAATGTTTTTAACTATGTTGTATATATTTTAGGCTGTAATGTTTTTTTTTGATTAGTTTTTCTTTTATACATCTGATTAGTGTTTAAGTAATATTGCATGTCTTTGTTCGTGCTACTGACAGTTATTTGGTATGTAATGTTTTAATATTGTGTGCACCTGCCCGGGGACTGCGGATGGAAACTAGCATTAGCTAACTCTGTTATAAAGCATCTTTTCGTAAGATTAATGTATTTTGTACATTGTCCCTGACAAATAAACTAATTAAATAAATACATAAATAATCTCCCAGCACAAGAGGAACTTAGAGAAATAATTGGTCCAGACGTCAGTGTACATCTCTGATCGATCATGTGAGCCACGCAGCACTGGCAACTGATATTTTAAACAGCTAGCTAACTACTTTGCCGAAATAATAGATTAATGCTTCATCCACACACTCTTCTCACAGTGTAGAAAGCACATTGCTCTGTGCTTAGCTAGGCTAAACCTGTCCTGCACCTTTCTCTGTCGAGTTGAAACTGATTTGATTCCAAGAAACAGGGAAAAAAGGATATTTCTTCAAACCACGGACAGATCCTTTAATATACAGACGTGTCCAAACTACATCAAGTATTAACAAAAGGGAGTTATCATTTTAGTTCCTGGATATGTTCTCCTTTAAAACTTCCTACACAAATATCTCCTTTATGTTCATCAGTGTTTGTACCTGAGAGTGTCCAGTCTCCAGAGAGGATCCTTCAGTCCTGCTGACAGTAGCTTCACTCCTGAGTCTCCTGGATGATTGTAGCTCAGGTCCAGCTCTCTCAAATGGGAGGGGTTGGAGCTCAGAGCTGACACCAGAGAAGAACAGCCTTCCTCTGAGATCAGACAGCCTGACAGACTGCAAACACACAGAACAACACACAGGAACCCTCTGTCAACACTTGGCGCCATGTGTTTGTTTTATGTTTGTTTGTTGTCCAGGTATATTTTGGTCCAGATTAATAATAAATCTTTAAAATCATCTGTGGTATTTAGTCAACAGCAAAAGCAAAATAAGAAAAACCTGCATGTAAAGTTATTCTCTGAGTCTAGTAACTACTGCTGAAGTTTATTATATCAACAGACACAAAACTACACATTATCTGTTTATCAACTAAAGTTAATCAGAGTTTAAATGGTCATCAGTTGAATGGGTTAATGAATCCTGACCTGAGAGTCTCCAGTGTGCAGTGTGGACTCATCAGTCCAACAGAGATCAGCTTCACTCCTGAATCTTGCAGGTCGTTGTTACTCAGGTCCAACTCTCTCAGAGTAGAGGACTGGGAGCTGAGAACTGAGGACAGAGCTTCACAGCTTCTCTCTGACAGATTACAGCCACTCAGTCTGAAGAGACAACAGGAAGGAAAGAAGTTATTTATATTTAACTCTGTTAAAAAATATCAGAGTATTTATTGCTGAATACATCCCACTTACAGAGCTTTGTTGGAGGCTTTGACCACTGGCAGCAGCCTCAGAAGAGCCTCCTCTGAAGCAGAGTATTTCTTCAGATCAAGCACATCCAGATCGTCCTCTGATGACAGTAAGATGAAGACCAGAGCTGACCACTCAGCAGGAGACAGTTTATCTGTGGAGAGACGTCCTGAACTCAGGTACCGTTGGATCTCCTCCACTAGAGAATGATCATTCAGTTCATTCAGACAGTGGAACAGATTGATGCTTCTCTCTGAAGACAGATTCTCGCTGATCTTCTTCTTGATGTACTTCTCCTCCCCGTCCATCTTCTCCTCCCCATCCATCTTCTCCTCCCCATTGATCTTCTTCTTGATGTAGTCCACGGTTTCCTGATTTGTCTCTGAGCTACTTCCTGTCTGTGTCAGCAGACCTCGTAGGAGAATCTGATTGGTCTGCAGAGAAAGACCCAGGAGGAAGCGGAGGAACAAGTCCAGGTGTCCATTTGGACTCTGTAAGGCCTCGTCGACAGCACTCTTGTAGAACTGTGTTGCTGGTGTTTTTTTTCCTGTCAGCAGATTGACTCCAGAGTTGGTGAAAGTCAGATTGACATGAAGAGCAGCCAAAAACTCCTGAACACTCAGATGGACGAAGCAGAACACCTTTTCCTGGTTCTGGTACAGTCCTCTCTCCTCTTTAAAGATCTGTGTGAACACTCCTGAACACACTGAGGCTGCTCTGATGTCAATGCCACACTCTGTCAGGTCTGATTCATAGAAGATCAGGTTGCCTTTCTGCAACTGCTCAAAAGCCAGTTTTCCCAGTGACTCGATCATCTTCCTGCTCTCTGGACTCCAGTGTGGATCCGTTTCAGCTCCTCCATCATACTTGATGTTCTTCACTTTGGACTGAACCACCATGAAGTGGATGTACATCTCAGTCAGGGTCTTGGGCAGCTCTCCTCCCTCTCTGGTCTTCAACATGTCCTCCAGAACTGTAGCAGTGATCCAGCAGAAGATTGGGATGTGACACATGATGTGGAGGCTTTGTGATCTCTTGATGTGGGAGATGATTCTGTTGGCCTGCTCCTCATCTCTGAATCTCTTCCTGAAGTACTCCTCCTTCTGAGGGTCAGTGAACCCTCTGACCTCTGTCACCATGTCAACACACCCAGGAGGGATCTGATTGGCTGCTGCAGGTCGTGTGGTTATCCACAGGCGAGCAGAGGGAAGCAGATTCCCCCTGATGAGGTTTGTCAGCAGCACACCCACTGAGGTGGACTTTGTAACATCAGTCAGGATTTTAGTGTTGAGGAAGTCCAGAGGAAGTCGACACTCATCCAGACCGTCAAAGATGAACACAACCGGGAACTCTTCAAACCTGCAGATTCCTGCTTCTTTGGTTTCACTAAAGAAGTAATCAACAAGTTCTACCAAGCTGTACATTTCATTTTTCAGCACATTCAGCTCTCTAAAGGTGAATGGAAATGTGAACTGGATGTCCTGGTTGGCTTTGTCTTCAGCCCAGTCCAGAGTGAACTTCTGTGTTAAGACTGTTTTCCCGATGCCAGCCACTCCCTTAGTCATCACTGTTCTGATTGGTTCATTTCTTCCAGGTGGGGCTTTAAAGATGTCTTCTCGTCTGATTGTTGTTTCTGGTCTGTCTGGTTTCCTGGATGTTGTTTCAATCTGTCTGACCTCATGTTCAGCATTGACCTCTGCAGTCCCTCCCTTTGTGATGTAGATCTCTGTGAACATCTGATTCAGAAGGGTTGGGTTTCCTGCTTTAGCAATCCCCTCAAACACACACTGGAACTTCTTCTGCTGGTTAGATTTGAGTTTACGCTTACAAACTCCTGCTGGACTTCCTGAATGAATACATTAAAAAAAAACTCATTGAGTAATTTTGTAAAGAAAATAGGACCATACTTTGACCCTTCTCTGGAGACATTAGTAAATGTCACATTAGTACAGCAAGTTAAATCTTTAGATAAATTGTTACGAATGTAATTATGGTTCTATGAATCATGGATCACACTGAATATATTCTGTATCCTGCTTGCGCAGGTTAAGTATTCATATCAACAAAGTCACCTGTGACCTTAGGGTGACCCTAGCCGAGGTATTAAGTTCCGGTGTCATCCCCGATCTCATTCCTACAGAATTTTCTAGCAGGTTTGCAAGATTCCAAGTACCCACATCACAAGGATGCAGCAGAGTACCTTGACCGGAGAACCACTCCCAATGGATGGGTGGTGGCAACATTCACCTATAATAAACGTGAGAACAGCGACTCTCATGAGGCTGCGGTACATATTTCCTCCAATAGCACACCTCTCAAAGTCACCCATGATGGTAGAGACAGTCCACTCGCTCGGTATGCAGAGGCAATGGCCTCCACAATCCAGTGAGACATGTGCTGCATCGAGAGAGCACAGCCTGTCATACGACCACCATAACAGACGAAAAGTTGCTCAGACTGACCCAGGATTTCCACAGGCTGCGTAACTGCTGCGGAACGGCTCTGGAACGTCGGCGGAGTCAATTGGTTTCCATTAAAGTCAACGTGTGTATTTCCACCAGCTGCATAACGTCTGCGTACCGACTCCGGCACAGCTCCGGCGGTCGCAGCCCTGCGGATCAGATACGCAGAGCTTCTATTTTTGCCGGACGCCGGAGAGCTCCGCAGCAATTCAGCACACGGCAGATCATGCGGGACAGGAAGTTGAGCACAGAAACAAAATAAAACATCTGGTTAACTTTCAAAATAAAATACACCGTGCTCACGAAGGATCATATTTCTCTTCAACTACACCTTGAAAACACGGCACGGAGTTGTTTCCTCTCTACTCCTCTGGATAGAAACAAACTGTTGGTGGTTTTGTGGTTCTGTGGTTCGCGAGATCTCGTGGGTCCTCCTGACTACAGCTGTCAGTCCTGGCCGCAACCGTTCCGCAACAACTCCGGATCCGGTGGGTATTGACGGACGGCGGACCACGGAGCCATTCTGCAGCGGAGACGTTCCGCAACAGTTACGCAGCCTGTGGAAATCCGGGGTGACAGATTCAGGCGGTAGTGACCACACAAGTCCTAAGGGCCCACACTGGGCACAACAGACTCGACCCCTCCTTCTCCGGAAGGGGGGTCAAAATGTGCCAGGTGGATAGGCTGATTGAGGTGTGAACGTGCCTGCACATAGGGAGGAACGCCGTATTAGGTCACAAAGTGACACCTGAGCCATCCAAGTACCACTTCAAACAGAAAAGACTCACGAACAAGGCATGTAGCTCACCAACACATTCACAGAAGTGATGGCAAGGAGAAACGCAGCCTAGGCTGACAATTACCTCAGTTCTGCTTGTGTGGGTGCAAAGGGAGGCGAGCAGATGTGTCAAGTAATTAAGTACAAATACTTTGTTACCTTACGTAGAAATTTGGGGTATCTATACTTTACTGGAGTAATTATTTTACAGCAGACTTTTTACATCTACTCCTTACATTTTCACACAATTATCTGTACTTTCTATTCCTTACATTTTAAAAATAGCCTTGATACTCCTATATGGACAACCATACAAGGGTAAGTGTTACTAAGCCTGCCCTGCACGAATTTTTTTGTACAGTTTTGTTATCCTACATCTGTTGCCCTCACATATTCTTGCAGCTAAGCTTGGATCTCTTCACTGGTTACCAGTTGCTGCCCGCATCCGCTTCAAGACACTAGTACTTACATATAGGGCCACGACTGAATCAGCCCCAGTTTACATCCAGGACATGGTCCAACCATATTCCCCAACCCATCCACTTCGTTCTGCATCAGCCAAACTGCTCGCTGCTCCCTCACAGCGAGGGACAACTAATCACTCAACAAAATCCCGACTGTTCACTGTCCTGGCTTCCAAATGGTGGAACGAGCTCCCCACCGACATCAGGATGGCCGAAAGCCTACACACATTCCACCAAAGGCTAAAAACACATCTCTTCCGACTACACCTCTGATTAAAAAAAAAAAAAAAAAGAAATCTTGAACCTGCACGTCCATATGTCTCTTTGTAGCTTTACTTATTTAAAGCTAATGTACTTGCACTTACTACTTGTTGTCTGGAGATTGTTCCTTCACAGTTGAAAGCACTTAATTGTAAGTTGCTTTGGATAAAAGCGTCAGCTAAATGGCATGTAATGTAATGTAATGGATATACATTTACATTCCAATAAAAGCTATTGATAATGCCTATGAAGTTTGACATTTTGCACATTACAATATCTATAGGCAACTAGTCATCATAGCTTCCGCTCCATGAAACACATGTTAATGCTCAGTAGTACACATATGATTCTTTAATGTATTTGCATTGTACAAAAATGCTTTGAATGCATGAATGCAGCTGAAACAAGTACATCCCACATTTTTCAACGTTAACATTTTAATATAACATTATAGTCATTATGGCCTTTCGAAAGATGTTTTTTTGTGGAGGTGGGGTAGTGCACTATAGGCCTCTGTAGCGCGGACTAAGCTTTTGTCCTTGGCATTTTTACAATTAGGCTCCATGGCCTGAGGTTGCAGAGAAGGCAAGCGAGCAGGTTCGCAACGGTAGCGAACAGGCCTCTCATTGGGGCACTGGGGACCCAGGGTAAGCCGATGATTGGAAGCGGCCCCAGGGGGCAGATACAAATACCCGTGGCCGGCCACGAGAGGGCATGTCCCCGAACTGCCACCTGGTCTGACTAGCGTCCAGTTTGGTGTTGTGTATTGTTGCTGTGCAGGGGGAAGGTAGGATTTAGTGGTCCTGTTGTTGTCTGTTGTCTATGGTCTGTTGTCTGTCTGTCTGTCTGATGAGCTGTATGGTGCAAGATGAATTTCCAAAAGGATCAATGAATGTCTATCTATTTAGCCAGGACAGTCCGCTCAAGCACCTAAAAAGCAGCCGAGAGGGCAAGCATGAGGTGAGAGAGGGAGTTACCAAAGCGGCCCATACATGCCGCAGTATCACACGCCTCACAAAGGTTGTCAGTAGAGTTTAGATTCTCTACCTGACCCATGGGCCGGGCCGATATTTTACACCGCTATCCTTGGGCCAGGCCGGAACCCTTGATCAATCATTTGTTTTTTTAACATTACTTTATTAGCCTTATTTGGTGGGGAGAAAGCTATGCCTCTCCAGCTTCTCCCGTAGCTCTGGGTGTATGTCCTGCAATGAAGATTATTTTTTGGGGGCTTTTCCCTTTACTAAGTAATGACCAAGGGGGCAGGCTTCTCTCCTCAGAGCGAAGCCGCGATGGCGCCATTTTATGGTAACCCTATCCATCACCCCGTTAGCATTCCATTGATTGCCATTCATTTTGGCGTCACTTTGACAGCCAATAACTTTACATCTGAAGCGTTTAAAGACTTAATTTGTCCGTTGTTTATTTCTAAAGAAACACGAAAATGTATAAAAGGCTCCGTTACCTTGTACCTCACGTTATGGCTCTGTAGCAGACGTTGTTATAAACACAGAAGGTTGTCAGTAAAGTTTAGATTCTCTGCCCGAGCCCGAACCTGACCTGACCCACGGGCCGGGCCGATATTTTACGGCGCTATCCTTGGGCCGGGCCATTGATCGAGCATTTGTGTTTTTTTATCATTACTTTATTAGCCTTATTCGGTGGGGAGAAAGCTATGCCTCTCCAGCTTCTCCCGTAGCTCTGGGTGCATGTCCTGCACTGAAGATCATGTTTTGGGGGCTTTTCCCTTTATTAAGTAATGACAGTGGATAGACAGGAAAGGGGGAGAGAGATGGGGGATGACACACAGCAAAGGGCAGCAGGTCAGATTCAAACCTGCGCCGCTGCAGGACTCAGCCAACATGGGGAAAACGCTCTTACTGGGTGAGCTATAAGCTACCCCGTCCTGCATTGACTTCATTGTCAGGTAAACTGTGCTACATCGTGTCTCCCCCATCTGCAGCGCTGTTGTCGGCCAGTGCGTCAGCATGCAGACGGTGGCGAAGGACAGTATGCATTAGGTGATCAAGACAAAAAAGTCTCCTATATGGTTCCAGGGCTTTGATTATGTTGCTGCCTTGATCTGTTACCCACACTATTTGGCTGAGGGAGCTATGGTCAAGGCTTTTTGTTAAGTTTCTTCATTCGGATCCATGTGCGATCCGTTCCATTCTGAATACACAAACAGCACAGTTTACTTGCTTTGTCCTTGTTGCATTATTTATTAAGATAGTTCAAACAACTCAGAATTGTAGTTGAGAACGTCAGTTATAAAAGGCCCACGTATTAAAAAATGTGGGCCCGATCTAAGCTCTAGCTGTCAGTGACCAAACACCTGGGTCGAGGGCACCTGGCATACGTCCTCAGAGTCACGTCAGGGGAACTATGAGGTTGGCCCAATAGCTGCCATGCGATCCAGACTGAATTGTGCCGCAGCATGGCTGCCAGATGTAGGATGAGAGAGGGCTGTAGTACCCCTCCAACACGCATGTAGCTCCCTCATATTCGATATAGGGAGGAACAGAAAAGGCAGCAGGGGCCGGAGTGCACTGAAGAAACATTAACCTGCACTGGTTCAGGGGGCTTCCCATCCAGCTGCAAGCGAACCAGCGCCACGCGAATGATGGACCCCATGGAGCAGGCATTGGCCCCATTTAATGAGCAATGAGCCGAGGAAGGAGAGCCAGGCCCTAAAGCAGGGGTCTCAAACTCAATTTACTTGGGGGCCACTGGAGGTAGAGTGTGGGTCCGGCTGGGCCACATCAAATATTCCACTGAAGTATTTGTTTGCTTTCTTGAAGAAATCTTGTTGCCTCAATAGAAATATTTTAAGATTGGCGACCCGGTTCTTTCTCTCATCTCCCTGCTATTTTGTAAACTCCTCAGCATGTCTAGTTGAGTAACGACGTCTGATGTTATATTCCTTGTACACCGCAACTTTCTCTGTGCACATGAGACACGTAGGGGCGCCCTTGTGCTCGACGAAAAAAGATTCCAGCTCCCACTTTCCCTGAAATCGCCTGTGCTCGTCGCCAACCTTTCTCTTCACGGCATGTTTTGAGAAACACGTGACTGAACTGGGTGATGGTATATATTTTCCGTCACTCCGGAATACGTTTCAACCAAGTGACTAACATTGATACTTCCCCAGGTACTTCATGGTACTACTTGGCTAGCTTGACAAACCCTAGCCGTTGACAACAAACGCAGCCAGAAGCTGTCATGAGACTATCTATGGTAGCCCATAAGTGATAAAAAATTAAATAAAAGCGTGGCACGCGCGGCACACGCAACGACTCAGCTAAAAGGAGCGTTTCAGAACAACGCGCCGGCTGCACTAACACATTTAACCTGTAGCTTTAAATAGTAGGTCAAGGTCACTTTATTATCCCCGAGGGGCAATTTGGATTACAGCAGGCAGTAACAAATATATACATCAAAAACAACAAATAAACATAACATAACCACAATACAACATAATTTAGAGGATGTTATTAACAATGGGATGAATGACTTTTTGAATCTATTCGTACTGCATCGCAGCAGACTGTATCTACGCCCGGAGGGTAGCAAACGAAATTCACCCCACAAGGGATGACTCGGATCAGATAGAATGGCTCTCGCCTTCTTCAAGGATCTGGCCTCATACAGATCATTTAACTTGTCTAAAGGTGTGCCCACAACTTAAAGAGTAAAACAACAAACAGTATGCTGTGAGAGGGAAGCGAGAACACTTTCTTCTCTGGCACAATATCATGTCAATATCCGCCACACTCTTGACAGCGACCCACCAAGTTAGCCTGAGCAAGAGCACTCGACTACCTGCGGCCAACGTACAACGGTACAGTGAGAGGGGAGCGAGGACACTCCCTTCATCGACACAATGAGTTAAACTGGTGGTTGTAATGTATTGGTGTGGCTCAAGGGGCGCTATACAGAAATGCTGCTTCACTTGTAACGTCTATTCTCAGCCACCGCACCTCCCTGGGTGGGTGTTGGTGGTAACAGTTTAAGACAGCTCAGCCGCAGCCTTTGGAGGGAGAAATATCCTAAACTCCCATCAAAATCGCAAGGCTACAAGTGGCGAGCATTGTAACAACTCCAACTAAAGCTAATGCTAATGCTACCACAGATGGTAGACGACCTGCTTAGCGAGAAGATGACAAAGGAATGAACTCGGGGATGACACCAGAACGTAATACCTTGGCTAGGGTCACCCCGGTCAGTAAGGATGAAATAGAAACTCTTACTGCTCTGCAGACGGTCAGCCAGATCGTCCTCCTTCATTCTCCTCAGGAAGTGCAGTGTGATCTTCAGAAATGCCTCTCTACTCTTCCTCTGATCTTCATCCTCATCCTCCCTCTGACTCTCTGAGCATTCTGGGTAATCTGGACTCAGAACCTTCTGGATCTTCTTCAGCTCATTCTTCACAAAAGTGCTGATGTTCTCCTCCAGCAGCTGGAACAGAAGATTATATGAATGACAAATCAAACTGAAATCATGGAAGCAAACATCAGATCCATGTTGGACAGACTGACAACCCACTGGTCTGAAAAGTGCAGCATGGAGATGATTGTGAACAGAATAGATGTAAAAACTAGCTGTTGTACATGTACAGACCATAAAGATGGAGTCCAGGTGTGGTTGATGCTGCTGTGCAGACTGACCACTGGGAACCTCTGAGCTCTCCTGGTCCACTCTGTGGAGGAGTCAGGAAGAATTAACTCACATCATGTCTGTCCACACAGAGACAAACACACGGTAAAGATCCTGTGACTGCTCTCTTTTCCAGGTCAGCACCCAGATGACCTCATGTTCAGCTGTGTGTTTAGAAATGGTGCCTGGGTGGCCTCGTGGTAGAGCCATCCATATATAGAGACTCAGTTCTCGACCCGGAGGTCGTGGGTTTGATTCTCCCCTTTCATGTCTAAGCTGACACTAATAAAAGCCTAAATACCCAACCCAGTCTCACGGTTAGTTTGTGAAATGTTCATGTAATTTAATCTATTGATTCGTGTACATGACACGTTTATTTAGTTTTTCCTTGTGATATCAGCATGTTTTTTTAAACTAATGTATTTCAATGGGAAGCATCTTTCATGATCACATCATGATTCTTTCTGCCAGTCGGCTGCAGCAGAGAAGCTGTATACAGCTTTGCTATTATTTGGTATTTTTAGCCCAATAACCGCTGTTTTAATCAACATTTATATATATATATATATATATATATATATATATATATATATATATATATATATATATATATATATATATATATATATATAGACAAAGGTCTCTATTTCAGCAGAATATGCAAAAGTACTTGTGTCTGTGTGCAGTAGGCTGAAGTAGAAGTGTTCCAAAAATGCCAAAACACATGTTGTATATGTACACATACCAATACAAAACTATATACATCTTACTCTGAACAAAAACCTCGGCAACAATCTGCTTATCCTTTGAATTGCCTGAAAATATTTCCTAAAACTAGTCCCTTCTTAGTTTTGAAAAGATAGTCTCTCAGTAAAGACTACAAAGGTTAGGATGGCTTCAAGCTGTAACCACGGTGATTAATGACGATCATCTTCTGAATATAATAATTGATATGTTAGGCCTGCTATAAATTGATATTTCATGAAGTAATTTATTTAAAACTACTAATAATACAGTGTGATGTTAAATCAAACTACGTACCACACATAAATATGCTCACGTGTTTCTCTTTAGTCTTTGCTATTAACATTCATCAACCGCAATATTAGAAAAAATAACGATGCATGGAAAATAAAATAAAAAATGCTTCTCTTTATAAATAGTTAATTTTTTTCACAACCGTACAAGACAAAACATATGCACATTAGTCCAACAAGCCATTAGACTGTAGGTTGTTTATATAGTATATATAAAGGCAAATCAAAGAGCTTAGCATAAAACAGTATTTTTTCATTACTGGTATTTCTATTGTATAATTCTCACATACAACGTGCAGCAATCTTTCACAGACGCCGAGCTGTACTTACTACTACATTATTACGGTGCATAACTTATACTAACTTATAGTTTAAAAAAACATGCTGATATCACAAAAAAATGAAATAAACGTGTCATGCACAAGAATCAATAGACTAAATGCCGTGAGACTGGGTTGAAATACTAAATAAGAAGAAGAGGTGAATTTACAGCTACAGCAACTTAATACAATCTAGTGTCTGACGGAAATGATGCCTATGTGAAATACTTCTAAAATACTACATCTATTAATCTCATTATATGGTACTGATAACTTACTTTCTGTCAGAAGGATGAAAAATGTCGCTTTAACACAGACAACGGTTTTATATTTCAAATATTAGTGATGTTTGTCAGTTTTTAATTCTTACCTTCCATCAGCAGATAGTCTAAAGAAAAAGAAGAAGCAGCATTAAAAACTACTGATAAGAACTGATACTTATACCAAATATAATAATACAACAGGCTATATACATAATTATTAACAAATTAATGCTGATAACGACTTACTTTTTGTCAGAATCACGTTTAAAATTAACAATATCATCCATTGACCAGTCGCTCTTGAAGGACACACAGCTGGGTCCAGATCCAGATTCAGGAGACTCTGGTCTGGTCCCGATAGAAAAACACATTTATTAAACATCACATGTTCAGTTAAAAACTCCCTGCATAACATAACTGAGAAAATATATAATTAAGATAAATATGTATATAAGTCTAATTATTAAAAATAAATTCCAATAATGACTTTCTGACAGAAACACGTTGATTAAAATCAATAAAAGTATCCTTTATAATATTCTACTTTAATACGATACCACTGTTGTTCAGGAGGAGTTGCTTCTTTGAGATGTTCTGTAATGTTGCTGACTTCATAAAATAAATTAAATCATTTGACAGCCGCTGCTGCTTTGACCAATCAGCTCCCTAGTTCACTCAGAGCTGTGGAGATCGGCCAATGAGAGACTAACACATAACATAAGGAGACATGACAGCAGGAATGTCTGTAGTAATAGTACAGCGTAGTGTAGTAATATCCTACATACTGGTGAATTTGGGGATGTTTTATGAATCTAATGAGGTTATTGTATACAGATGGCCACCTTTTCCAGGTAGTGGTCTGAGAGATCACTCAGATCAGATTTTAATACCAGGTGACAACAGGACCATAGATATCCCAGAGTTCACCTGGACGACTGGAAACAGAGACCCTCTACAAGAAGACCACACACCCAATGAGACAAGACCACTTCTAGTTTGTTGGAGGTTTCACAACAACTCACCTCAGTCTTTGGCTCTCCATTTCCAATTTCTTCCTCTCCTCCATTTCACCAACTCGCTCCCTCACACTTTTCTCCATTTCAATCTCCCTTACAGGTCGCCTTCATTTTTAAAGTAGCGGTGGCTCCATGGACTGGTCACTCTTCATGGACACACAGGTTCTGGTTCTAGTTCAGGTTCAGCAGGGTCTGGTCTCTGATGGGTCCTGTTAGAAAGAGAGGAAGAACACTTTTTAATCTCCAGAACCAGAAGCTGCTGGAGAAACTAGAAGCTATCAAGCAGAAAATAAAGTCTGAATCTCTTCACTGAATGATTTCTGCTCTCTGCTCATCCTGCTCTGTCATTCATTCTGTTTCTGGGAGAACAGGAACATTGCAAAGACTCCAGGACTAATGTCATCTGTCTTTCCTCTAGTGGAGACAAGAATCCAGGACTAATGTCATCTTTCTGTCCTCTAATGGAGACAAGACTCCAGGACTAATGTCATCTTTCTGTCCTCTAATGGAGACAAGACTCCAGGACTAATGTTATCTTTCTGTCCTCTAATGGAGACAAGACTCCAGGACTAATGTCATCTTTCTGTTCTCATATGGAGACAAGACTCCAGGACTAATGTCATCTTTCTGTCCTCTAATGGAGACAAGACTCCAGGACTAATGTCATCTGTCTTTCCTCTAGTGGAGACAAGACTCCAGGACTAATGTCATCTTTCTGTCCTCTAGTGGAGACAAGACTCCAGGACTAGTGTCATCTTTCTGTCCTCTAATGGAGACAAGACTCCAGGACTAATGTCATCTTTCTGTCCTCTAATGGAGACAAGACTCCAGGACTAATGTCATCTTTCTGTCCTCTAATGGAGACAAGACTCCAGGACTAATGTCATCTTTCTGTCCTCTAATGGAGACAAGACTCCAGGACTAATGTCATCTTTCTGTCCTCTAATGGAGACAAGACTCCAGGACTAATGTCATCTTTCTGTCCTCTAATGGAGACAAGACTCCAGGACTAATGTCATCTTTCTGTCTTCTAATGGAGACAAGACTCCAGGACTAATGTCATCTTTCTGTCCTCTAATGGAGACAAGACTCCAGGACTAATGTCATCTTTCTGTCCTCTAATGGAGACAAGACTCCAGGACTAATGTCATCTTTCTGTCCTCTAATGGAGACAAGACTCCAGGACTAATGTCATCTTTCTGTCTTCTAATGGAGACAAGACTCCAGGACTAATGTCATCTTTCTGTCCTCTAATGGAGACAAGACTCCAGGACTAATGTCATCTGTCTTTCCTCTAGTGGAGACAAGACTCCAGGACTAATGTCATCTTTCTGTCCTCTAATGGAGACAAGACTCCAGGACTAATGTCATCTTTCTGTCCTCTAATGGAGACAAGACTCCAGGACTAATGTCATCTTTCTGTCCTCTAATGGAGACAAGACTCCAGGACTAATGTCATCTTTCTGTCCTCTAATGGAGACAAGACTCCAGGACTAATGTCATCTTTCTGTCCTCTAATGGAGACAAGACTCCAGGACTAATGTCATCTTTCTGTCCTCTAATGGAGACAAGACTCCAGGACTAATGTCATCTTTCTGTCCTCTAATGGAGACAAGACTCCAGGACTAATGTCATCTTTCTGTCCTCTAACGGAGACAAGACTCCAGGACTAATGTCATCTTTCTGTCCTCTAATGGAGACAAGACTCCAGGACTAATGTTATCTTTCTGTCCTCTAATGGAGACAAGACTCCAGGACTAATGTCATCTTTCTGTCCTCTAATGGAGACAAGACTCCAGGACTAATGTCATCTTTCTGTCCTCTAATGGAGACAAGACTCCAGGACTAATGTCATCTTTCTGTCCTCTAATGGAGACAAGACTCCAGGACTAATGTCATCTTTCTGTCCTCTAATGGAGACAAGACTCCAGGACTAATGTCATCTTTCTGTCCTCTAATGGAGACAAGACTCCAGGACTAATGTCATCTTTCTGTCCTCTAATGGAGACAAGACTCCAGGACTAATGTCACCTTTCTGTCCTCTAATGGAGACAAGACTCCAGGACTAATGTCATCTTTCTGTCCTCTAATGGAGACAAGACTCCAGGACTAATGTCATCTTTCTGTCCTCTAATGGAGACAAGACTCCAGGACTAATGTCATCTTTCTGTCCTCTTATGGAGACAAGACTCCAGGACTAATGTCATCTTTCTGTCCTCTAATGGAGACAAGACTCCAGGACTAATGTCATCTTTCTGTCCTCTAATGGAGACAAGACTCCATTATGACATCAATCTCCAGGGCTCCACACTATTTGTCTTGGTTGCACTGGTGCGCCTAACTTTTTTATTTAGGTGAACCAGCACAAAATTTAGGTGCACCCATATTTTTCCTCGCGTCGCCGATAACGCCACAATTTCAAGGTTACCTTTTTATCATGCTCCATATACATTCATATATATTATGTAAATGATTTTAAAGAAAAATAAGTTGTAGGTAAATACTTTTTAGTTGAAGCACAATCATACTGCATATACAAAAATAAAAATATTAACAAAAAAACGTTTGAAGTGCTTCATTGAGCAAAATAGAAAGTGCTACTGTTTCAAAGTGCTTCCCTGAACTGAGATCTAACATTTCATGGCTCAAAGATTTACCCCACCCTTACAAAATTTGGGCGCATGTGCGACCAAATTGGTCGCACTCTCGAGCCCTCATCTCATCTTTCTGTCCTGTGTAGACTGTAAAATAATGACATGGAGACACTCCTCCTCCACACATCACTACAACAGGAACAGAGGTATTTAGGTCTCTACATTTTATTCTACATTTCCACTCGTCTATGGAGGTTAACAGTGCTTTTCACTGACTGGCCACGGGAAGTAAAAACGTCATTTTCTGCAACCACATGATGGTTATACACACACACACACACACAGTAACATTCCAGACTTTAGAGTTAAATTACCTTCAGCTGGAGCTTCACACGGAGAGAACAAACTGCATCACAAACTGTGGAAAGAGAAAGTAAACTTTAAACAGGAAACAAGAGGAACCGCCCAGAGAGGCAGAAATCTCTGACACAGGTGAGCTGTTACCTGGAATGAGTCACAGCTCCACCTGTCAGGAAGCAGGCAGGAAGGACTGCAACAGGAGCAGATTTTCACAATAAAATGACATTTTGGAGCCAAGACTGAGAATCAATCTCACTTTTCTCTCCTGTCAGTGTGTAGAAAAGGCCCCAAAGTTATGTTAGTGTTGCTATTATTTAGTACAGTTGACCATATTATGTTTTATGTTTCATGTTACTCCCGTTTATTCAGTGCTGGTAACAGAGTGGCCAAAGTGCGTGCTGGGTCGTTTATTGTAGCTGACGTCCATTGCGTCAGTTGCTCGCAGTTAATAAGCAGTGTGGGAAAGTTGGTTGGTCAGTCGGAGTACCTTTCTTTGGAGTGTGCGTAAATGATAGGAGTAAGTATTTGCTGCATCACTCATGATACTGTCTTTCTTAACCAGCTGTTGTTTCTGCTGTTCTGTGTGGATGGGAGTTGGGAGTTGGGAGTCTGGGGGGGGGGGGGGGGGGGGTCGCTACGCTACGTGACCATTTAGCTAATTACAGCCACGTTCGTACAAGCTAGTTTGCCGCCTTCGGCTCAACCTACGTAGTGCATCGGGTCAAATGTGTAACATTGTGTTTAAATATGTTTATACTCTTACAACTTGTAGTTAGGATTGTTCAGTACTTTGTGGTTGAGTGAAATAAGTGGTGGGTGGTGTTAAATATTATTTTCTGTATTGCTGTTGAGGCTTCTCTAGCGAGGCTGTGCTAGTTTGAACGGAACGTGACATCCGTTCCGGGGTTTTCACAATAAAAGCATCAAGCCGTTTAGTTAGTTAGAGACTGTAAAAACGTATCATAGACAACAGGAAGTGTTGTTTACATTACGTTATTAGAGTTAGGAGATATAGCCATATTCTGACTATTGTTTATATTATGTTTGGTAATGTATATCACTGTTTAAGAAGGAATGAGTGTACACATATGTTTCCTTTATTCATTTGTATTTTGTTCCTCTCTTTGTAGAAACCACACTCACACCCAAACCCCCACCCCAGAAAAGGGACAGAATAAAGGGAATAAGAACCTTATCTCAGCTCGTTATTCTTACTCTGGAATATTGGCCTTAAGTGGTGTTCTGGCCGACACACCTGCATGAACCTGGTGATACACCCAGACCTAGCGCCTAGTCTGAGCATCTCCCATCATCCTCACTACACAGTGTTTGTTGTAGGTTTTATGGAACAATGAGGTGAAAATATTCGTTGGCGGGGAGTTTAGGGTTCGTCCTTCAAGAAAAGATTATGATTTCCATTAAAAAATATGCACTTTTGCATAATGTTGGACCATTATTATCCCCACGTGTGTCTTAGACTATCTGTGTCTCAGATAAAGAAATAACACTCAGGTAGATTAAACACAAAAGTTAAAGCTAAAGAAGTCAGACTCCAATCATAAGATCTGAGAAAAGTTATGAAGTTAGTTTAGTTGCTCACATTGACTTCACATTAATTCAGTCAGGTGGTCCTAAAACGTCTCGGTGCTGCTCCTAAACCTTCCAATGGTAGAGAAACCCTGCCTGTGTGAAGACACTTCTCCTCTTCCTCACATCACTACAACAGGAACAGAGGCATTTAGGTCACTACATTTTATTCTGAAAGGTCCCAGAGGAAACAGTAGAGTCCTGTTGTGTCTGACTTTACGCTGCTGGAGATGACAGTTTGTTTTCTGACAGCAGGAGAAAGGCTCGGCCCCCCCCCCCCCCCCCCATCTTCAACCTCAGCCTTCATTTAGATCTCAACTACACAGCTGTAAAGTTTCCTGACTGCAGCCTCACGGTTGGGACAGACAGGCGTAGAAACACCTGGCAAAAGATTTCAAACCTCCTCTGTAGTAGTTCATGATCCAACATGGAGATTTATCTGGGAGCCAAAGGGGCATCACTGCATTTCATCATTCAACAGGAGAGCCAGAACTAACCAGTTTCTAGCTGAACTCAGGCAGCTTCGTCAAGAGGAGGAAGAGGACAGAAAGAATCCTGGAGAACCAGAAACACTGACTAAAGGAGGAGGAGGAGGAGGAGGAGGAGGAGGAGGAGGAGACAGAAAGAATGCTGGAGAACCAGAAACACGAGGCTCGTTCAATATGAACTGCGCTTCGCCTGTAAAGTGGACGAGAGCAGGCGCCAGCAGCGGGGGCGGTGACAAAAGTCCGCTGTGTGAAGTCGGACAGTTTCCAGCCGTATCCAGCAGCCTGCAGGCTGAACAGGAAGTCACAGAAACACTGTGGTCCGATTCTGATTTAATATAATGTTATCAGACCCATTTATCAGCTGGTCCACAGTCTCCAGTTGTTCTTATTATGACAGAGTAGCTGTCAACATGCTCTACATGTGATCTGTTGCTGATTTTAATAACAGACTGTAGATGATCTGTAATCTGAACAGATTTAGTCTCTCTGACTTCTAAACATAACTGTCAGACACACAACATGTGTCCTGTAAACAATAAGCCTTTAAATCAGACACATAGCAGTTAAAATCCCTCTGATTCAAAATCAATAAAAAAAGTTATATAAAACGTCATCATGTTGTCGATTCTGAACCAATCAGCTGTGAGGCCGGCGTTTCCCAGCATGCCTTGTGTCCGCCTGGGTCTTGCAGTCGGTGAAAAGCAACTGCGCTACCTGCGTCTCCGAACTGCGACTGCCTTGCTCTCGTGAGATTATCGTTGCCTACGTGTGTATGACGTCAGAGCAAGTCGGGATCAAGTCGGACACAAATCTAACGGTGTGCAACGGGCGGCGATCACCGGTGATCGATTCTGCGCAGATCTGGCTCATCTCGAACGAGCCTACTCTGACTAAAGGAGGAGGAGGAGGAGGAGGAGGAGACAGAAAGAATCCTGGAGAACCAGAAACACTCTGACTAAAGGAGGAGGAGGAGGAGCTCCACTGAAAAGATGCACGACAAGTTTTCAGCCAACAAGGCTGCGTGAGAGCAGACAGGCCTGCAGGACCAACCCGTTCTCACTCCAAACTCGTAAAATACAGACGTTTGGACAGTGGCTGTCAGCGTCTGAGAGACGGAAAAAGGGCCCTTCAGCGTGTTAGTATAACGTACCGGGGAGAGCAGCAGCCTAACCCTACTGCAGTAAAAGTACTAATAGCACAGAGTGAAGTTCCAGCAGCTGTCTGAGCAAATAACTAACATGGAGAGAAAACAGACAGACTCTCTGCTCCCTGAACTCAACACAATATGAAGATGAAGAAGAGAAAGACTTACATACTCGACTGCTCTGATTGGACGGTTTCTCACGCTGCAGCTCCACCTGGAAGACCTCTGGGACACCGAGACGTCTGATCAGGTGGGTCGACTGGAACCTTTGTCTCTGACAGCACACCAACTAACCTGTTTCAGCTTGATCAGGAGGAGGAGGAGGAGAAGGAGGAGGAGGAGGAGGAGCAGGAGGAGGAGACAGAAATAATCTTGTAGAACCAGAAACACAGTAAGCACAGCAGCAATGTACTGCTAACACATGACTTGCTATCACTGTGTCTTGTGCCTTAGATGTGTCCAAGAAACACCATTTGAAGGACACTAGCCAGCGGTATGTGGGGGAGACTGATATTTGGTTGGCTGGTGTTGGGAGTGGGACATATCAAAGTGTACCGACTGTAACTTCCTGTTGCCAGTAGGGGGCGTTATGACTATAACTTAATATTAATAAGGTCATGTCTTCAGGCCAGGACCCTGATACAGCCGGAGCAGTTTGGACCAGACTGGACAATGTTAAGTCTAGTTACTAACCACTTCCTGTTTCATAGCGAATCATGAAAACTCAACGCCATGCCCCACCCACACTGTTTGGCGTGCACTAAAAAACTTCACAATCTAGCTGGCCACGGGAAGTAAAAAGATCATTTACTGCAACAATATGATGGTTACACACACACACACACATACACACACACACACACAAACACACACACACACACACACACACACACACACACACACACACACACACACACACACACACACACACACACACACACACACACACACACACACACACACACACATCACATCACTTGCAATGTATTCTGGTATTTGTGTGACATCACTTGTGTACGTGCTGGAGTTCTGGAAGAGATTTAGATTCAGATATTTCCTAACTGAGGTTTGTTCTATGTTGAACAGTCATGCTACCGCATCGCTACCTTCCCTTGTATCAAGTGAAAGGTACAATAAATAGTAACATGTCTGTTTTGTTGGGTTATACTACTGCATATTGGATGGTTAAGACAATAAATAAATAAATCAGGATCCACTTACCTTATGAAACTTGACTAGACGATCCACAGCTTCCCGGATACTGATTCTGACAGCTCCCTTCTTTCCACTTGGAGGTGGTGGCAGGAGGTAGACCAGCAGGAGAAGTGAGGCCATGTCACTATCCCAACCTGAAAAGGAGAGCACATGCTTTGAGCATGAAAAACACCTGACGAAATCCCATGACACAACATTAAAGGGTCTACAAGTTCTTGTCAATAAATAGTCAGCATCTAAAAAGGTGGCCAAATACAAACAGGTTATTATTTGATATCACTTACCTGGCACTTCTTCATCCTCATCAGGGTTCTCCTCTGCAGACTGAATGAGGTAGTCAAGAAGGGGGGTCTTGCTGAGGGTTTTTGGCTTGCTCTATTACTTTTGCCTTCAGCAGTGTTCCCCATTTCTCAAGGAGTTTTGAAGAAGTCTCCGCTCCAAACAACAGCTCAAAGTCCTGCAAGACCTAAAGGGGGATAAATCATGTGGAGGTTGATTTGATGTTTGGAGCACTGGGCGCAAATAACCATCTTCATCTTTGTAATGCTGTTTTTGACAGAATACATTTGAAACATAATTAATGTGAATTGACCTTGTGTGTCAAGGAACCTTGGGAACACTGCAAGTACTGTGCTTCATCGCTCAGGATGGTGGACCAGCTTTTGTCTGTGGTTGAAGGTTGCTCTCATTTTCATGAAGATCTGGTCTTTGTCTGTGCTGTTTCAGTAGAGATATGGTCTCCCTCCAGCTGGCGCTCTTTAGACCTTTCTCTCTCCAGCTCTGGTCCGCTGCTGTCTGAGCTGTGAGAGCTCTTTCTCCTAAATCCACTGCTACTGCCACTGCTCAGGTCCCGCTGGGTGTTTTTAAGCTTCCAGGCAATGTAGCCCTCATTGCTATCTGCATCAAAGAAATGTTCCTAAAAATAAAAAAGACATTTCAGCATGATTGAATACAGATACCTGTAGAAAGAAGTGTTAAGATTTACCATCAAGAATATTAACTGAGGACTTGCTGCTTGTACACCTAGCAATGTTGGTAATAAAGAAGCCTTCCTACATTACTCCTAAGAAACTGCTAAAGTCTTGATAACTATAACATGAACATGTGGTAAACATCAACCACTTGATATCCTCACATAGCCTTTTTTGGAGTAGGGATCTTTCAGAGAAGGAAACAGTGTTACAATCCCCAATGCATCCTGTGTTCTTTTGTCCTTCGGTGGAGCTCGTCTGTGGAAAATGATAGGTTGCATTGACAGGAAAAAAATAAATAATCAGTATGGCAATTTACATGTAAACTCAAACTATATGAATGAAAATTAGAACCACAAGAGTCAACCATACAGTTTTGTACAAGCATATTTTGTTTAACTCCAAAATGTGCCCAGGCTGAGAGGGGATACACTCTCAGCCTGGGCACAAGGCTGCAGTTCATTGGCCGTGCTCGTCATTTATCAATGATCACCTGCTATTTGATGTTTTCATACGCAAAATGTCTACAGTCAAATACTATGAATATACTCTTCAATAAATCATGCACCATAAAGCATTTTACTTACCCATACTTTTCCACCATATCAGCAACAATGATGTTGATGAGATCACGGCGTCCGCTCCTTCATCTCTCCTCTCATTGCATATTCTTTAAATATCTTCTCCCCTCCAGGCTTTTGTTCCACAACTCTCCTGACAAGCTTAACAACAAGAATAAGAAAAAATTAGATCAGCATGCCAAAAAATGTTACGCCAAAACATACAAAATGTACAACATGAAGAGAAATGTTCTCCAAAAACCACACCAGCTCTTTGGCCTGTGAAGAACTGGCATCAATATGCTGACTTTGTGGGGACTTGAGAATGGCGTCATCGGTGCATCGGTGTCTTTTTGGAGACAGAAAGGAATCAATGTGCCGTCTTTTTGGGGACATCAGAGAAGTCTCACTCTCTGATGAGCATGACGATAGTGACAAGGTGTCTGTGCATGAGGATGGGACAGGAGAGTCTGAAAAGAGGGAACAATAGTTTTAAAAACATTTTCCACTTGTGATTTCATTAAACCTAATCTCACCTACAGCAGCTTTAATCCATCCACATCTTCAAGTGAGAGGAGATGAGAGTGGGTAGCCAGGGAAACGTATAGATTATATATGAGTTTTGATGGTTGATATGGCCACATTTTAAGCACTAAAAACTCTTTTTTGTGAGGGAAAGTCAATTACAACGGCCACATGCTGCAACTGTAACCCTTCAATGGACAATCCAATCAAATGACCATTTACCAGTGACTGAAAGAACATCAACAATCGTCCACAGGATGTCCGTTTCTTCCTCCAGGATGTTGCTGAAGACCTCTTCATCGCCCTCTGTTCCACTGTCATCCAGCACATATATGTCTGTCTCAGTGGCTATGCTGAACTTCACTTTACCTTTGAATACAGAAAAAAGTTACATACAGCCTGGAATGCATTTTACTGAGGTAAATAATGAGATTTCAAGCTCTTATTATTGTAGTCTACCTGAAGATCAAAACATGACATAATCCATTGAGAAGCCCCTCTCAATTCCCTCTACAATGGCCACTCTGTGGTAGCAATCCAGGGTAGTTAAAGGCCGTCTCCAGTCATAATCAATGTTTGTCTCTGAAATCACTTTATCTCATGCCATCCATACACCCACCTGCAGCGTGGGAACCTTTATATTCAGTCTTGTTCAAGAAGCCATCATTTTGTCAATGTTAACGTTTAAATTTTAACCACCCGGTGGTTCCTTCCTCACCTGGAAATGCAAAAATGCCGACACCGCGGTAAGTTTGAATTTGGTTAAAATTATCTTCTAAAACAAGTTTTTCTTTTCAAAAATGAACAGACAAATAATGAAATTCGCAACCACAGAACAATTTTTAAATATGCCCGGTGCCCATATGTTAACATTGACAAAATGATGGATTCTTGAAAAAAACTGAATATAAAGGTCCACACGCTGCAGGTGGGTGTATGGATGGTATGAGATGAACTGATCATAGGTGATGTGATTTCACAGACAAACATTGATAATGAGGTCTCAACATATTTGGGGTATTTGATATTGTAGGACTAACTTTACAACTCACTGCTGCTACAGGTGAATTTGACTCATCAGAAAATACTGTTTTTTCTGGTTGTTTTTTTAAACTTTCTCCTGTATTATACAGATTAATATTTGCAAACGTGAACTTTTCCCCAAAGCTTGTGTCACTTGGACCGAGGCTAATGTGATGTTTGTTCAGCATTTTGGTCGATTGCAGCACTTTTCTGTCCTCTCCCCATAGTCGTGACGTTATGTACCTCAGCATAACCAAACTGAGAAAAGTCGATAGGATTCATCTAAGATTCAACATTCATGAACACAGAGAAAATGACTATTCTCTATGGGTGGACATTTTACCCACTGGCCATTATTTAATATGACTATCCTGATTTTGACTTTGTATTGAAACATAGTTACATACAATGAAACAGATGCAAGTATATATATATTACCTGTTGGCAGTTCTAGTGTTAAATGTGGAGCACAAATTAAATTCACATTGTCACTGAAGCACAAACAATAACTTCCCCTCTTTGAGAAACTGTGAATGTGAGTGTGGCGAGGAGGGGGTCATCATTCTACAATAAATAACTACTGGGAAGGGAAACTAATGACTAGGAGAGGAAACTTAGGGACCGACAACGCCACCTAGGGACTTGCACCCCAAGATATGAAAATCCAAATTCTTAATAAGGACACAGATGCAAAACTGATGAGGCAGAGACAGAAGGTAAAACAGGACAAATGTTTTTATTCACAGAAATGATTCAAGAAAAGACTATAACAATACTAAAAACTTCAATGAAGTACATATAATAAACTCCAATTAGTGGGCTGGGGCTTCAGTGGGGGCAGACTGCAGAAATGATACCCCGTCTCCCTAGTCTGGGGGCAACACTACAAACACTACAACAAAACATGCCTTAACAGAGTCCCAGTGCCTACTTGCATGCAACGGGAGCGAGGTTCAACACGGTGCCTAGCCGCCCGCACTGAGGACACCCAGGCCACACCAAGATGGCAAGAGAACAAAAGGAGGATACTCCTGAAACAAAGAATCAAAAATTAACAAAAACCAACAAACCCATTGATAACTAAACAATCTCAGAATATATACTCAAACTAAATAAAAGAAATATATTCCAAGTAACCAAACGTCATCAATAAACTAAAGAAAAGAAAGAAAAGACCAAACCTAACAAAACAAAGTAAAGCAGAGCAGCAACAGGTGAACCTAAAACACAAATAGGCACATGTTAATTAGGGGAACAACTTTAAATCATCAAAAGAGACTAAAAATGGGGAAACTACTGACCACTATCAGCAGGCAACCACCACCAGGGACCAGCAAAAGGTTAAACTGATCCAGCTGAGGGCTTTTATACTGCACCTGGGCAGGGGGAGGAGCTAAGGGAGGAGTTTTGCTGGGCTACTGGAGTAGCGTTCACTACACCTCACTGTGCTTCACTACATGAGGCTCCATTAAGTTGAATGTACTTCTTTCCGTGGTATTGCACTTTGAACAGCAGATCTGTCGTCCTTCCACTATTACAACAACAAGAAAGAGGAATTGATTCAGCATCACTGCACACATGCACCAAATGCAGAGTTCAACTTGAAGTTAACCACTAAATGCTGAATATTCTGGTTTCTGCAGCTTTGAACAAGTTCAATTCAAGACTTTACGACCTTTTTAAGTCCCATTATGAATTACATTTCAGACCTAGCTATATGAAGTACGAACAAGTAGCTACACATGCACAACTAGCTAGCAAACTATGAAACATACTAATGCATTTTTCATTAAAGGCAACATACATATTCAAGACTTAACTAAATGTAATTTAAGATGTAGCTAGTATGCAACATGTGGACATATTTCAGCCTTTTTAAATGCTGCAGAAACCCTGTGCATTCTTCACTTGGTGCTTTCTTATCTACATTCCCGTGAAGCTGAGAGAAGCACAAACATGTCTTCTCTCACTCGGAGGAACTCGTTGGCGACATGGCTTTACTCCTCTCTAGTCAACCGTCACCGTCTCTGCCGTCTGAAGAGGACCAGTGGTCACATGTGTCTGGATTCAACCAATGAGAAGGCGCAGCGACCTGATGACGAATCGAAACCTAAAGCTCCATGCGGCCGGGAAAGTTTCAATGAGCAGTTTTCCTCTCAGAGAGTCCATCATCCTAAAATAATCTTCAATAACTCTACAGCAGCATTAGACTTAGAGACAACACCAAAGAAAAGTGGACTTAGTGCCGATGGGACACCAAAGTGGAGAAAATTCTACTCTGGTCATCACAACTCAGGGATTTTAACACTTTGGCATTTCCTGTGCATTCTTCAATAAAGCTTGATATAAAAACTACATGTGATACTGTTTTATATTTTATACTGTTTTGATATTTTATTTAATTATTTATATGTACTTTATCCTTTATTTTATTAATGTATATTCGTTAATAGCTTTTTATAAATAATGTTTTTATTTATATGTGCTCATGTTTTTAACCAGAATCCTTGTTTATAGCATTATGTCAATACAATATATTTCTTTATATATATGTAGTATATACATATTTAAAAACTACACAAATACATTTATAACCGAAGAAATAAAATAGGTAAACACATTTTAATAATCGTAATTTGACATTTAATATATAAGAAGTTGTAAATATTTTATTAATTAATCCAGATATTCAGGTTTCGCCAAACTACATTTCCCATAATGCAACTGCACCCTGATCAAGCTTTAAACATCCGCAGCATCTCATTAACAAAGTGTTTGGATCATAGACTGTAAATATTACTATGATATTCATATATACAGTCTATGGTTTGGATGTTATTAAACGTAACACTAAAATAATTACAAAAAGATCCTAAACAGCAAACAAGTGGAGAGGAGTCTATGAATCCCCCCCTCCCTCCATCCTGGAGTTCACTGACTTTAAAAGTTAAACAGAAAGACCTCAAACGCATCACAGTAACTTTATGCTTTTATTGTGAAAAGAGACAGAACTCAAAACTAAACATGACACTGAAGGTTCGGAAGTGAGTCAGGAGACCGCAACAGATGAAGGAATCAGGTGATCTTGGATTCAAGTGGAGCTTTATTAACAATGAGACCATCTAAGATGTCCACAGCGTGGGCACCAAAGATGTCCTAAATTCTGTCTGTGGCGAGAGTTATATCTTATATACACGATTTTGTCCTTCATCCTAAATAACTTGAGCTGACTTGTCATCCTATAGCCCTCAGACAATACCTGTTAGGGCACTCTCTGTGAATAGAATTGCTATAGAAAGATGTTTTTCTGTTTGACTCAGTTACCTGATGCTCAAGGCATTTCTCAAAACAGCTGGAAGTGCTCGAGCCTAAATGCGCACACTTGAACCTACTACATGCTGAATTACAATAAAATATATCCTATCAGACACAAGTCAACGTCATTCATTAGTTCATAACAATAAACTGAAATATTTCTGTAAGTGTGATCCTGAAACAGGACCAGGAGGAGACTCTCCATCCTACACACAACACAGACACACTGAGGAACCAGAACCAGGAGGAGACTCTCAGTCCTACACACAACACAGAGACACTGAGGAACCAGAACCAGGAGGAGACTCTCAGTCCTACACACAACACAGAGACACTGAGGAACCAGAACCAGGAGGAGACTCTCCATCCTACACACAACACAGACACACTGAGGAACCAGAACCAGGAGGAGACTCTCAGTCCTACACACAACACAGAGACACTGAGGAACCAGAACCAGGAGGAGACTCTCAGTCCTACACACAACACAGAGACACTGAGGAACCAGGACTAGGAGGAGACTCTCCATCCTACACACAACACAGAGACACTGAGGAACCAGAACCAGGAGGTGACTCTCTGTCCTACACACAACACAGAGACACTGAGGAACCAGGAGACCAGATCCTAAACCCAGGATAGAGAGGTTGAGTGAATGTGGTGTTGAAGGTGTGGAGGTGGATCAGTGAGTCAGAGGAGACTGTGTAGAAGGACAGAGAGCCAGCAGGACAGTCCACATACACTGCTACTCTACCAGAGGGGGGGGAGAGACCTGCTACTCTACCAGAGGGGGGGGAGGAGATGGATGTTCTTCTCTTATTGTGATAGACAGAGTAACCTTCATCATCAGAGCAGATCAGACTCCAGGACTGATCATTATATCCAAACATACAGTCATCACTGTCTCCTCTCCTGCTGATTCCTCTGTAACTCACTGATATATCAACCTTTCCTCTCCTCCTGATTCCTCTGTAACTCACTGATATATGAACATCTCCTCTGGTCTCAACCTCCCAGTAACAGCGACCAGTCAGACCATCTCTACACAGCAGCTGATGACTGTAGTCAAACCTCTCTGGATGATCAGGATATTTCTGATCCTCCTCCACACGTGTCACCTTCCTGTTGTTGTCAGACAGTTTGAGTTCTCTGTGAACTGTGTTTGTGTTGATTGTGAGTTGACAGGAATCTGACGGAGAGAAGGAGACACAACACAGCTGCAGTTATTAACCAATCAGCTCTCTGATGATGACATCAGAGGGTTGGATGAGTGATGTCACAGTTTGATGAGTGAAATTAAAAACACACTTACACTTCCTCAGACCTGGTGTCAACCATCTGACTCCAGCAGGCTCCACCCTGAAAGGAGGGGGGGGGGGGGGGGGACACCATAGTTGAATGTTTTTAATATTACATAATGGTAAATTATACACCTTAGTTCACTGTTATTAACAGTTAGTCAAGGCTTGTTACTGCATTAACAAATGGTAAAATAGACACCTTAGTTAACTGTTAATAACAGGTAGTCAATGCATTTACTAATGGTAAATAGATCCCTTAGTTAACTGTTACTAACAGTTTGTCCAGACTTTTCATTATATTAACTAATAGTAGTATAGACACCTTAGTTAGTCAAGGATTATTATTGCATTTACTAATGATATAATATACACCTTAATTAACTGTTGTTAACAATTAGTCAACCCTTCTTACTGCATTAACTAATGGTACAAAAGACACCTTACTTAACTGAGATTAACAGTTAGTTAAGGCATTAACTAATGGTAAATAATGCATAAATTAATACCGTAGTTAACATAAACAAAAATAAGCATGGTTAATAAATGTTTAATACAAACCTTAATTAAAGGTTAATTAATGTTTATTAATGCATTAAATAATGCCAATTGATGTGACCTTATTGTAAAGTGTTACCCGTTTTTGTCTGCCAATGCAGAGAGAAAAGCTACAATTCTCGTTAAGAAAGTTTGCATGATGTGCAACGTTTATCTAGGCTACTAATGCAATCATAGCATAAAGCATGCTTCTTTTATTGTTGTGGTTTATCTAGGCTACTAATGCAATCATAGAGTAAAGCATGTCTACTTCTTTTATTGTTGTAGTGTTATAATCAACAGTTTGTCCACCACTCAGTTTTATTAAGGGACAAAGTGTTTTAAGAGGAGTTCTGCTTACCGCAGGTTACAATCTCACTCTCTCATCTCTGTCCCTCTCCTCCTGAGTCTCCTCCTCACTGTGCCACTGCTGCCAACACCACCACGGGTCCTGCTACTGCCACGAAGGTCCTGCTACTGCCGAAAACATATCTTTTTTCTTTTTTCTTTTATTTGAGCCGCTTGGGTAACTTTGTTTCATTTTTGCGTTTAGACAATTGACATAAAAGAAAGGTTTAAACTCCACTTGCTCCGTCTCTGTGTACTTCCCAGTTCTCATGTCACTTTGTGTTTATCTTTACGTTACGGACTAGTCCATTTCATTGTGAAAGTAGGGGGTGTTGACCTCTCTCAGCAAGCAGGGCACCTGCATCTGCTGGGGGCGCTGATCTGCCAATTCCCCACACAGTGAAATGATCGATAACAGAAAACCGCTTTGCAGCGCAAAGGATTTTTTTATCTTTTTAAGTTCTTGTGCCGCCCCACATGTGACATGAAAAAATGCCGCCCCAGGCGGTTGCCCGGTTCGCCCCTGCCAAAATCCGCCACTGCCTAAACATCATATCCTGAATATGATCAAAAACAGGATAATCATCATAACTGGAATATTCATGTCCATGTAAACTCATATGATACCAACAACATGCTAGACCCGTGGGTTCAGAGATAGCTGCGTCCATAGCAACCAGCAGTTTATCTATGGCAGTGGTGGGCTGTGTATTTTACACCTGGACCTTCAGCACTATCCAGCGGCAATTACATCACCTTTGAATAACCTCACCATGACACTAGCATTTACACATTACCGTGTGGAATAACGTGATTTAACACAAGGCTCAACACCTACAGACACCTAATACACTACTGCAGAGACATGAACACATGCTGACTGAAGCCATCACAAGCCATATGACAGGATGCTGCATCACATATAAACAAAATTAATGCAATTACCGGTATCATAAAATAACACAATCAGAGATCAACAGGTCTCCCCAAATATTCCAGCCAAGCAGCGGGGGCTTAACCACACGTCACCACGCACACACAAATCTTTAAAACCTAAAGCAAGCAGTAATAGCTAGTGAAATCATTTTACTAGAATGCTGAAAAATGCACTAAACTTACCAAAAGCTGCTCATCATGTGAAGAAATAGTACATCCACCTTTCTTTCATTAATTTTACATCTAATAATGTAAACAAAATTGCAGCATATACAATATATGAAATACATATGAAATTAATAAATATATATTTATTTTAGAAATGAATATATAGGCCTTTAATTATAAAAAATATAATTTTCTGATTCTGACAATCTCTTGGCCAGCAGAGAAGGCCTTGCTGGCCCTGACAGCCCACCTCTGATCTACAGATTGAGTCATAACAATGAATACTCTGATTAATAGTGGAAGGCTTGTGGTGAAATAACATATAAATAATGAGGAAATATAACTGAACATAGCAGAGAACAGAACAGACTATGTGCGCATTTGCACATTGTTATTATTAGATGAGTGTCTCAGAAATACATGTATGCACAGTGTGAACAGGATTACGACTGCTGGTGCCACTGCCACACTATCATTTATAGAGACCCAACAATTCCCCCAAGAGCATTCGGTGCAACAGTGGACCTTTCTCTGTAGAGAAACATTACATCACTCTCACATACATATATATTGTGTTTGCACCGCAGCGACTAGGAAAGAGCAATTTGAAGAACTTTTTTAATGTAGAGTCGGTACTCTCGCAGCACAAGAGGAAGTTAGAGAAATAATTGGTCCAGGCATCAGTGTATGCCTCTGATCGATCACATGAGCGATGCAGCACTGGCAAGTGACATTTTAAACAGCTAGCTAAATAGTCTGCCAAAAGAGTGAATAAATGCTTCATCCACACACTCTTCTCACAGCGTAGAAAGCATATTGCTTTGTGCTAAGCTAGACTAAACCTGTCCTGGACCTTTCTCTGTCGAGATGAAACTGATTTGATACCGGAAAAAAGGGGGAAAAAGGGATATTGCTTTCTTCTACAGATCCTTTAATATACAGAGATGTGTCCAAACTACACTAGTTATTAACAAAGGGAGTTATCATTTTATTTCCTGGAGATGTTCTCCTTTAAAAGTTCTTACACAAATATCTCCTTTTTGTTCATCAGTGTATGTACCTGAGAGTGTCCAGTCTCCAGAGAGGATCCTTCAGTCCTGCTGACAGTAGATTCACTCCTGAGTCTCCTGGATGATTGTAGCTCAGATCCAGCTCTCTCACATGGGAGGGGTTGATGCTCAGAGCTGAGACCAGAGAAGAACATCCTTCCTCTGAGATCAGACAGCCTGACAGACTGCAAATAAACAGAACAAGTTTGTCATATCAAGAGACACAAAACTACGCATTGGCTGTTTATCAACTAAAGTTAATCAGAGTTTAAATGATCATCAGTTGAATGGGTTAATGAATCCTGACCTGAGAGTCTCCAGTGTGCAGTGTGGACTCTTCAGTCCAACAGAGATTAGCTTCCCTCCTGAATCTTGCAGGTTGTTGCTACTCAGGTCCAACTCTCTCAGACTAGAGGACTGGGAGCTGAGAACTGAGGACAGAGCTTCACAGCTTCTCGCTGACAGGTTACAGACACTCAGTCTGGAGAGATGACAGGAAACAAGACAGATAACATTTGTGTTTAATTTTTGAGCCTGGAACTTTGGTATATTAAGTATATTAAATCCACTTTTGACTTTGAATCCTTTCTGTTTCATTCTAAGCAAGTTGTAGATAATTAATGAAGACTAAATAAGAAATCAAAGTCACATGATAATGGATGATATTCACATGATATTAAATTATAAAGGATATCTAGATCTCAGCCACAGTTCATTTGTCATGGTTTATGACGTGATTATAAATAAAACTAAATTGTCAGGGTGGCTGCGAGGCTTGGACCCACATGCAGAGAGCAGACAGGAGTATGTTGAGCTTGAGGACTTATTAAACAAAAATGAAGTCCATGCCAACAGAAAGAGTCCTGAATACAGCAGGCAAAAATAACTGACATAACAGAATGTAGATAAAACAAAAGAACAGTATATACAAACAGGAACACGGAGACAACCGGGTAGACTCCACACAAGAGAACGCAGGCAGTACACACAGCAACAGAATACAGGATACACTTGCACACCATCCAGGAACAACAATGAGCCGACACAGGACAAGGGGAACACAAAGACTAAATACAGAGGATAATGAGGAAACAAGAGGCAGGTGACACAAGGGCTGGGAAACAGGTGGAAAACATCAAGCAATCACAAGAGCGGGAAAAGCCAAAAGACAGGAAGTAAAACTAGACATAACAAGGGGAGACAGACAACCTTTCAAAATAAGACAGGAAACAGACTATCAAAATAAGACAAAATACCCAAACCATGACAAAAATACTTTGGAAACATTCAAAGTTTTCCAAAATTGTAAGATGTTAGTCCTGACATGAGAAGGGCTGTTTAAATTAAATTAAGCTCAAAGTTTGTAGAAATATCTCACATTAAAGACAAACTTGATCTGACCTGAGAGTCTCCAGTGTGCAGTGTGGACTCTTCAGTCCAACAGAGATCAGCTTCACTCCTGAATCTTGCAGATTGTTGTTACTCAGGTCCAACTCTCTCAGACTAGAGGACTGGGAGCTGAGAACTGAGGACAGAGCTTCACAGCTTCTCTCTGACAGATTACAGCCACTCAGTCTGGAGAGATGACAGGAAGGAAATAAGTTATTTATATTGAGTTATTTATATATGTTGAAATATATCAGTGTATTTATTGATGAATACATCCCACTTACAGAGCTTTGCTGGAGGCTTTGACCACTGGCAGCAGCCTCAGAAGAGCCTCCTCTGAAGCATGGTATTTCTTCAGGTCAAACACATCCAGATCTTCTTCTGATGACAGTAAGATGAAGACCAGAGCTGACCACTGAGCAGGAGACAGTTTATCAGTGGAGAGACTTCCTGAACTCAGGGACTGTTGGATCTCCTCCACTAGAGAATGATCATTCAGTTCATTCAGACAGTGGAACAGATTGATGCTTCTCTCTGCAGACAGATCCTCACTGATCTTCATCTTGATGCACTTCCCCTCCCCATCCATCGTCTCCTCCCCATTGATCTTCTTCTTGATGTACTCCACTGTTTCCTGATTTGTCTCTGAGCTACTTCCTGTCTGTGTCAGCAGACCTTGTAGGAGAATCTGATTGGTCTGCAGAGACAGACCCAGAAGGAAGCGGAGGAACAAGTCCAGGTGTCCATTTGGACTCTGTAAGGCCTCGTTGACAGCACTCTGGTAGAACTTTGTTGCTGGTGTTTTTTTTCCTGTCAGCAGATTGACTCCAGATTTGGTGAAAGTCAGATGGACATGAAGAGCAGCCAGAAACTCCTGAACACTCAGATGGACGAAGCAGAACACCTTGTCCTGGTACAGTCCACTCTCCTCTTTAAAGATCTGTGTGAACACTCCTGAGTACACTGAGGCTGCTGTGATATTGATGCTACACTCTGTCAGGTCTGATTCATAGAAGATCAGGTTGCCTTTCTGCAACTGCTCAAAAGCCAGTTTTCCCAGAGACTCCATCATCTTCCTGCTCTCTGGACTCCAGTGTGGATCCGTCTCAGCTCCTCCATCATATTTGATGTTCTTCACTTTGGACTGAACCACCATGAAGTGGATGTACATCTCAGTCAGGGTCTTGGGCAGCTCTCCTCCCTCTCTGGTCTTCAACATGTCCTCCAGAACTGTAGCAGTGATCCAGCAGAAGATTGGGATGTGACACATGATGTGTAGACTTTGTGATCTCTTGATGTGGGAGATGATTCTGCTGGCCTGCTCCTCATCTCTGAATCTTTTCCTGAAATACTCCTCCTTCTGAGGGTCAGTTAACCCTCTGACCTCTGTCACCATGTCAACACACCCAGGAGGGATCTGATTGGCTGCTGCAGGTCGTGTGGTTATCCAGAGGCGAGCAGAGGGAAGCAGATTCCCCCTGATGAGGTTTGTCAGCAGCACACCCACTGAAGTGGACTTTGTAACATCAGTCAGGATTTTAGTGTTGGGGAAGTCCAGAGGAAGTCGACACTCATCCAGACCATCAAAGATGAACACAACCGGGAACTCTTCAAACCTGCAGATTCCTGCTTCTTTGGTTTCATGAAAGAAGTGATGAACAAGTTCCACCAAGCTGTACTTTTCCTCTTTCAGCACATTCAGCTCTCTAAAGGTGAATGGAAATGTGAGCTGGATGTCCTGGTTGGCTTTGTCTTCAGCCCAGTCCAAAGTGAACTTCTGTGTTAAGACTGTTTTCCCGATGCCAGCCACTCCCTTTGTCATCACTGTTCTGATTGGTTCATTTCTTCCAGGTGGGGCTTTAAAGATGTCTTCTCGTCTGATTGTTGTTTCTGGTCTGTCTGGTTTCCTGGATGTGGTTTCAATCTGTCTGACCTCATGTTCAGCATTGACCTCTGCAGTCCCTCCCTTTGTGATGTAGATCTCTGTGAACATCTGATTCAGAAGGGTTGGGTTTCCTGCTTTAGCAATCCCCTCAAACACACACTGGAACTTCTTCTGCTGGTTAGATTTGAGTTTACGCTTACAAACTCCTGCTGGACTTCCTGAATGAATACATAACAAAAAAGCTCATTAAGTAATTTTGTAAAGAAAACAGGAACATAATTTTACCGTTCTCTGGAGACATTAGTAAATGTCACATTAGTACAGCAAGTTAAATCTTTAGATAAATTGTTAAGAATGTAATTATGGTTCTATGAATCATGGATCACACTAAACATATTCTGTATCGCGCTTGCCCAGGTCAAGTATGTATATCAACAAAGTCACCTGTGACCTCGGGGTGACCCTAGCCAAGGTATTAAGTTCCGGTGTCGTCCCTGAGCTCATTCCTACAGAATCTTCTCGCAGGTTTGCAAGATTCCAAGTACCCACATCACAAGTATGCACCGACCGGAGAACCACTCCCAATGGATGGGTGGTGGCAACATTGACCTGTAATAACGTGAGAACAGTGACTCTCATGAGGCCGTGGCACATATTTCCTCCAATAGCACGCCTCTTAAAGTTGCCCACGACGTGGAGACACTCCAAGTAGAGTGCCATTTCACTCCAGATGGTAAAGACAGTCCACTCGCTCTGTATGCAGAGGCAATGGCCTCCACAAACCAGTGGGACATGTGCTTCTACAAGAGAGCACAGCCTGTCATACGACCACCATAACAGACGAAAAGTTGCTCAGACTGACAGATTCAGGCGGTAGTGACCACACAAGTCCTAAGGGCCCACACTGGGCACAACAGACTCGACCCCTCCTTCTCCAGAAGGGGGGTCAAAATGTGCCAGGTGGATAGGCTGATTGAGGCGTGAGCGTGCCTGCACATAGGGAGGAACACCTTATTAGGTCACAAAGTGACACCTGAGCCATCCAAGGACCACCTCAAACAGAAAACACTCACGAACAAGGCATGTAGCTCGCCAGCACATTCACAGAAGTGATGGCAAGGAGAAACGCAGCCTAGGCTGACAATTACCTCAGCTCTGCCTGTGTGGGTGCAAAGGGAGGCGAGCAGATGTGTCAAGTAATGAAGTACAAATACTTTGTTACCTTACTTAAGTAGAAATTTTTGGGTATCTATACTTTACTGGAGTAATTATGTTACAGCAGGCTTTTTACATCTACTCCTTACATTTTCACACAATTATCTGTACTTTCTACTCCGTACATTTTAAAAACAGCCTTGATACTCCTTTATAGACAACCATACAAAGGTAAGTGTTACTAAGCCTGCCCTGCACCAATTTTGTTTGTACAGTTTTGTTATCCTACATCTGTTGCCCTCATTCCTGCAGCTAAGCTTGGATATACATTTACATTCCAATAAAGGCTATTGATAATGCCTATGAAGTTTCACGTTTTGCACCATTACAATATCTATAGGCAACTAGTCATCATATCTTCCGCTCCATTAAACACATGTTAATGCTCAGTAGTACATATGTATGGTTGTTTAATGTATTTGCATTGTACAAAAATGTGTTCATTTTCAATGGGCATAAATGCAACTGAAATAAGTACATCCCACATTTTTCAACATTAACATTTTACAACCCCAAATCAGAAAAAGTTGGGACAGTATGGAAAACACAAATAAAAAAAGAAAGTAGTGATTTCTAAATGTACTTTGACTTGTATTTTATTGCGGACAATACAACAGCACATCATTTAATGTGTTCCTCATGATCTTTATTGTTTTGTTTTTCAAAAAACACTAAATTCCTATCTTGCAACACATTTCAAAATAAGTTGGAACAGTAGCCTAAAGCATTTACCACTTTGTAATGTTGCCATTCCTTTTCACAACACTTAAAAGACCTTTAGGGACTGATCACACCAAGTGATGAAGTGTTTCAGGCCCTTGACATTTGTGTTTTTTTATCATTACTTTATTACGGTAGACTAATTCGGTGGGGAGAAAGCTATGCCTCTCCAGCTTCTCCCGTAGCTCTGGGTGTAAGTCCTGCACTGAAGATTATTTTTTGGGGGCTTTTCCCTTTATTAAGTAATAACAGTGGATAGACAGGAAAGGGGGAGAGAGATGGGGGATGACACACAGCAAAGGGCAGCAGGTCAGATTCAAACCTGCGGCGCTGCAGGACTCAGCCAACATGGGGCGAACGCTCTTACTGGGTGAGCTAGAGGCTACCCCGTCCTGCACTGTGAGGTAAACTGCGCTACATCGTGTCTCCCCCATCTGCAGCACTGTTGTCGGCCAGTGCGTCAGCATGCAGACCGTGGCGAAGGACAGTATGCATTAGGTGATCGAGACAAGAAAGTCTCCTATATGGTTCCAGGGCTTTGATTATGTTGCTGCCTTGATCTGTTACCCACACTATTTGGCTGAGGGAGCTCTGGGTCAAGGCTTTTTGTTATGTTTCTTCATTCGGATCCATATGCGATCCGTTCCATTCTGAATACACAAACAGCACAGTTTACTTGCTTCGTCCTTATTGCATTATTTATTAAGATAATTCTAAACAGATTTCTGTAGTTCAAACAACTCTGAATTGTAGTTGAGAATGTCAGTTATAACGGCCCACGTATTAAAAAATGTGGGCCTGATGTAAGCTCTAGTTGTCAGTGACCCGACACCGAGGTCGAGGGCACCTGGCATACGTCCTCAGAGTCACATCAGGGGGAACTACGAGGTTGGCCCAATAGCTGCCATGCGATCCAGGCTGAATTTGGTCGTATCCAGCATGGCTGCCAGAGTTCTGGCATCAGATGTAGGATGGGAGAGGGCTGTAGTACCCATCCAACACGCATGTAGCTCCCTAATATTCAATATAGGGAGGAACAGAAAAGGTGGCAGGGGCCGGAGTCAACTGAAGAAAACATTAGCCTGCACTAGTTCAGGGTGCTTCCCATCCAGCTGCAAGCGAACCAGCGCCGCGCAAATGATGGACCCCATGGAGCAGGCATTGGCCCCATTTAATGAGCAATGAGCCGAGGAAGGAGAGCCAGGCCCTAAAGCAGGGGTCTCAAACTCAATTTACTTGGGGGCCTCAATTGGCCCCCGGGCAGTGAGTTTGAGACCCATGTCCTAAAGCAATGGAGGGCCCCTCTACCACATAGGCTACACATTAAAGAGAGTGGCTAAAGCCGCCAAGGAAACCATATCCACTTCAGCCATAAGCTCAGCAGCGGGTGGATAGGGTGGAGCAGCATCCACCATACCGGCACTGGAATGGAGGGCCAGAAGGAGAGACTTCATCTGGTCCACCTCAGCAGTAAGCACGTCTAACTTAGCAGACAGATCGCTAGACTTAGTCTTCTTCCTGAAAAGGAGCATTGCAGCCTCCGCGGTCCGATGCTTGGACAGGGCAGGTTGGGCTGTGCCTCGAAAAAGAATGACCTTTAGATGTTCGACTCCAAGACAAGGGGGGCAGAGGTCATGGCGGTCCTCGGGTTGAACAGGAGCAATACAAACACTACCACTATGAGAGTCCATCATTACGGTGAAGAAACTCCACCACCGATTGATGGCCAAAGGCAGTCAGAGCAAGAACACTGCAATGACAAAACCAACTAGAACTGCAAGCAGTTATGAACGGGGTCCAAGCCCCCCTGGCGCGAGTTGTCCCTGGCGACGCTAAGAGCCCGTAAAAACGGAGCCCGCGAAAAGAAAACCCAAAGCGTCACCGCGGCGAGGCAAAAGTCAGGAAACTTGACCATGTGCGAGCTCCAAAGTCTGTAGTGAAATGCAATTGCAAATTTCCTCTTCATTGTGTAAAAGGCCCAAACACTTCTACCTCAATTATAGCGCCCCCTAGAGGGCGATCATCACCAAATCTGTTGAAGAGCAGCAGAGTGGCATGGCAAACAATAATATCAAGTTTTGTGATGATAGCATTTACTGCTGCAGAGATATTTCCATTGCAAATTATTCCCATTTAAATGCATTGACTCATTTGCCAAAAGGCCTCTACGTTAATTATAGCGCCCCCTAACGGCCGATTTTCACCAAATTTGGTGGGGAGGCTTGGAGACTCTACCAAGTTTTGCTCTGATACCTATTAATTTGGCCGAGATATGCTAAAGTTCATGTTTTGTGGCTAGCTACGAAAATTAGTTTGCTTGTAAATTGTGAATGGTGTAACGTAGCAAAATTCTTTTAATAACTTTACGTCAGCTCCATATACAGATGGCATCTACCAAGTTTCGTGCACATCGGTCACACGGCCTAGGACGAGTTTGAAAACATTGTTTTGCACATTGCACGATATTGCGAAATAAATTCTTAGTGCAAATGGGGCCTATATCATCAGATTCAAGGAACAGGACGATGTAAGAATTTCTCATCTGAGATGTAGACTGAGGGAGTTATAGGCAAAAACACGTTTTACATCATTATAGCGCCACCTAGTGGTCCATGGGAGTAACCTTTGGTAGGTGAGATCCATGAGTCATTGTACATCTACTCTGTAAATGTTACGTTGCTCCCATTAGTGTAAGTGGTGAATCCAAACCTGGGTCCCATAGACCACGCCCACTTTTACGAATGAGTACCCCACTGTAGGCGTAGCCTCAGGAGTGGACCTAGATGGTACCCTCCAAGTTTCGTAAAAATCGGGCAGTTCATGAGATATAAACGTTTTGTACTTGTGGCGCCCCCTAGTAGAATTGGTTGCAGAGCCGTAGAATATCATGGCAAACAAGAATCTAAAGAATTAGGATGATACCATTTACTTTGGCCGAGATATGGCAACGTTTGTGTCTTCGTAGCTAGCTACACAAAATTATTTGAGCGTACTTTACACAATTTTCATCCGACAAAAATTCTTTTAATAACGTTTTTGTCAGGTCGGTCAGAATATGCTACCTACCAAGTTTCATGCAGATCGGTCACATGGTCTAGGAGGAGTATGAAAAAGCAGGTTTACGATAAATCGCGATTTTTCACACAAAAATGTCAGGCGTAAATGGGCGTGGCCTATATCAGGAGATTCAGCTGGATCCAGGGAACGCGTGGGTATGTGTATTTTTAATGTGCGATGTACGGTTTGGGAGTTATAAGGCCAAACGCGTTTTTTTCTGCTATAGCGCCACCTAGTGGTGGACGTGGCTGAATTTTTTCGTCCGAGGTTCCTGCAGGGTTCTGGATCAGTATTGAAAACGGCAACCTCCCACCATGTACGGTTTAGGCTGTAGTATCAGTTTTATCAGCGGAAAAATAATAATAAGAAACCTTAGAAAAGCAATAGGGTTCCACAGCCCTGCTGTGCGAACGGCGTAGCTTTGCTACCGCCGATTCTTCCAGCCTCGGGCTTGGACTCCTAAAAAACACGTATAGTGCCGTATTTAACCTGTAGCTTTAAATAGTAGAGTAAAACAACAAACAGTATGCTGTGAGAGGGAATGTCAGGGAACACTTTCTTCTCTGGCACAATATCATGTCAATATCCGCCACACTCTTGACAGCGACCCACCAAGTTAGCCTGAGCAAGAGCACTCGACTACCTGCGGCCAACGTACAACGGTACAGTGAGAGGGGAGCGAGGACACTCTCTTCATCGACACAATGAGTTAAACTGGTGGTTGTAATGTATTGGTGTGGCTCAAGGGGCGCTATACAGAAATGCTGCTTCACTCGTAACGTCTATTCTCAGCCACCGCACCTCCCTGGGTGGGTGTTGGTGGTAACAGTTTAAGACAGCTCAGCCGCAGCCTTTGGAGGGAGAAATATCCTAAACTCCCATCAAAATCGCAAGGCTACAAGTGGCGAGCATTGTAACAACTCCAACTAAAGCTAATGCTAATGCTACCACAGATGGTAGATGACCTGCTTAGCGAGAAGATGACAAAGGAATGAACTCGGGGATGACACCAGAACGTAATACCTTGGCTAGGGTCACCCCGGTCAGTAAGGATGAAATAGAAACTCTTACTGCTCTGCAGACGGTCAGCCAGCTCGTCCTCCTTCATTCTCCTCAGGAAGTGCAGTGTGATCTTCAGAAATGCCTCTCTGCTCCTCCTCTGATCTTCATCCTCATCCTCCCTCTGACTCTCTGAGCATTCTGGGTAATCTGGACTCAGAACCTTCTGGATCTTCTTCAGCTCATTCTTCACAAAAGTGACGATGTTCTCCTCCAGCAGCTGGAACAGAAGATTATATGAATGACACAATCAAACTGAAATCATGGAAGCAAACATCAGATCCATGTTGGACAGACTGACAATCCACTGGTCTCAAAAGTGCAGCATGGAGATGATTGTGAACAGAATAGATGTAAAAGTAGCTGTTGTACATGTACAGACCATAAAGATGGAGTCCAGGTGTGGTTGATGCTGCTGGGCAGACTGACCACTGGGAACCTCTGAGCTCTCCTGGTCCACTCTGTGGAGGAATTAGGAAGAATTAGCTCACATCATGTCTGTCCACACAAGGCAAGGCAGCTTTATGTGTAGAGCACTTTTCAGCAACAGGGCGATTCAAAGTGCTTTACATGAAGACAATTCAAATACAAGAACACACAGAGACAAACACACGGTCAAGATCCTGTGACTTAAAGTGTTGATTACAACATTTAATCTGGTTTCCCCTGCCATTTAAGTGTTGGTGGCACTGCTGATCCCACTGTGAATCAATAACATGGTTGGCCCAAAGGTCTCCTGAAGCAACAGAGTGGTACCATGATGCCAGGAGGTCTGCAGCTTCTGTGGTCATGGAAGCAAACATTCGTAGGTAGTAGAAGTTTGGGGAGGCAACGTTGAAAAACTTTCTTTTGGCCTCAAAACTTTCTGTTGGCCTCAAAACGATTTTGGCAAACCATCCGCCGACTCAGGAGGGGGAAGCAGAGCTTAGATGGCCTGTTTGTAGTCGGGGAGAACTGCTGACTTGGACTGAGGATACTGTTGGATGGTGGTTCCCTTTTTTCCCCTTATTAACTTCTGATCTGACATCCAACATTTGGGAAGAATTTAGCATTTTGACCAATTTGGGTCAGGAGACTTGGGGGAAAGAAATCTGGTCATGAACCCACTCACTGAAAAGTGTCCAGACTCAAATGGCAGAAGTCTTCTCATGGCAAATAGTGTCCTGACCCAGGTGACACAAACACTTACCAAGGGTTGCTGGTTCTCCAGGGGGGGGTGTGCAGATGAAGTTACCCTGGAAGGGGCACTCTTAGGCGCACACATCCCAACCACCCCCCTGGTATTCCCAGTTAGAGAAGAACATTTGGGAGGAATATTGCCATTCATGATTTTTAGCCTACGCTGTGGCTATGGGAGATTTAAAATGCTTTTTAATGGGGCTAAAACACCAGATAATATTGGATCAAACCAGATCCTATATTTACCTAAAGTCAAGAGTTGAAGACTGATTTTGAGACTGAACTTTCAGATATGAGAATAAAAATGTACAGTATGTGAAAGAGAAAAATACTGAAAATAAATTCCAAAAACATCTCTGTAATATAATAATAGGTATAACTTTGGTTTGAGAAGTATGTGTGTGTGTGTGGGTGTGTGTGTGTGTGTTTGTGTGTCCCTGCCAAAAACTGTTTTGAATCCCATTTCCTACATTCCCACATAAGTTTAGGGACCAATATACGATGAACACTAAAAGACAGACTTATAAGTAAAATCATATCAAACTACCCCCCCCCCCCCCCCCCCCCCCCGGTGGAGATTACGCCTTAGAGCTTACCTCTTCTCAGCAGAGGGTTGTTGACCTTTAAAGCCAATGAGGCGAGGATTTGACCAGTCACTCTTGAAGGACACACAGCTGGGTTCAGGTCCAGGTTCAGCAGAGTCTGGTCTCTGATGGATCCTGTTACACAGAGAATAAGACCAACAGGGATGGAAATTCACTTTTTAGTATTCAGACACAAAAACAGCTGGAGATACAAGCAGCAACTAAAACAAGATTAACACAAAGAAGTTCAATAAATTATACAAAAAACTGGGTTAAAAAGCTAAAACACTAGAGAATATATTGGACCAAACCAGATCCAATATTTACCTAAAGTCAAGAGTTGAAGACTGGTTTAACTGGACAACTTTCAGATGTGAGAATATAAATATATGTGATGAAGAAAGATGCTGAAAAAAAACTCCAAAAACTTCTCTGAATACATAAAAGTTAAAACATGAATCAGTAATATCATAATATTAACAGCTTACCTCTTTTCAGCAGAGGGTTGTTGACCTTTAAAGTCAAAGAGGGCTTGATATGACTGGTCGCTCTTAAAGGACACACAGCTGGGTTCAGGTTCAGGAGACTCTGGTCTCTGCTGGGTCCTGATAGAAGAACACATTTCTTGAGGGTCACATGTTCAGGTAAAGTCTCCCAGCATGAAATGTAATATTAATATGATCATGTCTGTAGGCCTAATTATTAGCAATTAAATGCCAATAATTCTTTGCTTTCTGTACAAAACTCAATAAATATATCTTTTGAAATCAGAATTAAAAAAATCTAAATATAATATTTCAAAATGTTGTCTAAAGAGAAAGATATGTTGAGTGAGACAGGAAATTATTTTGCAAAGATATTCTCATTTCAGTCATCAGCTCCAATAATTCCTTTCATGCATGAGACTGACATGACCCAAAACAACCGGGACGGGACGTAGTTCCATCCAATGAGACTCGGTCCAGTTTGCTGGATGTTCACAACTCACCTCAATCTTCTTCTTAACATTTCTATTTCTCTTTCCATTTCTGCTGTTCTCTCCTTCTGCCATTCAAGTCTCTCCATCAATCCTCTCTCCTCCATTTCTATTCACCACTCGAGGTCAGGTCCCCTTCTTTTTTAAAGTAGCGGTGGCTCCATGGACACACAGCTGGGTTTAGGATCAGGTTCAGCAGGGTCTGGTCTCTGATGGGTCCTGTTAGAAAGAGAGGAAGACCATGTTTTAATCTCCAGAACCAGAAGCTGCTGGAGAAACTAGAAGCTATCAAGCAGAAAATAAAGTCTGAACTCTTCACTGAATGATTTCTGCTCTCTGCTCATCCTGCTCTGTCATTCATTCTGTTTCTGGGAGAACAGGATCATTGGAAAGACTCCAGGACCAATGTCATCTTTCTGTCCTCTAATGGAGACAAGACTCCAGGACTAATGTCATCTTTCTGTCCTCAAATGGAGACAAGACTCCAGGACTAATGTCATCTTTCTGTCCTCTGATGGAGACAAGACTCCAGGACTAATGTCATCTTTCTGTCCTCTAATGGAGACAAGACTCCAGGACTAATGTCATCTTTCTGTCCTCTAATGGAGACAAGACTCCAGGACTAATGTCATCTTTCTGTCCTCTAATGGAGACAAGACTCCAGGACTAATGTCATCTTTCTGTCCTCTAATGGAGACAAGACTCCAGGACTAATGTCATCTTTCTGTCCTCTAATGGAGACAAGACTCCAGGACTAATGTCATCTTTCTGTCCTCTAATGGAGACAAGACTCCAGGACTAATGTCATCTTTCTGTCCTCTTATGGAGACAAGACTCCAGGACTAATGTCATCTTTCTGTCCTCTAATGGAGACAAGACTCCAGGACTAATGTCATCTTTCTGTCCTCTAATGGAGACAAGACTCCAGGACTAATGTCATCTTTCTGTCCTCTAATGGAGACAAGACTCCAGGACTAATGTCATCTTTCTGTACTCTAATGGAGACAAGACTCCAGGACTAATGTCATCTTTCTGTCCTCTAATGGAGACAAGACTCCAGGACTAATGTCATCTTTCTGTCCTCTTATGGAGACAAGACTCCAGGACTAATGTCATCTTTCTGTCCTCTAATGGAGACAAGACTCCAGGACTAATGTCATCTTTCTGTCCTCTAATGGAGACAAGACTCCAGGACTAATGTCATCTTTCTGTCCTCTAATGGAGACAAGACTCCAGGACTAATGTCATCTTTCTGTCCTCTAATGGAGACAAGACTCTAGGACTAATGTCATCTTTCTGTCCTCTAACGGAGACAAGACTCCAGGACTAATGTCATCTTTCTGTCCTCTAATGGAGACAAGACTCCAGGACTAATGTCATCTTTCTGTCCTCTAATGGAGCCAAGACTCCAGGACTAATGTCATCTTTCTGTCCTCTAATGGAGCCAAGACTCCAGGACTAATGTCATCTTTCTGTCCTCTAATGGAGCCAAGACTCCAGGACTAATGTCATCTTTCTGTCCTCTAATGGAGACAAGACTCCAGGACTAATGTCATCTTTCTGTCCTCTAGTGGAGACAAGACTCCAGGACTAATGTCATCTTTCTGTCCTCTAATGGAGACAAGACTCCAGGACTAATGTCATCTTTCTGTCCTCTAATGGAGACAAGACTCCAGGACTAATGTCATCTTTCTGTCCTCTAGTGGAGACAAGACTCCAGGACTAATGTCACCTTTCTGTCCTCTAATGGAGACAAGACTCCAGGACTAATGTCATCTTTCTGTCCTCTAATGGAGACAAGACTCCAGGACTAATGTCATCTTTCTGTCCTCTAATGGAGACAAGACTCCAGGACTAGTGTCATCTTTCTGTCCTCTAATGGAGACAAGACTCCAGGACTAATGTCATCTTTCTGTCCTCTAATGGAGACAAGACTCCAGGACTAATGTCATCTTTCTGTCCTCTAATGGAGACAAGACTCCAGGACTAGTGTCATCTTTCTGTCCTCTAGTGGAGACAAGACTCCAGGACTAATGTCATCTTTCTGTCCTCTATTGGAGACAAGACTCCAGGACTAATGTCATCTTTTAGACTCCATTATGACGATCGATCTCACTTTCCTGTCCTGTGCCTCCTCCTCCACACATCACTACAACAGGAACAGAGGCATTTAGGTCACTACATTTTATTCTGAAAGGTCCCAGAGGAAAAAGTAAAGTCCTGTTGTGTCTGACTTTACACTGGTGGAGACGACAGTTTGTTTTCTGACAGCAGGAGAGATTTTCACAATAAGAGCTTTGTTTCTTCTCTCTGTGTAACTGTGGTTGTTGTTGTCACTGTGTGTTGGTTCTTCCTTTGTTCCGTGAATGCAACACGAGGGACTTTCCTCTCGTCTATGGAGGTTAACAGTGCTTTTCACTGACTGGTCAAGGGAAGTAAAAACGTCATTTTCTGCAACAACATGATGGTTACACACACACACACACACACACACACACACATGCAAAGACAGAGACACACATACGCAGACACACACGCATGCACACACACCCACAGAGAGACACACACACACACACACACACACACACACACATGCAGACATACACACACACACACATGCAGACATGCATACACACACACACACACATGCAGACATACACACACACACACACATGCAGACATGCACACACACACACGCAGACATGCGTGCGCACACACACACACACACACACACAGACACACACACACACACACACACACACACACACACACACACACACACACACACACACACACACACACACACACACACACACACACACACCTTTTTCTGACTGCCTTTAGAAATGAGTTGAAACTCTTTCATTATGTTGAACTTTCTCTGAAACTAAACAGAATTTAAACGGTGCCAGATGATGTTTAAAGAGTTTAAAGTATATTTTAGGATCTATAAGACAGAAATAAAGGATCTATAAGACAGAAATAAAGGATCTATAAGACAGAAATAAAGGATCAATAAGACAGAAATAAAGGATCTATA